>JAQFVV010006200.1:2036737-2549237 GCA_028023455.1 Epiperipatus broadwayi | reverse complement strand
TATTTTTTTTGTTTTGTCAAATTATAAATTAAAAGAAATATCTTTGTTTAGTTTCTGTAATAAATATTGATTTTATTCTTTAATTACATTGCTGTGTCCATTGCCATTTGTCATATCCATATACCAGAAAAGCCATTTAAATAGTAAAAGTGTTTGAAGTATATATAACAGTATATATTATTTTGAAATTGTTACATTGATACAATTCATGCAATCTATTATATATGCAATCAAATTTATATAAGATTACTTTATTGATGCTGTTATTGTTAGAGTACTTCTACAATAAAATTTCCTTTTACCTACTGCATCACTTTAGCTTTGTTGTCGTTAGACAATCATTTAAAATTTTAAGAAAAATTGATTTTATTTAGCCAGTAATTCAAGAACCAAAGTAAGAGTTAATCTTTGTTATCCAACATTATGTTCAAATCCATCTCTAGATAAATTTGTACTTTGTTATAAAAGAAAAATTGTTTAGAAAAATAAGAGTCTCATTACTATTATGGCTGCTATTTAGTTAAAAAAATCTAAATTATTTTATTATTTTAGATTATCATTGCAAATCCAGTATTGTTTATATCTGAATTATTTAATATTTAAGAATACTGAGATGATTATAATTACTATTTATTATTATTGTTTATGAAATGTAACTAAGACTTATCAATCAGCCATTAGTCTATCCACATGTTATAAATAAGGTATTAATTAGTTAATGTGTACTTAGTCCATAAGAGAATTTATTTACTTATTGTTCACTTAGTTCTCTAAGAAGACTTATCTTAGATTATATGTTTATTTGATGCCTTGGAGATCTTACACTAATCCAGACCTGTGTTTAAACCTATATTTTATTTTATGGTTATTTGTTTGTTCTTTGGAAGGTTGCATTCATAGATTTTGGCTTATCCAAGATGTTCACTTTTGATCAGCAATATATATATCAAACTTTTTTTTATTTAAATACAAGTATATTTTCTGTGCTGAATTTAATGTAAATAGAAGGAATTGAACTCAGACTTTCAAGCCCCCATTGGAGATTATTTATCTTTTTCACATGTATGTGGTTATGTGTATCAGTTGTATAGGCTGGAGTGGATAGCTATAGTGAGCTGAGTTAAAATCTGTTCTAATTACAAGCATTTTAAAGAAACAAAATGAAATTATAATATGTATACATTGGAACAAGAAAGGGTAATAAAATGGAGGTTGAATTGGAATGAGGGATAAACAAAATTTTAAAATTAAATATTATTAAAAAAATGTTAAATACATATTAAAGTAATGTCTAACACCCAAAAAATATATAAGCAATATTATATATGAAGAGATCATGAGAGAGAAATCTCAGAAATCAGCAAGATAGAACAGGCATAATTATACATCAACCAGCATTATAATAAGTCAAAGTATGAGTAATACTCAAATGAAACTATTCATCATTATGAATGACCAAAATCAAAACACTTCAATACAATAAACCAACAGTCAATCTGATGACTAAATTCAAACAATACAAAATATAAATCAACAGTCAATCTGGTGACTGGATTGGAAATGGGTCTTCTGTAGACCAGGCTAACTATTGAGCCTTTGCCAGCTTAGGGCAATTATTTAACCATTAATTTGGAAGCATAAACTAAGTGCTCATCTATCAGAGTACATAATAATAAAAAAATCAGGAAAAATAATGCTGGGACATTAAACCATGCTTACCATTATCAATACTCTGGTTACTTAGTACCATTAATATACTGACCAACTATAAACTTCATTTCTAAGACTAAACTAAAATAAAAGATAGTGCATGGGCTTTATAGAGTATTCTCTTTTGCAGCAACCAGGATGATGATTGATCATCTCTAAATGCCCAAAAGCACTAATATACATCCTCATTTATATATCAGCCATTATTGCACAAATCTACCTTAGAGAACATAAGTTGTATTACTGTTATAGCGAACAAGAAATGATGATTTAATACAATTTTAATAATTGAATACAAGTTTATTAACAATAAATAAATATTAAGGTCTGTAGAATCACGTTTCTGATTTTGAATAATATACAATAATAAAAGATCACATTGTGATTTACAAGATTAATATACAAATTTCAAGTTATTACATGGTGGTTTATATATATGCACAAACATGTGATTTATAATATATAATTATATTTCAATTGATATTCAATAATGACAAAAAATGATTAAATTTTACATATATGTCCTATATGATGCTCAATGATATTTATATGCACACAGGCATATGGTGTGACATAATTTCTGAACATCTTTGAATCATTATATAAAATACAATAAATGATTAAAATAATATATTTTAATGATACAGATATCTATTAACATATATGTGTGTACATAGAAATGTATATGCATGCTATCATTTATATCACATATTCAATTTGACACAATAATAAAAGTTATTAAAATATATTTTTCATATAAATGCAGATACATAACAGTGTATAAATAGAATTATAGATATAAATTAATTATAAACACTTTAAAAAAATAAAGACTTTTTTTTCTTTTTGAGGTAATTCTTAACTTAAATTTTTCTTTTTTTGTTTTTTAAAAGGAAATAAAGTCAATTTTATGACAGGTCACTTTTTGATTGTTGATTAATTAATTATCAACATTTTTAGAATAGTCTATTCTTTTTCTTTTATAGTCTAAAAGATTTTTTGGAAATCTCCTTTTTTTTCTTTTAAAATAAATTTTTTTTAAAAATAATTCTATATATGTCATATGTCATAGGTTGACTTTTAATTATAATGTTTTCTCTTAATTTTAAAAATATAGATTTAAACCTTTTTTCTCCTTTAATTAATAAACAATTTTAAAGTAATATCATTTTATATATCTATCTATCAGTTGTTAAAATGTCAACCCCACTAAGAAATATGAAAATATTTTCTTTACAAAATATGTATCACAAATCATCTCTCCTTTAGATGTTTGACTCAAGCAAATTATTTATTTGTTTTACTTTAAGTTACTAAGTTAAAATGTCTTTTAAAGAATATACAACTCCCTGTTATACATTTATATGTACTTTTCTGGATATAGACACAGCAGTGTAAGTATAATTACTTCATCAACTGATGGTTTCTCTTGATGGGGACCAATTTAGGAAAGTTATAATCAGGAAGTTATAATCCTTAACATTAAATCAATTCCCTTCTGTCTGGGATTTGATAAATTTCAGGCAAGTAAGCTGTCTTTAATTGGGCTTCAGGAAAGCTAGCTATCTTGGTTTGATAGATTTCAGAAAAGCAACTGTCCTCTGCCACATATAAGGCTATGAATTTCAACACCATGTGAATTCAAACTCCTGCAAAGGAAAATAGTAGCAGCTCCTGAATCTACAGTCCTGCCTTCAGCTATATCTGTTTATGGTAGCTATTCTGCCAAATCTCTGCTACAGCCAACAATAGGTTAGCTAATTGCTGCTACTTACTCAAACATTTTTACTAGCCAACTGTTCTGGCCAACTTTTACAAAAACTACAATCCAGACTTTGCAGCCGACCAATTTGGACACTGCTTCACAAAGAAATTAAGACAACTTTGCAACTGGCCAATATAGCCAGCTACTTGCTACCAGCTCTTACAAAAACTAAAAGCAGACTGAACTGATATTTTTTATCAGTCTTTTTATAATCTTGGTTGGGTCAGATTATAAAAACATAATGACTATTTTCAATCTGATTAATCCTTTTGAAAACAAGTTTGAAGTTTTATCAAGGCACGATATACATGTTTTTACTTAAGTAGAGATATACCAATTGATTAAAAAATTTCAAATCAGAAAACATGCTTATTTTTAAATTTCAAAATCAGAGTAATAATAATACAATATTAATATTTATTTAAACCTTTTTAAATGTTTTAATTAATAATAAAATTATGTTTTAAATTCAGAATTGTTTAATCCTTTATAGTCATTATTATTCCAAGTGAAATGTAGAAAATATTTACAAAAATTTATCTCTGTGTTGTTTATTTCTACTTTTCCTTTCAACTTTATATATATTTGTGCACACACACTATATTATTGTGTGCTATATAACAGACCTGTTATATATATATATAAGAAAAAGAAGAGCAGTTTTCTATTTTAGCCTATCTATAAAAAACTTGAATAATTACCAGTTGTTAATAAAGTGATGATGATGATTATTATTATTATTATTATTATTATTATTATTATTATTATTATTATTATTATTAAAAATAAGTAGGATTTGAAGTTTGTTTATATCAGGAATAGTCTGTCTTTCATGTAAGCACCTAATCTGCGAATGCATTAATTTTGGCCAATTGAGGCCCTGATTATAAAAATAAAAAGTAAAGTTGGATATTGTAAAGTAATACTATAATAAAAAATAATTGTTATTAATATTAAAAAAAATTATAATAAAAATTCAAATTCACTAACTCTAAAAAAAAAAATTCCATATTCATTCTTTAAGTAGATGTTTTTTTCCATTTGCTTAATTTTTAAGTTATACCTGAGTGAGTTCACAATTATTTTTAAATTTTATTTTTATAACTGTTTGTTCTTTGTAAGACTTGTAGTTTTTGTTATCTATAAAATTATTTTCATCACTGAAATTTATCAAAGCACAAAATGAGATCCAAGAATACAAATTTGAAAAATGTTCTGTTTAATTTCAAATATTAAAAGCCCAAAGCAGATTCAAAATTTTTTTTAAAATAAACTATATTTAAATGTATATTTTAATATTTTTTATAATACAATAATATTAAATATTATTTATCATTAAAATACTGTATTTATATAAAAATCAAATAGAAATGCAAAAGTTGTATGGTGCACCTGAATTTATAGTTGAAAAATGCACTGCATGAACTATTGGCCATTCTTGATATATATGTACACACTTATTAAAATACATGTAAATGTATCTCCCTCAATTTTTTTAATTATTATTATTATTTAAAATTTTGTTATACGTACATATAAAATAGCACATGATCCCCATTTCTTACTGTATGGAGAGTTTTGTCTATGTTAATAACATATAAAATAGCATGTATTATATATATGCATGTGGAAAAGTACTGCACACTTGCAGAGTCTATTCTAATCAAGATTTATTAACAAAAGGTGACCTATTATGCATTATATTCATTGAACATGGAGAGAGGGGAATGCTTGAAACAAAATATAGCCTAGTTCACATATCCACTATATATTGTTTTATACAATGTTCTTTCTGAAAACACTTAATCTTTGTTGTTAATATACAATATTTAGAAGAAAAAAACATTTTTTTAAAATCTTTAATCATATTTTATGATAATCAATTTTCCATTATCTGAAAAATAAGTAATATTTTTTTTGTGACAAACTGAAATTAATTTTTAAATATTATAGCATTTTTATCTAATTGTTACATTAGCCCCTCCACAACCCTAAAATAAATAAGTTGAAATGTCAGTTGAATAACATTTGTATTTAATAGTATTTTTTATGTTTACTATATTTTACTTTGAAAATTTTTAACTATTTTCAATGTTCATCATCAGTTATTGTAATTATTGTAATTAAAGAAATTAATTTAAGAGCTAATTGGTGATTCATGTTTCATGTCAAAATGCATCTTGGAAGAATCTCATTTATATTTTCTCTATATCTATACCTTTAAAAAGCAACATGAACATTTTTGGTATTATTTGGGAAACATGAAAGATCTAGTAAATGAGTAATAAAAAGTTGTAACATAGATTAATCATGTATTACTAAATATTAATAGATATAATCAATTTTTAATATAAAATTGAAATATACATCAGTACTAAAATTATAATTTGTAATCATAATTCAATTAAATTATAAGCATTAGGAATACTTAGATAAGAAAAATTGGCCATATATTTGAACCTACTTCATCTAGCATCATGTGCATTAAGAGGATGTTTCTAAGTGCAAAATGAAGAAGGCATAGCCCATAGATAATAATCCTAACTTTATAAATAAAAAGGAATCTTGTTTTCCCTTCTCTAAAAAGTGGGAAATTTAACTCATTAGTGTAAATTTACATAAATTTATATCATATTTATACTTTCCACCCTTTTGTCTACCATCATTGCTATGAATATAATAACAGATCAAGATATCAAAAGTGCCTTGGCAGAATATTATAACAAACGTTGAACCTTAAGCCTTTCTTATCTAAGCATTCCTAGCACATGTAATTTAACTGAATTACAATTTGTAGAAGGAAAGTTAACAACATATATATAATTTCTAATCATAAAAATGAATATTAATGTTACTTTATTTGGTTAGTGTGAGATAATGAAGTGGCAAAATCTGGAATTCAAAATCTAGGGATGCCGACTCTATCACTTCCAGTGCTTAAACTTATTAATGAACTCCTGAGAAATAATCAATTCAATTAATTTTTTAAAAAATAATAATATGAATTGTAAAATTGTTTTAAAATAACAATTACTTATAAAGACATACTTATAAACCTAATCAATTTGTTTGTAATCTCATATATGTTACTAAAATTGCATTTTTGTTTAAACTTTCCAAAAAAAAAAAAAAATCATAAAAAAATTATTTTATTAGGAAAAAAAAACAACTTTTTAAATCAAATAAGTATTCAACCAGGTTACAAACAGCATTCTGGAGACTTTCAGAAAGATTAGGATGTTTTTATACAATTGAGTCATAGATACCCCAATTATTTTCTCATTAACAGTAGCAAACTCTCCATAAAGTAGTGTCACCCAATGCAAGCCTTAGTAATCAATGGATGCAGGAAGATTTGTGCATAAAATCTCCATCTAGTGCTTATTCATTCAATATTTCTAGACTAATTTTTAGCTTGTGGCTTTCATCAGTGAGGAGCTTTGAATTTGAGAGCACTGCATCTAGATCTAAGGATCTAATGCAATCCTCCAGCAATCATTTTTTACCTATTTAGTTGACTGTAAAGTTAGGAACTCAAGATGAAAATACCTTAATGTCTTTAACCCAAACAATTGCTTGTATAGTCATATAGATCTGAATCCACTTTAGCGTCTACATATTTTGGTGTCCTTGATTTATCAAAACCAATAAAAAACATCATACGATCAACATTTCCTATGCTTGCACAAGCTGTTGTTAACAATAGCAAACTCTCCATACAGTAGTGCCACTCAGTGCAAGCCTTAGTAGTCAATGGAAGCTTGTGTAAGCATAGGAAATGGTGATCATGTGATGTTTTGTTGGTTTTATTTTCTCATTACTGATCAATCTTTTATTATCTAGAGCAGTGGTCTTCAACCACCGGTCCGTAGAAGTTTTTTGCTGGTCCGTGCTAGACTGGCAAGAAAGTTTTTAATAACAAAATAATATTTTAAACTTTTAATTAATATAAACAATTTTTATTTATTTTTTCATCGCACTTTTACCTGATTAAAAAAAAAGAAACAGAACAAAATCTAATCAATCATACATAAATTAATTTGTTTTTCTAGTTATCACAGATGTTTATGGGGGGGGGGGGATAGAATTAAATTTTTATTACTTTTCTAAAAAAATTCAAAATTAAAAAAAAAAAGTTTTTTATTATACAAACTCCATATATATATAACTTCATCTAAGGCTAACCTGTTTACATCTTTAAGAAAATTTATCTATAGACTTCTGCTGGTCCACGAAACCTTATCCTTATTTTTGCCAAGGTGTGAAAAGGTTGAAGACCACTGATCTAGAGATTAAAACGAGAAAACAAAACTTTTACTAACTGTTGGCCGGCTGGGTAAATAATATCTTCTCCATCGATTCTCCACAGAGGGGGTATTGAAAAGATTCTTATCTTGAAGTAAACCATTAAGGTTATTTTTTCTATTTAATAAAAAGATCTCTAGAATGTTCTTACTTTTACGATTTTTTAATGATCTGAAGACCAAAACTTGCAAGTGAATGAAAAGTAGTAAATAATTTGTGTGTCTTAATGTAACAAATTAAGCAAAAAATATAGACATAATATGTTTAAAAGTATGTTAAAGTACTTACTTTTATAATTTTAAACTCTAAACCTAAAGGCAGACTGAGATAACTAGGAACCAGTTATAATTAGTGATAATTAGTCAATGCTAGTCAGTCTGGAAATGATTTATTTTAAACTTTCAATATTTAAAATATAAACTTTAATAAATTCTTTACATTACATTACATTGCAGACAAAAAAAAGGCATTGTTTGTATTAACATTCATCACAAAGTTGTTTTGTTTTTGTTTTTTTAAAAAAAGGCATCGAAATTTTTTGTTTAGCATTGCTTTAAAAAAAACGTTTAAAAATTATTACAATGATATATTTTTAATATATATGCAATAATTAAGAATTATTTTTCCATTCCAAATCTAACATACATGAAATTATTTACTTTGCTAAAGTCATGTATTAAAAGGTAAGCCATAGTTATGATATAAGTATAAAGTTTGGGAATTAAATAGGGACCTTTAAATTTGTAAATAGTAAACGTCTTTGGCAGAATAATAATTTAGTTGGTTAGAGAGTCACTTTGAATACAATATTCACAAAGTATAAAGTATGTTTATTTAATGGAGTTCTTTATGTATGAAACTCCAATAAATGTGCTTCATAGAAATAATATTAATTATTTAATATTTATAAAACCATGATTTAAAAATGCAATTAAATAAAATAATTTGTTCTGAAAGATTATCTGACATTTGAGTGCTATAGATTTACTAATAAATGTATTATAAAATGTAAAAATACTCGTTTGTGTTTATATGTATAATCTAGACTAAATACAACAGCTACAATATGTGACCAAACAGTTTACGTACACTATTTTTTCCTAACTTCCAGTATTAAAAAATCTCACTGACATTTCTCCAATATATTTTGTTTTCCTTTCACATACATTATACATTGTAAATAATAGCTCGCATATTGTTAATAAGCTTTGATTATAATAGAATAAACTTTGCTAACAATGGAATATTTTTATTTATTGAACTACAAGTATACAGTACTTTTCAATATACATATCTATATATACGAGGTGTGACCATTTAATTCCTGGAATGCACCTTTATAATATATATATCTGGAAATTTACACTAGTGGCTACTATCATTCTCAAAGTAGTCCCCTTATGTATTTATGCACTGATTAAAATGGCATTCCTATTCATGGAAGCACACCTGGAACTCATTTTTAGGGACACTGAGCAGATGTCTCACATTCTGTTGGATATCTGCTATAATATAAATTTTTTAACCTTTCAGTATAGTTTTTAATTTTGGAATTAACCAAAAATTATAAGAAGCTAAGTCAGGTGAATAGACAGGATGATCTAGTTATGCAATTTATTTTTTGGCCAAAAAGTTTTTCATCAAACTGACACTGCTTCTAGTTGTATTTTTATATTGGACTATTTCCATCATCTAATAGGTGTATTGAATGTGTATTGAATGTCTTTCAATTCATATATTAGATGGTAGAAATAGTCCAATATAAAAATGCAACTAAAACACCATCATCACAAACTTTCAGAATGACACTGCTTTTGTTCATGTGTGAAGATATGAGGCAAAAACTTTGCAGAAATATTTCTCATGCTCAATTCTTTACTTAAAATTAGCCTTTTTCTCAGTTAATCTACAATTCTTCAACTATCAACATCATACTTAATCATCTGTTGGACCATATTGCATTTTCACACTTTGTTAATATTAACATAAATCATTATTTTGGGCTGTCTGCTTTTGGAATCATTTGCCAGATCTTCTCACCCATCTTTGAATCTCTTATGCCATTCAAACAAATTCAATTTCTTCATAGAATCTTCACCATTTAAGAACCAATTTGCTATTTTCATGCAAATGATACACTGCTCAAAATTTTGATCATCAATTTTTGCACTAAAGCATATGCATAGATATTTATTACATGCTCAATAGCTAATTAACAACTTGCTCTATCAGTTTGAAATTTACACACATTTTAACTTAAACATATTCAAACACAAATATGCATGTGATTTTGATACAATTAGGTCATGGTAACATTATACACCCATTCTGAGAATTAAATTATCACACTTTGGATATAATACAAATGCTTTTTTATATGGATGGCACACATGTATAAATGACAATTATAATATAAATAAAATTTTAAAAATGACAATAACGTAGTTATTAATAATAAATTGAGAAGATACATTTATGTATATATTTACTATATGTGTTTTCACTTATTCATTAAAAAAAAAAAAACTTACTATATCATATCTTTATTTTTTAAAATAAAATAAATAGTGAAATTTCAACTTTCATTACAAATAACTACACTATAGATAATATTCTTCAATAACTTTTTTGTTATGAAAACATAACAGCAATCACATTATAAACAAACTTTGCTTCCTCTACTTATCATTACATGAAATACATTAAATCAGATTAACATATGTGCTTTCAACATAGGCTGAAGAAACATTATTAATAAACATGATTACTTATGATGTTCTGAGAGGAAAAAAAAGCTATTGGTGTGTTATAAAATTTATTAAATTTTCAAATTTTTTTTTTTTTTAAAAACATAATCACATATCACACTCTGAGACAAATAAATATTTGCTGTCATATTGTAAAATTTATTAAATTTATAAATTTTAATGTTTTTTCTCTTTATTTGTACATTTTTTTTTGATAGCATATACTGTAAATGAAGCATATATATTTGTTCAGTGTGGCTTTGCTGTATTTAAATTTTTAACTGATAAAGTTGAAGGAGGAAGAGGGAAATATTATTAAATTAAGCTGAAACAAATAAACAAAAAAATGTTTGCAGCACTTTTTAAAATTTTGAATAGTGGCTATTATATATATATCAGTGGTGGGCAATTGTTTTGGCTTGGGGGCTGCAGAGGTTAATGGAGGGCCACATAGAGGGCCACTTTGTGGAAGCAAAGGTTAGTGGAGGGTCGCACCTTTTTTTCATGACACAATAAACATACGGCTTTATTTCTTGTCTTACCAAAGAAATATTTGTTTGTCCATTCTTCATTAAACACATGGCAGTCATCATCGATTTTACATTTTTTCAGAGGGTTAAAATTGAAATTAACCAGTTCAATTGGAAAAGCACTGCACATCATATCTACACTGCTCATGTGTATTGATGTGGCTGTCCTAATGGAAAATATAAGATGAATCTTCAGTTGCACATGGGAAGAAAATCTCAGTTCAAGGCGGATGTTTCTGATTGTCTTAGTGGGCCACATAAAAATTCTTAGCAGGCCACATGTGGCCCACAGGCTGCTATTTGCCTGCCCCTGATATATATAAAACCAGTACATTAGGCTACTTTGATTCAAATTCAGTAAATTTTACCTCACTAAAAATAAATAGGCACAATATATTCAGGTTTATTAAGCCTGTAAAAAAGAAAAAAAACTCAACATTTTTTAAAAATATTTTTTTCTTTTTAGTTTCGTCTTGAATATCTCTTCTGAAATTTTTTTGAATAAACAGGCAAATTTAATTAATTACAAATATTTCTGAGGTTTTAGCTTGTTTATATTTTTTTGAACTAAAGATAATGTTAATTAAAAAGAGAAGAAAAACAAAAAAGCACAAATCTAAGGTATTTTTTTGTTGTTGTTAACTGTTCTCATTTGCTTCCATTGGTGAATTGATTGGGTATAAATAGGGACATTTTCATTTTTTTTTCATTTGCCTCTTTGTTGAGACATTTAGGAGGATAGTTAATGAATAAACTTCTACCAGGTCACAATTAAAAAAATATTTATGCAATAAGTTATCTTTTAACCACTGGTGACATTTTATAAAAAGGAAAATACCCATTATTCTCCTACAACTTTAAAAATGAAAGGCTAAAGCTCTTTTTTAAAACACCATCTGCAACAATTTACACCAGAAAATGTCAATATGCCTTATGAACCAGTTGGACATCAATCTTTGTAGCCTGATTAAAATGAGAATTTTCAAATAACTTGCCAAAGAGAGGAGAGAAAGAATAAAAGACAACTATTAAGATAAATACCATAATATCCTATTGTATATATTTTAATAAAAGTTCAATTAGAAAAATTAAATTAGAAAAGCATAGACCAATACAAGTATTAAGAATATTTTAAAAGCTATTCATAATAATATCTTCAAGAAGGGAAACATTAAAAACCTATTTGTGTTACTTAACAAAGAAAAGAATATCAAATTCTGGATTGTGATGATTATTGGCTTAATTATAGTTTAACCACATGTGCACAGTAAAACATGAACTGATATTTAATATAACAATATGTAGATTTCTATTTTTCGTTAGTTGAGTTCAATATAAAAAGGTGAGATTTTTTTTTTTTTCTTTCTTGATAAATCTTCAAATTAATTAATTTTTTAATTCTCACACAGAAGCATGATATAATATTTTTTTGTTTTGTTTATACATACATTGTCTTTTTGTGTGTATTATATATATATATTACATGTCAGACAATGGATAAATAACTAAAATTAAAGTTATTAAGGATGAAACATTTCAGCAGTAATTTATCCATTGTCTATTTAAGAAAATGCTTACTTATTTATTCATTAGATAGTTGAGATTTAAACTCTGTTAGTACTAATCATTTTTTTATTTTAATTTATTAAATTATTAGTTTTAATTGAAACTTAATATCATTTATGAAGCATTCCAAAATAGATCCAAATATACTGTAATCTAAGATATAAATTTGGGATGTGCGTGTGATTTTTACAATTTTACATATGTTAATAAAAAATATAAGCACTAGCATACCTGAAGTGAAGTTCGCATGCATACAGATCCATTACACCTGGCTGCATAAATGTGGCCATATTAAGTCATCTGTTACCCATTTCAATGTAATATTACTATAATATATATATATAAAGTCAATTCAATCAACTAAAAAATTTATTAACAAAAACATTCTCAATAAAAAAATAAGAATACTTATTAAAACATTTTTTAAATTTTATTATTAATTATTAAGAATGTGTATAGCATAACAATTTTTAAATTTTAACGCCGGTAGGTTTATGCACGCATATATGATAAGATATTAATGCTTATATATATGAGTATGTGTTTTAACTGTTTTTATTTATATACATTTATTTACAATCCTTTAGAGGATTGTGAATAAACAAAATGTAAGCTATTATCCACTTGCTATTCATTAAAGAGTCTGGGAACAAAATATAGCACATGTGGGATTTTATTATATAAAGAAATTATTTATCAATATAATATTTAGCAACTCTAGTCACTTCCTATCACTTAATATTATCGTTCAACATGACAGAAGGAAAAAAAATCAAGAATATATATATATAATACTAATCAATGATATTTTATTTTTATATGGAATAAATAGGACATTAATACTAATGTATATTATTGAAGAAAATAATTAATCCTTGTTATAGGTATTTATTATCTTAGACTGTATTGAAAAATGAATTTCATTGAACAGGACTAAAATAATAGACATCTACCATAAGAATTAATTATTTTTTTCATTAATACACATATTACTAGAACACTATTCACTATATATGTATTACATATAATTATGTATTAAATTAGAATGAAATTAGCAATATTTACATTTAAAATATACAAAAGCATGTATAAAATACATAAAATACAAATGAAATGTTTAATTTTAAAATATTTTGAATAAATTTAAAACAGTAAAAAAAATAACATTTTAACTTTTAACATTGCAATTAAATTTGTTTACTTATAAAGAGTAATAATTCAACTTAGCAATTTTATTGTACAATAAAATGTTAAACCACTAAATATCACATAATCACCATTTCTTTTGCTTACTCATAACTGTTATTAAAACAGGCAAAACTCTCCATACAGTAGTGCCACTCAGTGCAAGCCAGAGTAATCAATAGATGCCAGAAGATGTGTGCATAAAATTTCTATCTAAAAGCCACAAACTAGAAGCTAGTCTGTAGATACTGGATGAGTAGGATCTAGATAAGGATTTTATGCACAAACTTTCTGGCATCCATTGATTACTCTGGCTTGCACTGAGTGGCACTACTGTATCGAGAGTTTTGCCTGTTTTTAAGAATAAAATGTTCTAGTAAATTTTAGCTTTTATTTATATTCTTGAATTTTAATTAATTTTTAAAGCAAATTATCAGTTTACAGTAAGAATGCATTGTTTTTATTAAATATTTTTTTAGTATTATATACTTTGCTAGATTAAAAAAATCAAATTCTATCCACTGTTTACAATAAAAAATCGATTATTTTATACATCTACAATTGAGCCACAAACTATGCTATATTTTGTTCCAAGCTCTCTCTCTCTTTCTCATGTTCAATGTATATGGTGTATAATAGTTCCCATTTGATTAATAAACATTTATTAGAATAGAATATGATATGTATTGTTTATTGAACTACAAGTATACAATACTTTTCAACGCACACACATACGTACAACCCATATGCTTTTTTTATAATTATAGTATGCACAAAAATCAAGATTATAGTATAAACAAAATTTTAAAAATAATAATATAGTTATTAGTAATAAATTGGTGGGGGGGGGAGGTATTTACATATATTTTACTGAATGTCTGCTCACTCATGAATTCACCAAAGCTATAGGAATAAAAAAAGACCACCATATTTTTATTTTTAAAATGAACTAATTAGAAAAATGTCAGATTTTCATCCTATTAAACACACTTTGAGCAATATTATTTTTTATTAAATAACTTTTTGCTCTTATAGAAACACAATTTTTCTTTATCAAAAAATTACAATCTCTAATTATTTTAATGTTTTTAAATCAATAGTAACTTTTAAGTATGTTCTAAAATTTTATAAAATTTTAGTATTATGCTCAGAAAATATTTTATTACACAAGCACATCAGATTCAGAGAAGATAATAAAGGAAGAAAATAAAATGCATATGTTTTCAATATATAACCAAGTATTATCCAATAATGAATAATATTTCTGTATAGTAATTTTCACTCCACCACTTTCATGCAAGATAGAGACTGGTTTTTATCCACTTTTAACACCTTCTGGAGGGGTGTAATCATAAACATATGACAAAAAAATAAGTGAAAAGATCTATGATCCCCAAGATGTACATTTCATGCTGAACCAACACTCATCTCAGTTAGTCAGGACCACAATCTCTTTCATATATCTTTATCATAAGTTCAGTATATATAGTAAATTACTACAGTTTATTTTTAAAGTTGTAAGAATAGTACATTTGACATTTATCAAATAAACTATAGCAATTTTCTAGCTATATAATAGTGAACAATGACAAAAATATGTGAGTAAGGGATTGTGGTCTAGGCTAATCAATGAGTGTTGGATCAACATGAAATGTGCATCTTGAAGATCATAGACTTTTTTTACATGTCTTTGGTCATATGTTTATGATTACATCCCTTCACAAAAAGCTAAAAAGGATAGAAACCAATCCTTACCTTGCATGAGAGTGATGTTGTGAAAATTAAATTATAGAAATATTATTCATTATTGGATAATCTCTATTCCAATGAATGACTAATACAAATTATTAATATACTTTCATTAAATGATTTGTGTCAAAGTTGTGAGGGTAGCACCTTTGATACTTGTCAAATAAACTGTAATAATTTGCTATCTATCTATCTATCTATCTATCTATCTATCTATCTATCTATCTATCTATCTATCTATCTATCTATCTATCTATCTATCTATCTATCTATCTATCTATCTATCTATCTATCTATCTATCTATCTATCTATCTATCTATCTATCTATCTATCTATCTATCTATCTATCTATCTATCTATCTATCTATCTATCTATCTATCTATCTATCTATCTATCTATCTATCTATCTATCTATCTATCTATCTATCTATCTATCTATCTATCTATCTATCTATCTATCTATCTATCTATCTATCTATCTATCTATCTATCTATCTATCTATCTATCTATCTATCTATCTATCTATCTATCTATCTATCTATCTATCTATCTATCTATCTATCTATCTATCTATCTATCTATCTATCTATCTATCTATCTATTCACCCATCCAGCCATCTATCTATATATCTACCTATTTATTTATATACTGAACAGTGATAAAGATATTTGTAAGAGATTGTGATCTGAGCTAACCGATGAGTGCTGGTTCAGTACAAAATGTAACTCTTGGGGATCATAGATCTTTTTCATATATTTTGTTTATATATTGTGCCATTACAATTTAGTCATTAGCTAAATTTGTAGTAATATGCATGAAAGAAAGTGTGGAACAAAAATCATCATCACATTTTTATATAGTAAATGAAGCTGTAGGGCATCCAAGTTCAAACCCTACAAAATCCAGTTTTAAAAGTTTAAGACAGAAAGAGAGTGAGACAACAATTATATTATTTATTTATTTGTGTGTTGATAGAAAACTCAAAAAGAGTAGTACACACATTTGGTTATTCAATGGTTAAATTTTTTTAAGTCGAGTTATAACACATATATAGGCAGTGTGTGTTATAAAAGCTATTTAGTTAGTCACTTTTAAATCACAAATATTAAACTCTCTTCAAGGCTAACCTACATTTGATAAATTCTGATATTTTATTCTTTCTCTATTTTACTTTTCTATAATTGTAAGTTGGAATTAAAAGCTAAGGATTTAATTTTAAATATTGAGGTTGGAATTACTCAGCTAGCAATTAGATTATTTAATGTCATTTTATACATGATTTGAATGATGGAGTGTGTGTGTTACATCGCATAAATATATCTACATTTATTAAATATTGAGAGAAAAAGAAGAAATCTGTTATATTATTTTTTTTTCTTACTCAACAATTTTTTTTGTATTATAAGGGTTGTTTTTCTGTTGAAAAACTTAGAGACGATGTGAGAAGTCTAATTTTAAAAATGTCTCATCTTAAGATCAAAAGAAAGAAGCTCAAATTTGAGATGTTACATAGGTGTAAAAAAGGATTAAGACTATTTTTTTCTTTCAAAACAAAAGTTTGTCTAAAAATCAGGATAGTGAGATTTTTAGTACTATCCAGCTAGAAAATGATTTGGTTGAAAATAAGTTATAAATCTAATTAAAAGAGGTGGTCAAAAATAGAAAAAAAAATCGGATATAAAAGCAGTCTGGAAAATCAGTTGATATGAGAGAGACTTTTAAAAATATTGAAACTAAAGCAGACAAACATTTTTAATTCTGCTAGATAACCTTTTTTTTAAATCATTTTTTTATATCAAGTTTTGAATGTTGAAAATATGATGATGGCGGGCTAAGAAAAAAATATATTTTTCTGTCTGTTGACCAGACCATCCACCCAGCACATCATATAGGAAAGAAAAGATGTCTTGTCTGAAAAATAATATTCTACACCTTTCAACTGACCGAGAGAAATAAGATGTTTTTAAATAGAAAGAAGAAAACATTCACCTGCATTGGAAGGCAATCAGGAAAAGAGTAATCTACTGATAAATATTAAATCATCAAGTCCAATTAATTGTTCCAATAACTGAGTTTAAACCCAAGAAAATATATAAATGTGAAAACAACTGCTGTACTTCATCCACTAAAAGAATCATGCTTGACAGGAAGAGAAGAAAAGTTAATATAAGGATTTCCAAATTGTCCACTAAAGCAAATAACCTCAATAGGATCATCATCATCAAATAATTATACACCTCAAGAAAAAGATTATTCCAAAGAAAACGGAAATTGTAGATGCAAAAATATAGACATTAAACAAGAAAATTTGACTCATTGGAAGTCCTACAAAGAATAGAACTGGTAGTATAATTTTTTTTATATATATTTTCTTTATGACATCAGAGACTTAGTAAAATTTTAGCAACAGAGTGGTATCTATTTTGTTTAAAGAATTTTTAAAACCACCAAGATCAATTGAAAACAAGAATTTCTTAATAACTATAAACATAAACTTCTTTAATGATTTTATATGTACTAAAATTATGATTGTCTATTAACCTAAAGTTATTAATATATAACATTTTTATTATTATTATGATTTTGTTTTAAATAATATTTTTGTTATTATGGGGATAAAACACGCACATACATAATATAATAATACTTGTTGCATATATGTAATTGTGTGTGAATGTAAAATAATAGTTAGATATATTAGATTTTTGTTTTAAGTTAAAGTATAGCATTTCAGAGGGTAGAAGGGAGGGGGAGAAAAATAATTTAAAACTTGTTCTGTAAAACTTGCTCTTTCACTTCTATTAACATTTTTTTATCATTCTGCTTTACACGTTAGATTATAAAGTATGTGTGCCAATGAGTGAATATTTTTTTTTATGAAATACTTTTCTTGTGGATGGAAAATTTTAACAAATCGATTACCCAATTTAATATACATTACATCTTTAATGGGAAAAGGGGGAAGAACTGGAAATTAATCGGAAGATTGCAATATAATCAATTATTATTATTATTCATATAAATTTTCATGTTTATCTATAAATTTTCATGTAGATATTAGTAATGCATTAATAAATGTTAATTTGTTTTATTAAATGAGGCGTATATATTTCATTGAGAGTATTTTTTTTATTGGTTGTGATCATTCATCATCAATGGTTGAATATTAGTTGTTTAAGATAGGATTAAATATGCTAAGATTAACAATAGTTATGAATTTCTTTATAAAAACTAGATTTATGATTAGGCTTAGTCCTAAAGCTGTGGTTGAAACCATTATCATTATCATTATTGTCATCATCACGTTTTAATTAATGAGCTGTTTAAATGTTTAAAGGCCATAAATAAATATTGATTTCTTATTATTATTATAACCACCATTCCATCATCTATAACATGCCAGGATGAGTGAATTGCCATCCTAAATTAATAATATAATCTGAGCTAGTAAAACATAAAAAAGTATTGAAACCCATTTATTATGTTAAGCTCTAAGAAATGATTTATGTCTAATGAATTTTATATACTCCACTTTAGTTTAAGGATGTTTTATGCTTACCTGAATATTAGTGCATACAGTGATATGGCTCTAAAAGCAAAATCCTCTATTTTTATTAGAAATAAAGTACCAAAACGGGATTCAAACCCAGTACATGTGAAAATGTTATAAGATATAACTGTGTCTAGATTCAGATAATCTAGTGGTGCACTGCTAGACCATATTCACTTGGTATTTGTTTAAATATGCACTTGACATCAAACCAAGAAATGAAAGTGGATAAAATCTACTGTCTGTATACCTGAGAAGACATTTTATTGAGTTAATAGTGTACTCACCCACTTGATACTATTTCCTGAGCTATAGTAGTTTGTTTCTTAATAATTTGTTTATAGTTTATACTTGTTAATGGAAATGCAATGGCTGCTTATCTAGGGTTTGAAATAGGCCAGACACCTTAATTGACTAGTCTCCAAGCATTATTGTGCCTAATTATTGATATTATGATATCTTTAGAAATCTAATTATATAAATATGTTTAATTTATTCCTACTCATCATTTTAATATTTATTTACTATTATAGCTACTATCCAGGTATAAAATGGTAATATTTATATTTGAATTCTTTTGAGCAACGTAATTATGTTACAATATGTATGAATACAGCCTTCACAAGATATTAAAAGCAGATAGAAATCAGTTCATATCTTGTGTGAGAGTGATATAGTGAAAATTACACTACAGAAATATTAGTCATTATTGAATAATCTCTAGTCTAATGAATGACTAATAAAAATTATTAACATAATCATATATGACTCTCAGAGAAGGAATAATGGCTGATTAAAATCAAAAGTTGTGAATTTTATTAATTTTTTTATTTGCTTATTTACATTATTGTTTATTTGTTTACATTTTTCTTTGGTTGGTAGGTAACTGAAATCATGTAGTTAGTTGAAGCATAATTTGTGCCTCTACTACATTACTTAATTAAAAATTTACCAGTATTTTAATGTCATGATTTTTATTTTGGTTTTCTGTTATATGTTTATATATACTGATTTTTTTTTTTTTGCTTCAATGTTATTTTAATTTTGCCTTTAATTTATTTTTGTTCTAACTATATGATTGTTTTTGTTTTTTTTCATGATTTCAATATATTATTTTATTTAAATTTATTGTTTTTATTATTATTGCAATTTAGAATATTTTTCATAAAAGTTTACATGCAATATTTATTTTAATATTAGATTTATATTATTTGTTTATTTTATTATTATTATTTTTTGGACATGAATTTTTTAGTTTTTCAAGTAATTTATATATATGTATTTTTTAATATCATTTTTAATCTACATAGTTTTTATTAATACATTTATTTATAATATATATATAAAATAATCTGAATGCACTGAATGACGCTATGTCAGAAAAGCCATTAAAAATTTAATCCATAAGAAATAAGAAACTGCAGAGTAATAAATAATATATATATTTTCTACACAAAAAAGCCGTAAATACTTTTAATAAATGATAAGTCGAAAAAATATAATTTATTGTATGTAACAATAAAATTAACAAATATTTTATTATTTCTAATTTCAAAATAAAGAGCTTTTTAAATGTTTTTAAGATAGTGATGAATCGTTTATCTCTAATGTTTCTAGGATTTTTTTCCATTTACAAATTCAAAAATATCTCACTTATGATATGACGCTAAAACATAAAATGTTTATTGCATTTATTAATATAAAAAAATATAGAAACCA
Source organism: Epiperipatus broadwayi (assembly GCA_028023455.1). NCBI lineage: Eukaryota > Metazoa > Onychophora > Udeonychophora > Euonychophora > Peripatidae > Epiperipatus > Epiperipatus broadwayi. The sequence continues at coordinate 2,528,407 of JAQFVV010006200.1, read as the reverse complement.
TATACAGCTAAAAAAACATACATTTTATGAAAAGGAGTTAGCCATAAATTTCACATAATTTATTCAGCAGTTTATTAATAAGCAAAGAAATATAAAAAAATATTCCATAAGAGCTTAAATGATAGTAATAAGTGTGGAAAATAAAATCAATAAATAAAATAATCCCTAAAAATAAATGTATTACTTTATTATGGAATGTAAAGCTTGTTTAAAACAATTTATGTTCCAAAAATATCCATTTCAGAAAGAAGCGCATTTCATTTACATTTTAAAAACCAAAGCAATATAAAAAGTGATCCATTAAATTTTTTTATTAGTCAGTCATTATACTAGAGATTATTCATTTAATGAATAATATTTCTATAGTATAATTTTCACAACACCACTCTCATGCAAGTTGGGGACTAGTTTCTATCTGCTTTTAACACCTTGTAGAATCATATAACATAAACTTATAACCAAAGACATGTTAAAAGAGCTGTATGATCGCCAAGATTTACATTTCGTGCTGAATCAGCATTCATCATTTAGTCTAGATTACATTTTCTTACACATATCTTTACCATTATTTAGTATATATATAGATAGATTGATAGGTAGGTAGGTAGATAAATAGATAGATAGATAGATAGATAGATAGATAGATAGATAGATAGATAGATAGATAGATAGATAGATAGATAGATAGATAGATAGATAGATAGATAGATAGATAGATAGATAGATAGATAAATAGATAGATAGGTAGATAAATAGATAGATAGATAGGTAGATAAATAGATAGGTAGATAAATAGATAGATAGATAGATAGATAGATAGATAGGTGAAGAGATAGATAGATAAACAGATAGATAGATAGCAAATTACCACAGTTTATTTAATAAGTATCAAATGTGCTACCCTCATAACTTTGACACAAACCACTTAATGAAAGTATATTAATAATTTTTATTAGTCACATATTAGACTAGAGATTACTCATCTAGTGAATAATATTTCTGTAGTGTAATATTCATTACACCACTCTTGTGCAATTACACTACAGAAATATTATTCCATTAGACTTTGATCACAATAAATGTATTACATAAAGTAATCCATAAAAGTAAATGTATACCTCAAAATAATTAAAGATAAATAATTTATGACTATTTTAAAAACTTTAAAAAATCAGTTCATTTTGAATTTAGTAATATTAAATATTTGTTAAGTTTATTATTGCAGTACAATAAATTACATTTATTGAACTTACTATTGCCATTAAAATTATTTTGCTTTATTATTTTTTAAAATAAAAATATGAATTTGTGTTTTTATTATTTAGGGATTAATTTTTTATAGCTTTTTTTATATGACCTTATCTGATAGGTGAATTGTCAATGCACATTATAACAGTAGTAAATAATCTTTATTAATTGATTCTTTTTAATAATGTTAATTTTATTTCTTAATAAATTTTGTATTTGAACAAACTTTTGTTGTTGTATATATTCTATTTGATTTATGTATATTATATTTATTATATATTACAAAAAAATAAAAATAAAGTCAGATGTCACATGACCTAATTTACTGTATATTGTATTTTTGTGGGTATTTTTTTTATCAGATTATTTATAACATTTTACAATACTTTTTATATTATTAATATAATTATCTCAGAAGTTATTGGGAATTTATATATAAAAAGTGAAGTCAAATTGTGAATTGTCATTCAAAGTTAATGATGATTGATAATCACTTCTTTGCTAATATCTAACCACACTGCATATTTTTGTCTTGTAATATTTCATTTCCTAATCATTCACACAATTTCTATGGCTATACTGCTACTTCTGATTTTTTTGTCTTGTTCAAAATTTGGTCTTCAACAATTGTTATTAGGTTTTATAGACTAAACATAACTCTTAATAATTCTGATAACATATAAATAGATAATAAAATTGTTTTATCATTTAGGAATTTATAATAAGTTCAAGAAGCAGAATTAACAGAGATGAATATGATACGTAGGTCTTAAGCATCAGGGTCTGTCATTCTACCATTGTGCCAAAGCACACAGAGTATCAATGACGTATCTCCAATAATTTGTGAAGGCTACATAAATATTTCAACTTCATTACTTTTTTAAAAATTTTCAACCTTTTTATCCAAAAGTCATTTTTCCTAATAAGTGAAAAATTACTTATTACTTCCTATATATAAGAATGGATATGAAGTTATATTTGAAAATTGTAATTTCAATCTTATCGATTCCAATTAAATTATTTGAATTGGTTGTTTATGAACCTATTTATAGTTACTTGGAAAAATTTATTTCAGAATGTCAGCATGAACATCTAAAAAACAGATCTAATTATTAACGATATATAATTTACTGATACTAGGTCACATGATATCGACAATCAAAATCAAGTTAATACTTTTTTTTTTTATTTATCTAAGATATTCAGTAAGATTTTTCATTCTACAGTGACTGATAAATTAGATTATCTTAGATTAACTAAACTATGGATAGATTGCTTTGGATCATATTTTGGATTATTATTTTAATGGTTTTGATGTTCCTCAGAATTCTATTTTGGAATTATTTCTGTTCAATGTATATATTTTTGATTTAAAAGATATATCTGATTTGTTACTTTCTATGCTTTTTTTGATGATATTAAGATTTACAAATACATCACAACATCTAATTATTGTAATTATCTAAAAAAATATTATATAATATCAGTAGATTTGAATCATGTTGCAAAAACATTTATAGAACAAAAATAAAAACAAATGAAAATGATTTATTTTTAAAAACAAAACAAACAAATATACCTCATATTATTTAGTTATATATTAAAATAAAGTATTATTTTGAGAATAAATAAATGTAAAGATTTGTATATTATTTTAATTGCTAAGTTACTTTTTTCACAATTAGAAACAAATCAACTCTTAGACAATTTCAATATAAATAACAATCAACGATCTCAAACTGTTGTCAAGGCAACCACCTTCTAAAGCATTTAAAGAAGTGATGTGTATCTTTAGAAAAGAAAGATTTCTTAACAGAAAAAAATATGAACATCTTTTCACAACTTTAGTGTTATCTATTCTAAACTATGGTTGTTTGTACTTTGGAAATCAATCTCAAAGTAAAGCATTAGATTCAGTACAAACAAAATTTATAACTTATTATAGTGCAAAGTTTGGAACAATGTACAATGTTCTCATGTTTCTTTTAAAAGTATAAAATTTTAATGATATTATATTTATTGCAAAAGTAGTTGAACAAATTAACATAGTAAATTACATTAGTGAAATTTCTTACAATTCTGACATGGGTTTAAAACATGGAAGAACATTTATATTGCAAAGCTTAGAACTAATTATTTAAATGATTCTTCATTATTTAAGTTTCCAAAGTTATTTGATTTCTTTTACTGACATGTTGATATTCTTTATTTAACTGTGAGTGGAAAAAAAATTGTATTTATAAAAACAATTACATGTTTATGAAAGAATGCATATGTAAATGCATGTGTGCATGCATTCATATTTGTGATTGAATGTAAGCATATACTTATACTATTATTGCTTTTGTAATTATTTTACTTGTTTTTGTTAATGATAATATGTTATGTAAGTAAGATTTTTATATATTCCTCTAGAATGCCTTAGTTTGAATAAATTAAATAATTTGTATTTTTATAATCATTAAAAGTTAAGGTGTCATTCATATATCTATTTAAAATGGTTTATTATTATTGTTAGAGCATTAAAATATTATTAGTCATTAAAACAGGCAAAAACTCACTATACACATTGCCTCACTGTAAGCTAAAGTAATCAATGGATACCAGAAGGCTTATGGATAAAATCCCCATCTAGTGCCTACTCATCCAATATCCCCAGACTAGTTTCTAGCTTGTGGCTTTCATCAGTGAGGAGCCTTGGATATGACAGCACTGCACCTAGATCTTAGGATCTAATGCAATCCTCCAGCAGCCACCTTTTATATCTACTTAACTACAAAACTATGAGTCTTAAATTGAAAACATCTTAATATTTTCAATCCAAGCCCATCAGCTTATATAGTCATATAAGCCTTCTGGCATCCATTGATTACTCTAGCTTGCAGTGAGGCAATATGTATAGTGAGTTTTTGCCTCTTTTAATAACAGTTATAACAAGAATAAGAATTGGTGATCATGTGATGAATATTATTAGTCTTTTTTATAAAGATCAGCTAAATAAATTCTTAGATTTATTCATTTTATTTGTTCAAAAAAATTTATCTTCCTATCGAAAAGTGACATATTAATACAACATGTATTTAAAAATTATTCTATATATAGAATATTATTTTTATTTCTGTTTTGTTTTTATTTAAATTGTATAAATTAATAATTGTTTCACTAGATTTTCAGCATTAATGTGTGTTGGCATACTTAGAATATTTAATTTTCCAAAAATTATATTTTAATTATTATTAATATTTATAAATTCTGATAGTCTATTAAGAATCGTAACTTATTAATTCTATTGTTATTATTTCTCATGTGACATTTTTAAAAATAAACTAATATACAATTATTTTGAATTACTTATAAAATATGTGTTTATTTTATTATATTTTTCAATGTATTTTTTATTGTTTGTTAATATTTCTTATCTAATTACTTTATTTTTAACATTGAATATTTATTTATGAACATTTAATATTTCATATTGAAGTTATTTTAAATATATATTAATCATACTGTAATCTTTTTATATTAATAAAATGTTTATGATTAATGTTTATATTACATTTCAAAGGAACTTTATTGAAAAAAAATTTACAATAGGTTACAAAGGTTACAGATTAAAATTTTAACAAAGGACAAAAAAATTAAGCATTACATTGTTAAAAATTAATAATAACAAAAAAAAAAAGTAAATTGAAAAATGAGTATGTACACAAAAAATTAAACAAATAAACTGAAGGAAAAAACAACATTATAGTAGAAAATAACATACTGTAAAAATTATATATATAAAAAATTCATTACCAGAGCATAAAAATTTAAATTATTTTTTTTGTTGACACTACATCATGTCACAGATTTGAAGTGAGACACATTTGAGACCATGTGTCAATGTATATATCCTCCACAAGATGTTAAAAGTGGATAGAAACCAGTTCCTACCTTGCATGTGTAGTGAAAATTACACTATAGAAATATTATTCATTAAGTGGATAATCTCTAATGTAATAAATGGCTAATAAAAATTATTAATATACTTGCATTAAGTGGTCGGTGTTAAAGTTGTGAGGGCAGTAATTTTGACACTTATCAATTAAATTGTAGTAATAAAATATTCTTTATTTAAAAAATGTGTTAGTTTTAAAAATTGTAATAATCTTTATTAATTATTACCATATTAATACTTTTATCCAACTTAAAAGCAAATAGTTATATTTTTAACTTATATTTTTAATTATCGATATTTCATTATATTATTTTATTTATATTATTTTTACTACTAAATATATTTTTACTTCAATTTTTAATTTAGCTATCCACATATCATCTATCAATTCGAGGTTGTTATATTCAATTTTTTTTATATTTTTAGTAATACATTTGTTATAATAATTCTCACCTTGCTTCAAATTTTAGTTTTATTTATATATTAATATATTTTTTTTATTCTTTTTGGTATATATTTTATTTCCTTGTTTAAAATTTTAATTTCATTTTTTAACAATTTTTTTAAAAAAATAAATTAATGTCACATCTATTAGTTTTAATATTATTATCATTATCAAAGTTTTTTTTAGTAAATATTTATTTTTTTATATTTATTACATTTTTTAAATTTAATATTTCTATTTTTTTGTTTTAAATTTTATTTAAAATATATTTTTAATGTAAATATAAATATTAATATTTTACTCTAATATTACAGCATTTAAATTTTTTTAAAATATTTTATATATATTTTTAGTACAGTGGGAACATGACAAACACTGTATCAATATCTACTAATTCAACTATATGTTTTCTATAAAAAATAGTGATCAAATAAAAATTTGGAAACAAAATGAAATTTTAATATTTAGTTTACATTTGGCAATAGGATCTACTTGTTTAATTAATTTAATATCATTTAGATATCATAATTTTTGCAGTTTTTCATTATATTTTCTTCAGCCTATTATTTGTAAAAAAAATTGCATATATATTTCATTTTAATATATAAATGTAATAAACAGTAAACTACTACTACTACTACTACTACTACTACTACTACTACTACTACTACTACTACTACTACTACTACTACTACTACTACTACTACTACTTCTTCTTCTTCTTCTTCTTCTTCTTCTCCTTCTTCTTAGTATTATTATTATTATTATTATTATAATATCATTCATTCAAGTTTAATCTGAAAAAGCAATTGCAATGTATGTCTGTATAATATATTAAAATGTACGATAATATTTAAATATAATTAAGCAGATGAGAGTAAGATATTTAACATCATCATTCCATAACTACAATAAATTTGTCTGCCTTCAAATACATGTGTAAATATATATAACCATAAACATTCTTATACAAGTATGCATTAAGCAGCAAACTAACCATTGTACATTAGGATCTTCCCTAAAATATATGTAATGTCAATATATATATAAATAAAATGCATGAAGTCATTAATCAACATAAAGCAGAAATGCACATCTACAAGCATGTGCATCATCATAATAGTAAAATAAGCAGGAATTCCACATTTGCATTCTTTATATATTCAAAACAAAACGATATATATATAAATTCAAACTTGGAATAATGTAATACCTACATGTTTGTTAATAATATTATTTTCACATAAATATATACATGCAAACTGTAAACTCTATATCTTCATAAATAAAAAACATATAAAGCTTAAACTTAATTTGATTAGATTATACTATTACTTGTAAGAAGATAAGTTACTATAAAATATTTAACATGTATTCATTTAACATGTATAAAATAAAATTTGAAAATTCATTCAAACTCAAAGCTTATTCATTGTCTAATGATCTCAAATAATTTATTCAATATCGCCTTAAGTTCATCTATACAAATTTAAATTTATAACAATTATGCATATCTTTTTTAAAAACTCTAATAATGAATTCGTTTGAAAAGTAAAGAACTTCTCTAATTATAAATAATAAATAAATCCACATGAAAATTTTGTTATTATCAAAACAAATTTAAACTGTATGTGAACTTAATATATTTGATATGTCAACATAATTTATAATATCAATAATGAAAAGAATTTCTATTATACTGTTTTTTAATATAATTTTTAAATAAATAAAATATATAACATCAAGCATAATGCAGGAAAACTTTTTTGGGGAAATATTTTCTACCCTTCTCAATATGATTGTAAACTATTTTAAAGGTCAATTTACATTACACTTATAGTGACATCTGGTTGTTTTTTATATAAAATTATTTAGAAGTATTAATAATGGGGGAAACCCCCAATCCAATTACTTACAAACACAAAAGTAAAATTTATTAATTAAACTTCATATAATAATTATATAAAATGTGCAAAACATACACTGCATAAAGATATATAATTTTTCATTTATTTTTAATTAACTAATTATTAATTAAATTAATAGACATTTTATATGTATTTATAGTTATGTTGATTATAGTTAATATAATTAGTATCACATATTTCTCTTCTAATAGATTCTTTAATATAGTTTAAATTCCCAAAATACCCCTTAAAAATCCATTTCAGAATTTTGGATAGATTTTTAAATTGAATTTGTGCAAAATTGGTAAATCTTACACTTATGGGTATTATGTCATTCTTTTTGCTATCTTGTTGCCTTTAAAAAGATATATGAATTTTTTCTAAAATGAAATTTTTAATTATTTTTTTTTCTCATTTTTTTTTAGATTTAGTAATCTTAAATTTTTTTTATTGCTGATTTGTATTTTCTCACTACTTGTTTTAGTTCTGATTTGGATATAGAGCTTGCAATTGATGATCCCTGTGTTCCTTTCTTTAGCAGTTCATCCAATAAGAATTTTAGTTCACATCTAGATGCTGCAGTATCAAAAAAAAAGGTTTGTGAAGGAGGATGAGCATGGAAACTAAATCTATGCTAGAACTTTCTTCATGACCAGACTTGGATTCGATTCTGGACAATAATGTTTATGAGTCATGTGTGGGTTAAATTTTCCCATCACCTGTGAGTATTCATTTAGTGTTTTTTATTAATTTTTTAATAAAATATGTGTGGAAAGCAATAAATATGCTGTAGAATGGAAAGCAGTTACAAAGTGGTGCAATTTTTAACCCATAAGTTAAAGGCATTTTTAGCCATGGTGATTCAAATTTATAGTACATCATGTGTGACTAGATTCAAATTTATTTGGTCTAAAAAAGAATTACTGCATCAAATGTGACTTGCTAAAGTTATGACTTGAGATCAGTTTATTGGAATTTTAGGCAATTTACATTTCAATGGCAATAAAAACATGCACATCCAGACTCAAGGTCTGGAATTCATAATGTTTTATAGTATCTTCACCATCAATTTTCTAATGTACTTCTATATAATATGCATTTTGATTACTTTTTCATTTCATTGTATTTACATTTATTTTATTTTTAATATTTTAAATACAAGTATATTGTATAAACCTGGAATCTAGATGTAATATAAGGGATTTGAACACAAACTTTCAAGAACTCTCAGCCATTTATTTTATATCATACATCAGTTAGTCCATATCATCATTATATATATATAAAATCAGTGTTTATAATAATTTTGTCTATTTTGATATTTATTGATTTACTTATTTTTTATTTTGGAAAAATTTTTGTTTGATATTTATTTTTTTGAGTACACCTTTTCTACTTGAAAAAAATACATATTTTAGGTTGCCCCTCTTTCCCAATTTTTTAATAATATAGTAATTAATTATATTTTTAAATACATTACAATTTAAAGTTCTCTTTGCATAATATCTCATAAATTGTTCTTACTCTTATTTTTTATCCCCACTAACATCAAACAAATTTCTAACAGATACCCTGCATGGAAAAACAACCAAACATTTCTAGCAGATACCCTGCATGGCAGGACAAGATCTGGGTCAGATAATAAGAACAAAAGTCACCAATCACTTTTTTTTGCAGATTTTACAATGAAAAGTTATTTCAGGTAAGTCATGGTGTATATTAATTTTTTTAGCATTTTGTAACAAATGTGATGAAGCTGTCTATGAAAATATCATTTTAACATTTATTTTTCAAAATTTAGAATTTGTGGACCAATGTAAAAATAAACATGTTTAAAAGTGTTAAAAATATATTTTTTCTTAACTGTTTTTTTTTTGGGTGTGTGTGTGTGTGTGTGTGTGTGACTATTTTATCAGCTTTATTACATTCTTTCATATTTACTCTTTCTAACAATATATATATATTTACTGTATTCAAACAGAAGATATGTTATAAATTATATTTGTTGTAATTTTTTTAAAATTCAAAATGGTGATAAGGTTAAAAGAAGTTAAAGTTTTATATTATTTAAACAATCTATTTTATGTTCAAATTTTAATAAGTAAATATGTAACACAGATTTATTATTTCTGCTATTAATTGTATTATATTCTTTTGCTTTTTCATCTAATTGTTTTCCTGTATGTCCATAGTAAATCATATTGTAATTTTCATAATTAATTTTATATACATTTCCTTTTTTATATTTTATAACTTTTATTTTATAATTATATATTAATTTACTTAGATTTTTACTATTTGATCACCTTATGTTTATGTTTTAATCTAGTTAATTTTTATTTTTTTATTAATATATGATAAATTTTAAAGTAGTACAAAAGTTTGTATCTATTTTTTTATTAGAACTATTATTGTTACAATTATTATTATTTAGAATAGTTAATATTATTATTTAATTTAGATGGTTTATAATTAAAAAGTATATTTTTACTGCTCTTAGGGTATATCCATGGCAGCATACATGTGATATGATGTGATGTATTGTGGCTTCTCCTTAAATGAAGTCAAGAATATCTCAGCAATTATGCCCAGATAAACCTGTTACCCACTTTATTTTTCTTTCATCACCTCTATGCCACCTACTGTCAGCTTTAGAAATTATTATATGCCAGATGATACTCTTAATAAATCCCTATCCAGTGCTGCTAAAACAGTGATATGTAAGCAGGAATTATGATAAGAGTCATGTGAAATTTTATTAGTATCTTTAGCTTTTGTATAATTCAATAAAATGATACATTTGTAAATTAACTATATTTTTATCTGTATTATATTTATATTTTAAATTTTTAGTAATTACTATCTTTTATATTCTAGTTGTTATAAATATATAGAAAGTAATTATCTTAATTTATTTATATTAATGAAATGTTTTAATATAATTTTGTTATCATTGACTACATTAATCTTTATGTCTAAATACTTTAATGTCAAATTATACTTTTGTAATTAATATTATATATATATATATATTAAATTCATTATAAATGTATTCATAGTTTGTTTGCCATCAATTATTAAAATTTCATTTACAAAATATAGAATAATGTATTATTTCTTGATATATATTTTTAAAATTTATATTAATTTCGAATTCATTTAGAAATATTGATAATATTAACTCACTTATTGCACAACTCATAATCTATTCTTTATGTATACTCCAATAATCATTATTGTATTTAAAATATAAACTATTATGTGCTAGAGTTAATTTCTTTTCTATATGTATTATATCATTTATGTATAGATATAGTTTTTGTATTAATATTTGTATACTTTTCATTTTTGGAATACTTAGATACATTTTCTCCATATTCATTGTAAATATATTTTGGTTTCTATTTACTTTTATACTATTTAATTTATTTATGATACCATCTGTATTATTCTTATAACAAATACATATTATATTATTTACTTAATGATTTATAATGTATAAGTATCATATATTCCCTTAAATAATTTTATAAAACTAAGCTATCATATTTTTTCCATAATTTAATATGTGATGTGATGCACTGTGACTTCTCCTTATACGAGTCAGGAATCTCTCTCGGCAATTATATCCAGAGAAACCTGTTACCACTTTACCTTCCATTTCCATTCCCCACCCTAAGTTTTCCCATATACACTGCTTATGACTGTGCTGACCCCTGTCTTAATAAACAACTATAATTTTTTTTTTTATTATTTAGTTCTTTATTAATTGACAAATTGCCCAGGAAATCAATTGACAATTGTTGAACTCAGTTTGTTACCAAAGTAGCAAACTGAGCTTGACCAGTTCAATTAAGATCCCCTCCCTATTAATTTATGTTTCTCTAAAAAAGATTAATTCAGATATATTTAGCATATAAGTCTTCCATTATCCCTAATGGTTCAAACAATTCAAGACATTTTTTTTTTAAAAATAAAATATTAGCACATATTAATTTATATATATAATGAATGTTTTATATAAATTATAATCACCATATTTATATCAAATTTTATTACAATTTCATTAAATATGTCAAAAAATAATATTCATCAGAATCTAATTAAAAATTATTCATTTATTTTATTGAAGCACTTTTAATTACAAAAATAATCATATATTAATATTTTTTCTTGCTTTAATTATTCATAGAATAGTTTTATAATAACGTGTGGTGAAAAAAAGTACTCTAGAGAAATTTCAGCAATATTCGTATAATTACGCAAACAACTACAATGAATACATTAGAATTATAAAATGTGCATAAGAAATTAATTTGAGATGAATAAAGATAGATATTAATCAAAGCTAATAATTTCCTTGTGTTCGTAATTTGGTTTTTAATTGTAGACACAAAAAGAATCTATGGATTACTAAAAGTAATGGATTATGAATTATATGAAGAGGATAAAAAAACTTATTAAGCAAGAAAAGTTTTATAATATGCAAAGTTGATAGAGATTTTATTTCTATGTATTTTATATAAGAAATGTAATAAATGCATTGAAAATATATTATATATAAATATTTGCGAAGGGTGGAAAAAGAAGATAATTAAATTAGTTACAAAAAATAAAAAGGTATAAAAATGAATAGTTTGGAGTTATATAAGAATATACAAAATATGAAGAGATTTATGAAAATACTACAGGGAGTTTATTGTTATTTGATGCAAAGACAGGAGCTATAGATATCAAAGAAAGAAAGCAAAAATGAAATACAAATTTGAAATGAAGGTATACTTTATATGAAGATGGAAGTTAGACTATTGAAAATTTATATTTAAACTTTAGAATATTGGAATAGAACAGGATAAAGTTTATAGAAAGTAAAAGAAAGATAAAAGGAATGAAAAAGATAGTACATTTATTTAATTTTTTGTTTAAGTTATTGTAATGCATCCAACCACCAATTCATCTATCTAGTCCCCAACCATCTGTTTATCTACTACATTTATTTATTTTATTTGCTTATGGTCAGAACATTAAAATTCAACATCTACAGTTTTTAACCAATCAAGAGTTGACTAATCCGAGTTATGTAGAGCAAAGAGGCCAACAGGGTTCTGGTAAACCGGACACTCCCTGTAGATATGTATCATAGTTTGTGGTCTTCCACACTCACACTTTGGAGAGTCTTATAAATTCCCAATTGTTCAACATATAATGATATCTACCCTGGCCTGTTCTCATTTTATTAATATTTGAACAGAGTTTTCTTGGGAGAAATCAGGTAATCAGAAAATGTCAGTTATTAGAGTGCGATTATTTATATTGGAGTTTTTGCAGTCATGTGTTCATATATTGTTAATATCCAAGGTGGATAGAATGCTGAGAATTATCAATAACCCAGAAAGACTGTCATAATTTTTGCCTGAGGTTTGGATGTCTATTAAGGATGAGAATGAGTAGATGGTTTGATAACTCAATGAGATAGAGGCAAATGGATAGGTGGAAATTCTGATCCATGAATACATTGAAAAAATGTAGATAGATGGATGGATTGATTGATGGATGAATAAATAATAGATAGACAGATAGATAAATCAATAGACAGTTTGCAAGCATCTCATGAGGTTCTAACACTGACTTTCTTAGAACGTCTAGACTAGTTCTTATTTGCTCTGTGGCTGAATATTGTTCTCCAGTATGGCACAAGAATACCCATACTAATCTTGTGGTTACTCAGATCAATGAAACATTGGGTATTATTTCTGGCACTCTTAAATCTACACCAATAAAATGGTTACCTGTACTCTCAAATATCCTTCCACCTAACTTCAAACATAGTTTGACAACTATCAATAAATTTAACAAGTTTGTTGAGCTATCAAATCTTCCAATAAATCACATTCTGAACAGACCCCAAACCTCAGCCAAAAATCAAGGAAGACTTTTTGGGTTTCTTGATTAGTGGCTAGATAATTAAAGGTATGGTTGGATGCAAAAGTAAATAAATAGGTAGAAAACAATAAATAAATAGGTAGATATGAAACTAGATAGATAGATAGATGGATGAATAGATAGATGAATAGATAGATAAATGGATGGATAGACAGATGGATGAATTGGTGAATAGATGGGTGGATGGATAAATAGATGGATGGGTGGTCAGATGAATATAGAAAGATGAAAACATTGATAAATGGATAAATTGATAGATGGATAGACAGACAAATAAATAGATAATGGATAGATAATTGGCAAGATTGTTAAATGGATGCCTGGATGCATAAATAATTATATAGGTAGAAAACCAGATAAATAAATAAGATATATAGATAAATAAATAGAGAAGTAGGTAGATAGATAAACAGATAGAGAGATAGTAAATAAATAAGCAGATAAAGATAAAACTAAAAGAGAGATAAATAGTTATCTTGATAAATAGATAAAAAGATAGATAAATAATAAACAGATTTATAGAAAAATAAATAGACTAGTTAAATTATAAATAAATTGATAGAAAAATAGAGAAATAACTAGGACAGATATATAGATAAACATATAGAGAGTAGTGTTCATTCTAAGGTGTGTGCTAGTACACATACATAGCTTTTAAAAAATTAGCACATGAAGAAGATACATCCATGTACAGTAAAATTCAAAAAGATTTTTTTTCTATTGATGCACTAAAAATCAGACTGCACTTGTCATATAAGTTTACCCTGACCCTTGACATTGGAACAATCTGCTGATATTGCAGGCACCAAATGCATAGTTTTCTCCAGTATGTCACATCCATTCATTTAACATGGATGCTTTTCTCTACCTTTATATGTTTTATGAAAATAAACTTTTCATTTGTATTTATTTTTATCATTATCAATAAAGCTTTGTTAAATAAAACTATGTTGTTACTATATATAATAGATTTATACTGTTATATTATATACTATATTATTTAAATTATATTGTTAAATGTGTTTTTTAGTTGATTTGTGTGCAAAAAATTATTTCGATTTAGTAAAAAACATATTGATGAAAAAAATGTGCACTACAATTGGTAAAAATTAAAGGGAACATTGATAGAGAGACAGGTAAATAGATAAGCAGAGGGACAGTAAGTAAATAAGCAGATAGAAAGACAAATAAAAGAAAGATAGGTTAGTATCTTGATAAACAGGTAAAGAGTCAAGTAAATAATAAACAGATTGATAAAAAAATAAATAGAGAGACAAGGTACATAATAAATAGATTGATAGATAAATAGAGAGACAAGTAAAATATAGACTGATAAATAATTATTAGGTTAATAGTTAGCTAATACTTGTATGAATTCATGGTCACAAGGCGATTAAATAAAAGTTTCAAGATTGTAAAACAATATTTTGGTATTGGTAGGAAACTTATATCTGCAATAAGAAAAAAAAGATGGAACTATTACTAAAAAAAGAGATGACATCATGAAATGGGTAGAAGAGTTCTATCAAAAGTTATATAGTAATAAAGAAAAATATCTACTACAAATATTATATCTTCTGAATTGCCCAGAATTTTAAATGAAGAAGTGAGACATGCAATTAAATTTATAAAGAAGGAGAAAGCTGCAGGTAATGATGGAATTATAATAAATATCTTAAAATAAGCAGGTGAAGAAATAGAATTTTTTTTAGTAAAGTTATATATCAAATGTCTAAATGATGAAGATGTACTAGATGATGGAAATAATTCAATATTAATATTTAAAAATAGTGATAAAGAAGATATTAGATATTACAGAAGTATCAGTCTTTTATCAGTTTATACAAAATTTTTACCAAGATAATTACAACTTGTCTATAGAGACCTTTGGATTTCAACCAACCAAAAGAACAAGCTGGATTTAAAAGTGGTTTTAGTACAGTGGATCATATCCAAATATTGAGAGAAGTGATAGAAAGGACCAATGAATATGAATTGTCATTATGCTTTCAATGTGCAGATTATGAAAAGGCATTTGATTCTATAAGCATTTCTTCAGTGACTAAAGCATTGGATTATCAAGATATAGCCTCAGGATATTATCATATTCTAGGAATATTTATAAAAATGCAACACCAATGATACTAGAAAGGTTAACATCGAGAAGAATATAAGATAGGGTGACTCCATATCTCCAAAACTTTTTACAGCAGTTTTGCAAGAAGTATTTTGTGGATTAAAATGAAAGAAAAAGGAATAAAAGTAAATGAAGATTATTTAAATCATTTAGATTTTGCAAATAATACTTCAGAGCTTCAGGAAATGCTGCAAGAGTTATCAGATGAAAGTAAGAAAGTAGGAATAAAAGTAAACATTAAAAAGACTAAAATACTGTTCAATGGATTTTCTCAAAGAATGAACATAAAGATTGATAATGATGAATTGAAAGAAGTTAACAACTACAAATACCTTGGTCAAATTATTAGTACAAATAGAAACATAATGGATGAAATTAATCATAGAATTAAACTTGGTTGGAGTGCTTTTGGTAGAAATAACTTAATTTTAAAAGGAAATATGTGTCTGAAAAGAAAGGTTTTTATAAATAAGTTTTACAAGTTCTTACTTATAAATCTGAGACTTGGACACTTAAGAGAAGAGCAATACAGAGACTTCAGATCACTCAAAAAAGTATGGAGAGGTGCATATTAGGAGTAACTAGAAGAGATTGGAAACACAATACATAGGTAAGGCAACAAACAGGTGATATTGACATCATTGATTAGATTAAAAAACTGAAGTGGAGTTGGGATGAACATATTACTAAAAGAGATGATAATAGATGGACAATTAAAATATTAAACTGGATTCCAAGAGATTATAAAAGACTCAGAAAAAGACCACCTATGAGATAAATGGATAAAATAAAAAAGTGTGTAAGGGTGATGTGAAAAAGTGAGATGAAAGAAGATGGATTGAACAGTGGATTGATAATGGTTGACAATCATGATGATGATTTCCTTCCCCCACTTAATTTTTTTTATTACCTCTTTAAAAGAAAGTTTGACCAAGTCACTGATGTCAAAACTGAATCCCTGAACATATTCGGGTAGTTCTTTTAGCTTAATTTTATTTCATTAGTTTCATATATGTTTAGCCTTAGAAAATAACTTTGCACAGTTCATATAATATACTTTCACAATATGTTTAGATGCATGTTAGGAGTAACAAGAAGAGATCAAAAACACAATATTTGGATAAAAGAACAAACAGGTATTGCTGACCTCATTGAAAAAATTAAGACTGAAATATAATTGGACTGGATATATAGCTAGAAGAGATGATAATAGATGGACAATTGAAATCTTAAATTGTATTCCAAGAGATTGTAAAAGATCCAGAAAGAGACTACATGTAAGATGGATGGATGGATGAAATAAGAAAGTGTGTAGGGATGATGTGGAGGAGAGAAGCTAAAGATCGGAGAGAATGGATTGAACTTGAAGAGACCTTCATCCTGCAGTGAATTGATAGTGGTTGATGATGTTTAGCCATAGAAAATACATTTGCACAGTTCAGTTAATATATATTTTTATTATTTTACCTTTTATTCATAATTTACGTTTCCATAATAGATAATTTTAACTTTTTTTTTTTTGCATAAATATTTCTTAATTAAAGTATTTGCATTTTTCCTTTTTTTTTGTTCAAAAGTCATCTTTCTTTTTTTATATATAATGTTTTAATATGTGAGAATTACAGATTATTAATGAACACGGTAATAGATAAAAGTATTTTTTTTTTTTTTTTTGTTCAAATATTTTCTAAACTATTTGAAATGATCACCATATAATATATATTTTCGATCAAACTCTATTCTGCAGCTACAAACATGTTTTTTTTTTGTTGATGAATTTATTTTTTTTGTTGATATATTTGGGTTTTTTTTGTTTTGTTTTAATCATGTAATTATACTTTGTACTATTTTTTTGCCATAATAATTCGATCTTTTGGTCATATGATGATGCCATTAGATTCAACCCCCACTCCCATTGATATATTTGCTTTTTGCTAAAAATTGTTTCTAAAATTTGAGTTTTGCTCTTTTTTACACTTATATTTTGTGGTCATTTAAAAATATTTGATTGCCATAATAATTTGACATTTTGGTCATATGATTATAATGGCAGGATTTTTTTTCCGGCCATATTCTAATTTCTAATATCCTTGATATTTTGATTTCTAGATGAGTTTGATTTTTTTTTTTTTTTGATTGATTATAATTCTACAATTTGCATGTTTAATTTTTCAACGTGTGATTATGTTTGAGCCTATGCAATTTTAATAGCACATTTGGCCTTAATTTGATCCTTTGTTCACATAATTTCATTGACCATAGTCATACAAAATTTGCAACTTTTTTTCCAGTAATTATTGATGGAAAATGCGATTTTTAAAAAATGGTCGAAATAATTTGAATACTACCTATCATGTCCTTCTGTGGTTGTTCAACTTTTTTATCATTTGGTTGTGTCAATGGTGGATTTGGGATTCCCATTAAAAACCGAAATGGTGGAGAATACATACTAAATGAGTATCCATAATTCATTTATTTGTCTTTTTTATTTTTAAATTACTGCTACAGTTTTAAATAAGAGTAAGAAGGCTAATTTTAGAATTTTTACCAAATAAGTGTTAGTACATCTTTTGAAGCCTATAGGAAATTTATTAAATGGCTTTGTATGATTGTTGCAAAATCTTCACTGAATGGACACTTTAACTTCATCTCTTTTTTTTATTAACTTACTTACCAAAACTTAAATCGTAGATCTTTCTGTTTTTAAATGTTAAACATTTGTTAAAAAAATAGTTTAGAATTATATAATGATATATTTTATATATAAAAGGATATATGACAATATTAAAGTTATCTCATTGCTATTTGTTGTAATGGCAGGAGGTTGAGAGACACTAGAAAGAAGAGAAAAATAAATAAGAATTTGATCTGTAGTCTGTGTGGATATAGAAAAAAGAGAGAGAAATGAATTATTATTTTTGGAATGTAACACATTGAAGGAAATTTATGATAAATTGTGTGTTGAAAGAAAAAAAAATAAAGAGAATGAAAATGATATAGATTTTGTGATTTTCAGTTTAGATTTTTATAATGAAATTTGGGAAATATGAAGATAAGATAGTGAAACTAACAAAACAGCATTATTAAAATGTGATGGGAATGAAATTAATTAGGATTGTAAAAATAATTACATAATAAAGTATAAAAAGTAGATGAGTTTATTAGTATTTATAATAAATTTGGAGAGAGGGAATGTTTAAATTGATTAACATAGTTTTTGGATGGATAGCCTATGCATAGAAGCTTGTGAATTTATTTAAGGAGTAGCCATTTTACATTACCTCATATGATGTTTTTCTACTTCATATATATATATATTAAACTAAATACATCAATTCAAATTTAAAATATTAGCCAGTATGATATCAAAAATTCACTAGTAATGGTTTCTCTGACGCATCAGCCTAAGATCTCAAAATCAAATAATAACTCTCTCGAACAAATACCCATACTACGATAATTTCTGACATTTAAAATCGACAGTTAATTATTTTGCGTTGTTATTTACCTCTAAGAAGTCTATCTTAGCAGTAAAACCATTGACAGTGTTTTTTAATTTGATGTTAATAATATTTTATTTTTGATATTGTCTATAAAGGATAGTGTCAAAAATATAAGTGCAAAAAATTTGTCATTTTGCAGATTAAATTGTAGTATATGCTTATAGTCACAAAAAATGTACATATATATATAATAATATAAAATGCAAATTTGAAGAATAATATACATTATAGTACACAACTTGGAAAAATTTCAAAAATGCAAATAATTTACCCTTTTTAAAAAATATTTAATATGCATATATCAAATTATAATCAATTTGGATATTATTAATCTCCTCCTCGCTCTATGCATTTAGCATAGTATATGGATATTGGATTCAGAACTAAAACTTTCTTCTCGATCAATTTTTACCTGAGTAAAGTAAATGTAAAAAAAAAAAAACCTGTTTGGATAACTGGCTCCAATTTGAATAATCAAATGCTATATGATCGCCTTAGCAACAGTCTCAATATAAGTAAAATGTATGCATGAGTAGATTGTTTGGGTATGCCCCATCAATTTTTTTTTTCAGTTTACAAACAATATTTAAACTATGAGAATTGTTCAATAAAAAAGTTTTGAAGTTAAGAAAAAGCTCATATTTTTTGATATCAATAATATAAAGCTCTGCAACTTCGTCTATTAGTAAGATATTTTGGCTGGAATATAAAGATATCAGACTTCTGTATCAAAAGAAGCATCATGTTACTTTTTAATTGTAGTAAAGGCCTGGATATTTCACATAATAAAAACATTTAAATCTTTTTAAATATATATATACGTAATTCGTTTGCTTAAATGTTTTGAACATTAGCTAAGTAAAGAGTTTATTCCTTATGTTAATTGAGGCTTTCAGCTGGTGAAACCAGATTCCTTTAGCGAACGTTCGAAACATTTAAGCAAACTAATTACAAATAGGACAAAGATAAAAGAGAATAACCTAATATTACATTTATATATATGACAATTTTTGATAACTGGAAATAAACTATTTCTAGACTTGTGAAATTAGAGTTTAAAATAATAATAATAAATAACTTTGATGATCTTTTGCATTATATCAAAACTAAATTAAGATGAAAGCTGAAATGTGCTTTAATTGAGATTAAAAAAGTAGAATCCTCTGGATTCTTAGCAAAATTTATTGAAAAGTTAGTGATAAGATATACTGATTGAAATAGGATCCTTAATATTGAAGATAAACATGTAGGAAGCAATTTTTCTGACTTAAATTTTTTTTTTGTATGACAATCTTTTAAATTATAAGCAATTATTTGTAGTACTACTTCTTTTTAATTTGTTAGGAACAATTCTTTCCACTTACTCCAGAGTCATCCATTGTATCTTTAAGTAATCAATGAATACTAGATGTAATGTTTGTTGGTTATCTTTTTAATATTTGAAATTGTAATATTTTAAACAGCATTAAACTGTTGCACATGCACTTTGGATTTTAACTATAAAATGAATGAATACAAACACTTCAAACACATGATCAAGTCTTTGGAAGTTGTGTTTTCAAATTTAATAATTTTTTTAGATATTAAATATTTTAGTAGTTTTGGTGTTTTTTAAGCTTTAAGTTTGATTTTAATAAATCATTTTTTAAATAAAGGGATTTGAACTTAGGACTTTCCTGCATTTATCCTTCACTCCATCTCAAACAACCGATATACACATGCAAGAGATAAATGATCCCCAATATACATATTTTGTGCAGAACCAACATTCATCAGTTGAGACCAGATATAATCTCTCACACATATATACAATCAGTGCTTAGCTTATACTAAGATAGCAATTATTTAACCTTTAATGAACAGGCTTCAAGCTTCTCACTCTTTCGAGAATTTAACTGTCCACTTCATTGAAAAACTAAGGATGGAACACTCAAAGCCCTTGGTGGATTTGATATTGTAGTCATACCCATGTAGACATTATATCAATCTAACTCCTTATATTATTGGACTATTAAATATCTATTTATATTAATAGAAGAGAAATGGGCTGAACTTATACTATGATGTAACCTATTTCCAAAGAAATATGTAATTAAAACTTATTTATTTAGCATACTGAATGTTTACTATAGTAAATAGAGGGATTTATACTGAGAATTTTCAGTATATTTATCCTTCCATTCATATCAGACAACTAATAAACATGACCACACACATGTGAAAAATATAAATTATCCCCAATATACATATTTCATACAGAACCTGCATTCATTATTTACTATAGTAAAAATTCAGCATACTGAATGAAAAGAGTAATTACATATTGCCTTGGAAATAGGTACACCATAGTATAAGTTCAAACCATTCCTCTCCTATATATAAGTGGATTCATAATGGTCCAATAATATGAGGGAATAGATTGAAAATGTCTACATATTGGAAGAGTTCACAGATTGAAGCCTGTCCATTAAAGTTTAAGAAATTGCTAGCTTAATGTAGGCCAAGTGCTGATTCTATATATGTGTGGAAGATTATGATCTGGCCCAACTGATAAATGCTATTTCTGTACTATATATATATATATTGGTCAGTTGCTTGAGATGTAGTGGAGAAGGAATATAGACTGAAAATCCTAAGTTCAAATCTCTTTATTTACTATAGTAAACATTCAGTACACTAAATAAATAGGTTAATTAAATCACTTTTTGTAAATAATAATAAGAGTAGTAACAAAAATAAATAATTAAATTACCATTTATTTTTAGATTTATACTTTCATTTAATTTTTCTTTTGGGAGTACGATTTACAGTTGGTGTTTTGAAATTTAAATAAAAACTAGATAAAATTTTGAATGAAATATTATAATTTAGTATATGGGCATTTGAGTCATGGGAATAAGAGGATTCCTTTTATTCCTGCATAAATACTATATCTTGTATTAGTGAGAAAGTATTCATTTATTATTGATGCTCGCAAAGTGTATTGCACAATTGGCTTGAAAGGCTGATATTTGAATGTATACAATTGTAAACATACACTATATAAAATAAATGCTTGTTTGCATGTGATTGGGTTTCAGTTGGATTCTGTTGGAATAACGTTTAGTAGGTTCTAGACGGTTTCACCCACGTCATTCATTCAGACATCGTATATGGTAATTTAAAGTGACGGTTCCATCCTCACGCTTTACTTGCTAATGCTTCAGATTTGCTCATATATGGGCATTTGAGTCATGGAAATAAGAGGATTCCTTTTATTCCTGCATAAATACTATATCTTGTATTGGTGAGAAAGTATTCATTTATTATTGACACTCGCAAAGCGTATGCACAATTGGCTTGAAAGGCTGATATTTGAATGTATACAATAAATATTATAATAAATTGTAGTAAACAGAAAAATGTCTATTTCAATTTCATTTATATGTAAAGCAGCAATGTAGAAACACAATATAGATTATTAAGTGCTTAATACACAGGATCAAATCTTCAAAACTAAAGAAAGTCATCAAACATCAAATCATTCTTCGAAATAAAAATGAGAATTAGAAAATTCACAAACATACCAGAGGCCAGAAATATTTCTAAATGTTGTTGAAAATATCTGTTATTAAGTACAACAACTAACAATGAATTTTTTACTATTTATATTTTATGTCAGAAGTGATTAATTTTTATTTGTGGAAATTATTCTTTTAATCTCTATTACAATCCAGTCTTCATAGAAAATTATTTTATTAAAAAAATAAGATATCCAAAAATCGAATTAAATAATAATAATAAAAAAACAATCATTTGTTGTTAGTTAGATTGTGTAATATGCCCACACTAGAATTAGCAGGTTGTTCTTTCATTCAGAAACCTTTTGCTCTCAGGTCTATTACTCTATTATTGAACTGAATGACATAAATTCTTACAGAAAAGTAGAATATTTAATTATAAAATGAATGTACAAAAAATAAAGAAAACAGAGGGATTTAAACTTAGGATTTTTCAGTCTACATTGGCCCTCTACTTCATCTCAAATAACTGACACACATGACCACATATATGTGAAAAATATAGAAGATCCACAAAACATATATTTCATGCAGAACCAACTCATCAATTGGACCAGATCATAATCTCTCACACATGTATTCATGGGTGCTCAGTTTATATTAAGATAGCAATTTCTTAAACTTTAATGGACATACTTCAATCTTCTTACCCTTCCAACTATCCATTTTATTTGATGGAATACTCAAAGCCCTTGATTATGTCAATCTAACTCCTTATATTATTAGAACATTATGTATTCATATGTATTAATAGAAGAGAGATGGCTGCATTTATAAATGTAACCTATTTGCAAAGCAATATGTAATTAGTCTATTCATTCAGTATACTGAATGTTTCTTATATAAGTAAATAGAAGGAGTTGACCTTAGGATTTTTCCATCTGTATTCATCCTTCATTCCATCTCAAACAGCTGATGCACATGACCTCATACATGCAAAAAAGATAAATAATCCCCTATATATGTATTACACACAAAACCAGCACTTATCAGTTGAGACATCATAATCTCCCATACATACATACAATAAGTGATTGGATTATACTAAGATAGAAATACCTTAGACTTTAATGGAAAGGCTTCAATCTTTTCATTTTTCCAAATAATCATCCATCCAATTCATTGTGAGAAGATTGAAATCTTCCCATGAAAGTTTAAGGAATTGCTGTCTTAATATTATCCAAGCACTAATTGTATTTGTGTGTGGGAGATAATGATCTGGCCCAACTGATGAACGCTAGTTCTGCACAAAATACATATATTAGGGATCAACTACCTTTCATGTATGGCAGTTGTTTGAGATAGAGTGGAGGCAAATATAGACTGAAAAATTCTAAATTCAAATCTCTTTATTTGCTTATATAAAAACATTCAGTACACTGAATAAATAGACTAATTAAAAAATAAAGAAGGGAATAATGTAGTGGGGTAAATGCAAGGAGGTTTTAGATTAGATAGGTGTATAGGAGATAGTTTATTTGTAGTTATACAACTTATGGATATGAATAGGAATTTACGTAAACAGTTATATATGAGTTTTATAGATATAGAGAAGGCATATGATAGAGTAAACAAAAATAGATTATGGATAAGTTTAGTAAATTTGGGAATGGATGAAGCTTTAATAGATATTATTAAGAAATTATATGAAAATAATTATTATATATATATATATCAATTAGGGAATATAGAATCTGTTTAAGTTTAAAATGGGGTGGGATTAAGACAAGGATGCCCTATGTCATCTATTTTGTTTGTGTTGTATTTGAGTGAAATGGAAAGAGCAATAGACCGATTAGGAAGAGGTAGTAAGGGAGTATATATTTTGTCAGATCTTTTTTTTGCGGATGATATATTTTTGTGTGCAGAAAAAAGAGAAGATATGGAAGTTATGCTGAAGACATGTGCAAGGATGGGTAAAGAGATGGGAATTAAATTTAGTGAAGAAAAATCAAATATAATGATGGTTAATACCGGGGAAAGAGAAGATGTAAAATTTTTATTGGGAGATTTTAAGTTAAGTATGGTGAATAGATATAGTTATGTGAGAATTATTTTAAGTAATCAGAAAAATTATTTGGATGAATGGGAAAAAAAATTGATAAATGAAGCAAAGAAAAGAAAGGGATTGATAAAGAAATTAACAGTGTTTTCATATAATAAATATGATGTAGCTATAATTATATGGAAAGGAGTTCAGTAGCAGGGTTAACATATGGTAATGATGCATTATATGTTAGTAAAGAGATATTAAATTACTTAGAAAAAGTTCAAAGGGAAGTAGGAGGACATGCATTGGATGCAGAAGTATGGACAGCAAGGGAGGCAATTCAAGGAGAAATGGGATGGTCAACTTTTCATACGAGAGATGCAAAAAGTAAAATAAAAGTGTTTGGTAGATTGCAGTTTATGGATAATAAAAGAATAGCCAAAATAGTATTTAATTGGATTACGAGTAAAGGGCAGGTAACAAGATGGGTGAGAAAGGTAATGTGGTATGTATATTTGTACAAAAGATGGGATGATTGTGTTAAGAAGATTGTTGAGTGTTATAGTAATAATGAATGGGATAAAAGAATAGATTTATTAATAAAGAATAGGGAGTTAGAGAGATGGAGAAATAATATGGAGAGTAAAATGAGTTTAAATATATATAGAAATAAACAGAATATTAGGTGTAAGTTAATATATGATAATAGTAAGGAAAGTAGTTTCTTGTTTAAGGCTCGAACGGGATCTTTAGCTACAAGAGAATATACATGTAAATGGAAAAATATTGGTGATTTATTTTGTAAATTATGTAAGGAAGGAATAGAAAATATTAGGCATTTGTTAATTGAATGTAAATGCTTGAAAACAGAAAGGGTACATATAATGAAGTTATGGAAGAATAAATATGAAAAAGATGATTATACAGAAAGTGAATTATTGGTTTTTATGCTGGGTTTGAGAAAAGATATGGGGGATTTAGATATAAAGGTTATAGAGTAAACAAAGATTATGTTGTGGAAATGGGATAGAGCAGATTATGGGAAAATTTAGAATGGGGAAAGAAAAATAAAGTGGCTTACAGGTTTATCTGGGCATAATTTCTGAGATATTCTTGACTTCGTTTAAGAAGTCACAATACATCACATCTCATCACAGCACATTCTTAAGGTTACAGCCTTAGTAAATATTACTTATTAATTATGCAATTTTGTTCAGCAATTTTGGAATTTTCAATTGCTCCCAACAATTTCGTTAAGTAGAATAGCAAAAAAAAAAAAAATTCTAAAAAAAAATTAAGAAAAGTCTCTTTGTAAAAAAATAATTCTTTATATGCATAAATATAATAACTTTTAAATACATCCACACTATAGTGTCTGTTTCTGTACTATTTTCGGCATACTTATGCACAAATAATGCATTTGCTATTTTTTTTGCACGCTGTTGGAAATGGAATTAGATGTACTTACTACAGAAAAAAGGCGTTACAGTTAGAAAAATCAATTTTTGTTAATTTTTCTTACACAAAACAAAATTTTCCAATAATGCTTAACAATTTTAATAAAATATAGTCTAAATAATAACATCTACATTTAGCATCAAAATTTTATTACGCGCCACTGCTGCATCATGTGATCAAACTGTAAACATTTTTTTTTTTATAGAAAATACAAAATTGAAGGCGTGTAAATAAGATTTTGATCCTCTGAATTCGAAGGAACTAATAATTAAAGAGTAGATTTTACTTAGATAAGATCTTCAATGTTCAATTTTTTATATGTAAAAAAAGAGATTATATTGTATATTCTCTAATGTTTGTTTATAAAATATTATAAAAACTTTTTTTCCATGTTAAAATTGATGAATCTGTGATTAATGCTATCAGTGTAAAAGATGCCCTATGCAGTTTCGTTTAATCATCTGAAATGTCATTTGAGTGTTAAAATGTTACATGACCTTCTTAGCAAATGCCGTTAAGTGTATACATAGATATGGACGCACATAATTTATACTCGAATTTCATTAGGTGTTTCATATATAAAATTTGTTGACAAATACATATATAATATGTCAAGCGTTGTTAGCCGAGAGGTCATCGCAACTGCCTTGCAAGCAAGTAGTTGGTTGCAGACGGTTGTGGGTTCGCGTTCCGGCTGATGCTATGACATATGGAAAAAAAAATACATATATAATATTTTTAAAACAATCTCAAAAGCAATCAAATGTCCTGGAAGCAAATTCGTCTTTGCTTGGCTTTCCTGTCAAGTAAGGAACAAATATTTATTTTAGTTTAGTTTAAATTAATCTATTAATATTTTATCACTTTTAAATAATTAATCTAATGTTTTATTTATTTTTTGGTGACATTTAATTATCTATGATGAATTATTATTTTGTAATTATTTTTTAAAAATTTTATTACATAAATCAGGAGAGAATTTTAAAATGTAATTATCGAAATGGGAATTACACGAAGGTGTAATTAATAATATTACCTGAAGTGCAGTTTTAATAAGAAACACTGATGTCAAATGCAAACAAAAGACAATCAAAATGTCGTCTAACAATTTTAATTTAAAAATTACTTTAAAAATCAATCCTACAACTATTGAAATGCTAGCATAAGACAAGTAACCATTGAAGAGGATTGAGTGTCATTTTGACTGACTGTCTCGGTGAAGTGATTGTTTTTTTTTTTACATCCTACAAACAAAAATGCTTAAGAAAGCTTTATATGATAGAGATATGAAGAATAAGTTATACATTGTAATTAATGAAGAAATACATAATAGTAAATTGATTAACTGATTTATGTTTGGCACTTTCTACATGTGCATATCAATTCAACCATAGAATGCCTTGTAAATGAACATTTATTTCTGTGGCAGAATAATTTGCAGACGTTATTGTCTCAAAAATAATGTTGTTGCTAAGACCAGTGATCTCTTCAGTAAGGTACCTTTCTAGTGAGTATGGCGGTAGTATATGTAGCTCGTGAATAGATTTTTGATTAATTCATAATAAAAATATAGACAAGAATTCAATCATTAGTTTCATAGTAACAAATAAAAAATGTTCAATCTAGATCAGATCTTTGATATCACCTCCCTATGTGGACAGTATGGTGATCAGAGATCATCGATGAATAGCTGTGGTGAAGTTCAGGTTCATAAAAGAATGAGCCAATGCAAGAACATCATCAATGGTCATTTTATTGAGATATGTTTTTTACAGACTCAAACATTCAGATGAAGATATATATATAGGAAAAACAAAAAACAAGTTAAAAACTTGCTAACGCTTGTATTTATGTCAACAGATGGCGTTCTACCAAAAACACCATCAAGCGTATGTTTACATAAACGTCAGAGCAAGCATTCATTATCTCTAACTTTAATTCCACTTTCAGATCATGATTTCAAGCTATTTGCTATCATCAGTGAAAGACAGGAATTTTAGAAACTAGATCTAAACACAAACTCTGAGCGTTTATGAAACAGTTTCTATTCAGCTTGCAAGCGTGAATCTTTTAGACACGTAATGTCTTCAAACTCAGCATAGCAAGCCAGATAGCTATATGGATCTGATCTCAGTTCAGCAACATCACATAGTAGAAGCCTCTGCAATATATATCATTGCTAGAAAGACCTCAAAGGTATATTTATGAAAAACAAAAGGATCTATATTAATATATGTCGTTTTCATCCATTTTGGTGCAAAGAATGTTAAGTAGGTTGTAAAAGTGCCTTTTTTTAAAAAATTAAATTTAGGGTCTTTGATAAGCCATAATTATAATTATATAAGTGAGAGGACTTGAACTTAGTAAAAGAAGCACACAGATAGATTATAAAATGTTTTAAAATTATTTTAACTATAAAAATAAAAAAAATAAGAGTAATATAATCTATTATTTTTTAAGTAGAGTAGATATATATCTGCTATAATTTTTGAATATCTACCATTTTACGGTGCATATTTTACTGTGAATAATTGGTGAAAGATTAAGAGAAATGTCTGAATGTTTATTTTTTAACATGTGCAAATATACAATTATTTGAAGATGATACCAAGTAATATAATTTATTACATGATTATTTATATATAACATATTGTCAGAGTAAAACATACCCACAAAAGAATTAAGTTAACTAAGATATATTTTAAAGATATTTTATATACTTTTAAAACCAGAGAGAAACAATATTTCTCTTATCAAACTGAAAAGGTAAATTTTCGTAATATAATTTTGGACATATGAACATTCTTGAATTTTATGTTGATTTTTTTTTATATTTATGATATGTAAAACTAGATTTAAAACTTAATATAGCCAGAGTGAAGGCTGACATATTTTTTTATTTATTTTTGTTTTGATTTATTATACGTATTGTATTTATTACTTGTAAGATTTTGTATATAATATTTTATTTTCATAGTCAATATTGTAAATTAAATATAAAAAATTTATAATCTTGTGTAAAGTTATATAATGTTTAAATCAAAATAAATTTGTTAATGTTTTTTGTGAAACTTCCTTGTCAAGTATTACAACACATGATCTACAGAAATTAAACATATCATAAATTATTTAGAGTGTTATTGTTAATCATTTTAATATTATTTTATAATCATAGCTGACTACCTAAAATGATTTAATACGAATTGAGCATATTTTCATATTGCCACTCCATTTAGATTACACTGTATTTTTCAAATACCCATAAGTAAATCAAATTTGCATAATGTTTAGGATTATTAATATTATGTTTATTTTATTATTATATATTGAGCATAAAAATAAGGTATTGATAAAATTAATTGAAGGAATATTTTAGTTGTTTATTATTATTATTATTATTATTATTATTATTATTATTATTATTATTATTATTATTATTATTATTATTATTATTATTATTATTATTATTATTATTATTATTATTATTATTATTATTATTATTATTATTATTATTATTATTATTATTATTATTATTATTATTATTATTATTATTATTATTATTTATAGGGATAGTTAAATATGATGTAAAATCATTCATCATATTTAACTCAAGATTTTAAATTGATTCTTTATTTTATATTTAAAGAACTTGAGATTATATTTTAAAGATAAAGATTTAATTTATTAATATTATTTTGAAATTATTGAGGGTATATCTTTTGGGATGTGTTCTCAATTTTTGCCAACCATTGTATCTTGCTAAATATCCCATGATTATTATTTATTATAATCGAACCACATATTTGAGAATTATAAAGTATGAGCTAGTTTAAAGATAGGTATTTATATTTGAGTACTTATTTAGTTTATTTCTTATATTTATTAAATAAGAGCAAGCCGGATATATTATTAGATATTATTTTATTATTAGGATGTAGTTATATATATATGCATGAATAAAAATGCATATTGAGACATACATAAATAAGCCTGATCTTCTATTTAAATATACATATCAAATCCAGTTTTCAACTAACCAGATATTTGGTCATAATTAAGCTAAAAATTGTATTAGCAAGATGCTTCATAAATAAGAGCCTGGCAGTCGGCATCCTACCAGATGAAGCACTGGAAGACTGTGAGGGAATCCCTTTATCCAGTTCTGCTCCTGAAGATTCCAAGTACCACTAGGTTTGATTACAAGTCATAAGGACTTTATTTTTATTTTTTTTTTAGTAATTCCACTATGGCTTTTTTAATTATTGTAATTTTTTTTATATAAAACTATTTATATACTGTGTGTATTTAGTAATAATTATTGTGAATTTGATAGTTATATATGTATATACATCTGTTACCTAAATTGCCTAGTCCTATCATTATAATAAATATTACTTTTGGATTACAAGTTCTGCATTACAGTAATTATTTATCTACACATATTTAATTATTTGTGATACCATTCTGGTATTAACTGGGACATCCACATATATACAAATTAGTAACACATTATAAAGGTTATTATGGAAACAGTATCAATCTAAAGTAAGAATATAGATATACTGGTACTATTTATTAAGATTTGTGTTTAGAAACAAAATATACATGTAACAAGAAAATTCTGACCATCTTTCATAGAATGAATGTGTTATTAGTGAAGTCATTATAATTAGTAGCTAATTCTAGGGGGAAATTTTTCAATATCACATTTTTATCTGAGTGTTATTTGCTAGGAAGAACTCAGCCCTATAATAGTAATTTGGTCACTTTTGATTCAGAAATGTATTACTAAGTAAAAATAGAAGTCCTTTTCTGTACCATAGTAGAAATATTATTAAAAAGATCTGATGAAGTCTTTTTACAAGAATCCCTAAATTCACCTACATCATTAGTCAATAAATCCTTCCTTTAAAAGTGATTAAGGGATTATCAGTAGCTGGGTTACTTCTGGTGCAATTATCTTAGTTATAGATAATTGTTTTTTCTCAAAATATGATTTATTAACATAATATTAATCTTTGAATTTACATGTTATATGTAGTGATATACAAGATTCAAACTATGATTTACAATGCAGAACTTGATTTACCGAGTCAACAGAAAAACTTTGAATTGTATATGCATATATCTTGCCATTCATAGCTTCTCTCATAGATTACTAAGTAACCCCTGATCTTAATGGCAACTAGATAGATCACAGCTACCAAGAATCACACCATCACCACCATCCAGAAGACGAGAAAGTGAAAACCCGTACTAATCCCCACAGCCCCCACATCCCAGCTTCTCCTTCTAAGGACTAGGAATCAGGCCTTGGGGTATTTCTAAAGCTCATATTCTTTCATCCAATGCCCTTACTAATTCACACAGCACCCAGATCCCACATATGTCAAGAATGAGCTTTTGATTATCAACAGATTGTACTTTAACAAATGAATTCCTCATTCACATGCATGCTTTCATAAAAAAATTTTTTATTGAAGTATACTAACAAAATTAAATATCCAGCTTTTACTTCACAATAAATTATATATTTACTCCCACACTTTGTTTTTTATTAAAGTATTTATGACAGTTTTGATTTTTTAGCAATCTTTTTCAAAGATGTAAAGTATAATTTGTTTTATAGTTGTATTATTCATTATAGCATTATATTTAAACATATATTGTTCAGATACAATTAAAAATTAAAATGTAATCTAATTTTCATAAGTTGAATTTATTATAATTTGCAAAATATAAAATGTCATTTAATTTTCAAAGATTTATTGCATTAATTTAATTATGAAATTGTAGTTGTTCATAAACTCAATTTCTATTTGAAAGAAAACATTTCAAATTAAAATATTTTTTGAGGAATATTAAATCATTTTATCATATATATGTTTTAAACTAGAATTATAATAAACTATAAATTAAACCACTAAACATCACACGATCACCATTTTTATGCGTAGACAAGCTGTTTACACGGAGGGTAAACTCTCCGTACAGTAGCATCACTCCACATCAACATGACAATAGCTTTCCCAATAACATAGTTTAATATATTTATATTTTTGTTTTCTAGTGCATTGGCATTTATATCTAATTAACTCAGTTGTAGCCAGTGATTGCTTAATAAATAAGTTATCTCATTTACAAATTAGTTTATTTATGGGATAACTATTTATTTTAAAAATAATGTGTTGGCTTGGAAATCGTAAATTCCCACTAGATTTGTATGCTAGATTTTGAGCATGGCAGGTTCAGAATGTGAAGATGTGCTGTTAATATAGCAGCATAGAAAAATTAGCATACATACTTTTTAGGATTTAGGCACACACTGTATTATAAAAGAATTGTACACTCTTGTTTTAGATAGTAAAATGAGCATTTTTTAATATTAAAAATCATCTTTAATGATTATTTGTAATGAATATAAAGAATATTAAATATCTCATGCCAAATAATGAGCCATAAAGTTCTAAGATAATTTGAGTGATCAGATTGACTTGTTCTGGCCATAAAAGAAAGTCATGGTTTTAATACTATATAGTCCTTACACCTGATAGGGAAAATGAAAAACATCTATGGCAACTGAGAATTAAACATCAGATAAACTAATTGTAAATTTTATGCCAAAATGAAGCAGGTTGAGAGATTAACTCCCTTGATACCTATACATTATAACTTCAATGTTGTTTCTGACAGCTGTTAAAATGACAGTTTTTTTTAGTAAATCTTGCATTACTGAAGACAGACAAAATCTGGCTTTGATTTCCCTTTCTTCAACCAATAAATAATTCACCTAAATTTATTGAGCCTGTTCAGAACTATCCATTTAAGCTTTTATAAACTGAGGTTTAATATATAATTATATTTACTAACCTAAATTTTTTAGAGTAACAGTAATGAAAAGTCAATTAAAGTTCTATTCTAAATAGCAATGAAAGAATATGTGACTTTAAGATGTTCTTATATTTAGAGAAACTTCTGAAAATAAAAATATCCCAAAGCATAATTTTTCCAACAAGTGATTGAATTTGAACTATGTTCTTTAAAATTTAAACCACTAAACATCACATGATCACTGTTTCTCATGCTTGCTCATAACTTCATACAGTAGTGCAACACAATGCAAGCCAGAGTAATCAATGGATGCCAGAACTAGATAGGGATTTTATGCACAAGCCTTCTGGCATTCATTGATTACCCTGGCTTGCACTGAGTGGCACTACTGTATGGAGAGTTTTACCTGTTCTCTAAAATATATTGTGCATCAGGACATAATATATTCTGACATTCTTTTCATTTCATTGTTATTCCAATCACTTCCAATCAAATGTAATTGCCAACAGAAGTTTTTAATGATTTTTTATTTCATGGATCTATGATTGATAATCCATCAAATAAAATTAAAGCTAAAAAAACTGGAAAAGAAATTTCTCAATAAAAAATCTTACATTCAAATCACTGCAGATAATAATTAGCATGGTACCCATATATTTTGAATAATATCCATATTTAGCTAAATGACTCTGGATTTGTACAGAAAAAAAATCAAGGTGTGATAAAAGTCTTTTAGGAAGCAACCAAATTTTGGGTACCATAAAACTGTTTTATCATACTTATAATGAAGAAATGTTTCTTTAAAAAATAACAGCAATATTATATAATTTTTTCATATACTTCTAAAAGCAGATCTTTTCACTCTTCTATATCTTTTCTCCACTGATTACTCAAGCTTATAGTAGATGGCTCTAGAATAGGATAATGATATTTTTAAAATAATTTACATTTTATCTCACAAGTATTCATGATCATGCTATTACATTAATCTCAACTAGTAAATAATTTTATTTTGCATTTTAATGATGAAAGAATTTGTATTAAAGTTTGTACTCTGGCTTTAAATGTTGAGGTTCTAAAAGAAATTGTATTAACATTCATTACATACTGGTAAATTATCACTAATAATAATAATCAAATAGATGAATTTGAACTTAGGATTTTTCAGTCATCCGCTCCATCTCAAGTAACTAATACACATGACCACATACATGTGAAAAAGATGCATGACCTCCAATATACCTATTTTGTGTAGAACCAACACTCATCAGTTGGACCAAATGATAATCTTATATATATATACACAATTAGTTGAATAATTGGAAATGTGAGAAGATTGAAGCCTGTCTATTAAAGTTTGAGGAATTGCTATCTTAATATAAACCAAGCATTGATTGTATATATGTGTGGGAAATTATGGTCCATCCCAACTAATAAATGTTAGTTCTGCATGAAATATGTATATTAGGGATGATGTATCTTTTTTGCATGTGTGATGGCTTGTGTATTGGTTGCTTGAGATGGATTGGAGGATGAATAGACTAAAAAAATGCTGAGTTCAAATCCTTTACTTACATATATTACATATTCAGTATAAGAAAGTTATATAATGCCTTAGAATGATTAATGATCAAGTATTATCACTTGATTTCTATAGTGTTGCTTGGTTACTCAGCCTGAACACTGGCAGAAACTCAAGATATTTAAGATTTATTGTACATACTCATGAAGATGTTATATAATAACAAATGATATACAGGTCATTAATCTAAGTACTTACCACTTAAAAACTTTTATTATCAAAATAAAATTTCCAAAAAATTTTTTAACTTTTTACATAAAGAAATTAATTTTGCCTGAAAGTTTGTGATGATGGCATTGTATGTTGGACTATTTCCATTATCTAACTAAATTATGAAAGTCTTTAGAAAAATTTTAAACTTTATTTAAATTTTCAAATTACACTGAACTATTAGTAATAGCACACAGGGCAGTATTTACATAACATTTTGAATGATATTATTCTCCCTTCTTTGGGTGTTGCTAGCCTGATTAGTGATAGTAGTAGCATGGAAATAAACTCTGGACTTTTAGATTTTTGGCTACTGAATTTTAAGGAAATGCTCTATCCAACTGCTCGGATAGAGTGTTTTGTTTAAAAATTAATATTCAAGAAATCTAAATGCCCAGGATTGATGCCCATGCTAGTACTATCACTGGTCGGGCCAGAAATACTCAAAAAAGAGAGGAGAATAACATCACTCGAAATGTTGTGTAAAATACTAATATGTGTGCCATTACGAATAGATGGATGTAGATGATGGAAGTAGTCCAACATATAAGTACAAATAAATTAGTTTGTAAATGTATTTGCAAATAAACTTAAAATCATTCATTAAAGTATGAAGATTTGCTATCTTAATATAAACTGAGCATTGATTATATATATGTATGAGAGATGATAGTCTGGACCAACTGATGAGTGCTGGTTTAGCATGAAATATGTATATTGGTGATTATTAATCTTTTCTACATGTGTGTGGTCATGTGTATCAATTGTATGAGATAGTGTGGATAGTTGAAGGGTGCTTGAAAATCTGAGTTCAAATCCTCTATACTTAAAATCATTCAGTAAATATATAAATTAATAAGCCTAATAGCAGTGAGATTTTGAATAAATAACAAGAGGATAAAAGATTGATTCTTGTAATTCAAAAAACTCACATATCTGAAAATGTTGCATAAATTGCAGATCTTTTATAATGCAAATTCAGCATGTATAAATAATGTACATTTATAGACTTGTGATAGATATATCCAAATAATTCTATGTAACAAAATCAAAGATAAATTTGAACACAGATCTGCTTAAAATAGTTAGCAATTTGCCTCAGTTTATGTTCTAATAACACATTACTAAGTTATCAAATTTGTTGAAATATTTCAGGAAACCCTGCCTATGCATAGTAAGCTAAATTAACTGACAATGATTGTAAATCTTTTTATAATACAAAGATACGAGTTTC
Organism: Epiperipatus broadwayi; assembly: GCA_028023455.1. Classification (NCBI taxonomy): domain Eukaryota; kingdom Metazoa; phylum Onychophora; class Udeonychophora; order Euonychophora; family Peripatidae; genus Epiperipatus; species Epiperipatus broadwayi. The sequence continues at coordinate 2,492,419 of JAQFVV010006200.1, read as the reverse complement.
ATTCTTTCATAGGTAGCTTAAATTTGAAATGTTAAAGTAATTTACATTAAGAAAAGAAAGGGCTAACAATGACAAATATCCATTGATGATAATCGATTGTATATCCTATGGTCCAATTATTACAACCTGTCTTTAGGAAGACAAATTGGAAAATTCATTACAAAATTTATATCATTCAGCTTTTAATATATATTAAGAAAATGTGTGTTATTATTATATTCGGTAAGTTATATTAAGTACATAATCTAAGCTAAATATAGAAAAATGTAAACATTTAGGAGACAGTAATTTGATTGAAAAAATGTATTTGATTTTAATAAATGTTTGTTTTTTTAACACCTCCGTCACCATTATAATCTAAGGAAATGGCGAGTGAATCTGTTTGTGTGTACATTACAACCACATTAAAATAATGAAATGTTTGAAAAAGCAAGCAGCTTTTAAATTAAAGAACTTTTCATAAAAGGTGAAAGATTAAAACAATTTTGAGAATGTAATGTTTACAAACTACATTTTAATAAATACTAATATTATTTTTTTTCCTTTAAAAAAATGTTTTATAAATTAGAATAACATTATTAGAAAATCGGCACACAACGACAACCTCTCGTAAACGAGCGCGAACATTCTAATTCCGAGAGGAAATAAAAGCCGAAATAATAACAATACTCTATAAATAAGTTTTTCGATAATCTTATAAACCAATCCGTGAATTGCAAATACGTCCACATATACACCCTGGAATATTATTCTGTGAATTAAGTTGCTACTTTGCAATACTGTCTTTTAATTTCCGCAACAAATTTTCCTTTCTGAAAGTCTTTAACATCTTGTCTTGTTGTAGTTCTCAATTGCATTCTATTCTCATCCATAACTACCCAATGAAAATAATCAATATTGTGCTTCTTTAGAATGTCTTTGAGACAATCCTAAATACAGTCTGCCTCTTTTATAAAAATCATGCTCATGTCCACTATAAAACATTTTGTTTTGGAATTATATATTGTTTCACATGGTTGAACCAATGAAGAAGTGTTTTATAACAGTGGACTTAGTAATATCATATCAATGTGCATTTTGATTGGTCTTATGATCTTGTCATTGTATTTTTAAAATTGTATGGAGCATCTTTAAAATTTAGACTTTTATTATCTTTATGGTAGTCATTAAGGTATCTTACTTCCATACCATAACTTAGATAAAATAACAGTCCTATGCACAGTTAATTTAGTTGCAGTGGAGATTTTACTGTGATGAAATGTCCCATAATTTTAACTTATTAAAAGCACTATATTCAAATCTGTGCTGTATTTAGCAACTAAATCACTTTTTCTATTTAAAAAGTTGCTGAGATATTGAAACTGGCTTATATTCTCTATTTGACAACCCCTTCAAACTAGAAGTTACTGAAGTCTTTTCTTCCATCAATTCTGGTAAAGGATATCAGATTTTTTTAAAACATTAATTATTAAAACAAAGTCTTCACAAGTACATTCTGTGCTTTATCTTTTAAACTAAAAAGGATAGCACAATCATCAGCTTACTGTAAACATAGAGTTCAAACAGATGAAGTTGTTGCTTTTCTTTTAATCACTGACATTAAAAATTTCAAATCTATATTAAATTTTGATCACTGTTACATTAAGCCCCCTTTAAATAGTTTCCAAAAATCATCTGCCATAAAAATTGAAAGCAATGTTAGAGTTATAACATGTCTTGTTTAAATCCTGTTTTCATTTTAAATGCCTCAGATTTTCTACCTATATTAATAACTTTTCCTCTCATTCTATCATGTAGAAGCTTTGTAAGAGTAATAAACTTTAGCAGACAACCAATTAATATCAACAATATTGTAGGCTTGTTCAAGTAATTGAGTTAAATGCCTTAACCAAATCTATAAAAGTGATTTTTAAATCATTCTTGTTTCTGACACTTTTTTGCATTTGCTTGGTAACAAGTATCTTATCTGGTCAAGCATTGGTGGTTGAGAGGTTAGCGACAGCTGCTTTACAAGAAGTTGTCCTGGGTTAGCAGGTTTGCTTCCCGGCTGATGCTATGACACATGGGGAAAAAAAGTATCTTATCTATTGTAATTGTGATTCTTTAAAACCATACTGAATATCTGGTAATCAGACATCTACAAGTGGAAATAATCTATTCAACTTAATTTGGGAAATTATTGCAATTTTGTCTATTCCTTTTGTTTTAAAAAAAAAAAACTGGAAAAATATAAATATTCATAAAATAGGTATTACATTCAAATATCAGCCTTCAAGCTAATTGTGCATGCGTCTTTTGAGAGTGTTAAATAATAAATGAATACTTTTCTCTACAATACAAGATATAGTATTTATGCAGGAATAAAAGGAATCCTCTTATTCCTACGACTCAAATTTTTTTATATAAGCAAAGCTGAAGTACTGTTGAGGAAAGCGTGAGAGTAAAATTCTGACTTTAAATTACTATTTACGATGTTTGAATGAATACATCAGTGAAATTGTCTAAAATTTACTAAACATCACTCTAACTGAAACTTAATTATAAGTAAATAAGCATTTATTTTTATATGATGCTATGTTTACAATTGTATTACATTCAAATATCAGCCTTTCAAGCTAATTGTGCATGCGTCTTTTGAGAGTGTTAAATAATAAATGAATACTTCCCTCCACAATACAAGATATAGTATTTATGCAGGAATAAAAGGAATCCTTTTATTCCTATGACTCAAATTCTTTTATATGAGCAAATCTGAAGTACTGTTGAGGAAAGCATGAGAGTAGAATTCTCACTTTAAATTACTATTTACGATGTTTGAATGAATGATGTCGGTGAAATTGTCTAGAATTTACTAAATGTCACTCTAACTGAAACTTAATTATAAGTAAATAAGCATTTATTTTTATATGATGCTATGTTTACAATTGTATTACATTCAAATATCAGCCTTTCAAGCTAATTGTGCATGCGTCTTTTGAGAGTGTTAAATAATAAATGAATAATTTCCTCTACAATACGTATTGCAACTTTATGAATTCATTTAAAAAATTTTCAAAATAGTTCACTAGGAACTGCAGTCTTTCCATTTTTAAAATTGCAAAGACCTGTTTTAACTTTAGTTAGCTGAATATATATATATATATTAATAAAAATTAAATATGACTAATGCTATACTAGTAATGTAATATAAATTATGTGCTGGAACAATCAAAAGAAAAACTATAATTGAATAATGATAATACAAAGGCAGCTAAGTGTTTTTGAAGCTTTATAGGAATGATAAATAAAATAAAAAAAATCGCATAACATTGTAATACCTAGTTAAAAAAAAACAAATGCTACTAAAATTTTTTCACTACCATGGTTTCATCTGTTAACAAATAGCCATTAAAGTAAAAATCAACTAGATACAAACAATATATGTATGAAAATTTTTAATGTGTGGAGTTATCAATTTATAATTACTTAATTAGAAAGCACTTTACCTAGAACATACTTAATGAAAACCAAATGCCCTAGACCAAGAAGTAAAATGGGTCAGTCTGATTGTATTTCAAAAGAAGGATTGAAACAATCAGTCTGACAGTTTTACTTTAACCTGTTAGCCTGGGGAAACTGGCTTTCATTAGCTATTGTTCAAGGTAAAGTGCATTCTAATTAAATAATTATAAATGGATAACTCCACATATTAAATATTTCCACATAAAACGTTCATTATCTTGCAAAATAATATATATAATAGAAATAGCCTTCCTATAATACACCCCAAAAAAACAACTACCTTTAATACCAATGAATGTCTTTTTGAGAGTGATGACCTCACATTCAAGAGAATTTATCACCAAAGTTTTTTTGACTCTTCCTTTTAATTCATTTTGTTTCATAAATGATAATCTCTGAATCGTACAACAATATTTTATGACTTGTATTCCATTCATGAACATACAAAACGGATTTAAGATACTTGTTTTTAAATCTACTCTTATGAAATTTAACTTTTTCATTAAAACTTGTTACTTTAACTTATATCAATTTTATAACTACAAAAGAATCTTATAGCTATATCCGGAATAGATTTACTATTAACCAATTGTTTTGAACTATTTAATAATGGAATTAAATCAAGATCTTTTTCCAAGCAACTTTTATACCAAACAATATATTACTATTTTTATAAACCAATCTATAAATTGATGACTTGAATGGTAAAGAAATAACTCTTTTTTCTCATTAGCAATTACATCTTTTATTATTATCAGGTCTGTGGTTATTTTTTAAAAAATATAATATTTCTAATAAATTCATGATTATAACCTAAAATGACTTTTTTGAATATAAGCATTATTTTCAAAATTATTAAGCCTTCTATTTCTGTAACAAAAATTCAATAAAAAAAATTTCTTATGAGTAAAAAATTGATAACTGTCAGGCTTATCATATTTCTTAAATTTTAATGTTCAATAAAATGACTACAAAATAAACTGAATACAGGTCGTAAAATATTGTTTGACAATACAGAGGTTATCTTCTATGAAAAAAAAAATTAAAAAGAAGAGTCAAAGAAACTTTGACGATAAATCTTTTTGAATCTGAGACCATCAATATTGTTGTGAAGTTATTCTTTGATAGTAAGGATTGTTATTTTTTGAAGTAAATTATGTGAAGGCTATTACTGTTTTGTATGTATATGTTGTTTATAACTAGTTGAATTTCACTTGAGTTGATCTAGGGAAAAATTTGTTTTTTTTTTTAGCTAATATTTTAATGTTATATTATTTTCTATTTTATACATATTAATGTATTATTATTATTTCTGTGTTCACATTGTTTTATACCTATCTTCAGGGATAATAAAAATAAATCGTATGATTAAATCAACAAATTTTAGAATAAAAACTATATAAAGCAAATTATAGTGTTTTTAATACAAAAAAGTATCAAAATAATCCTACTATTATTGCTACTAATAATAATAATTTGGCAACAAGTGTAAAATTAATGAGAATTATATATATATGCATTTTCGTACTTAAAATTTAATTTTTTAATTTTCTTCTTAACTAATATATCTCTGATTTACCAAAACAAAATAACTGATAGTTGAAATCACTAATATATATATAACTATTGATATAGTATTCTGCCTATCTAGAGTGTATAAATTTATAATATTAGGATGCTGGAAAATTCAAATCTTAGTATGAATGTATAACCTTTGAAAGAGTATAGGGTAGGGGTCCCCAACCCTATGCCCGTGTGCACCGTGGTGCCCACAGACCATTTTACGTGTGCCTGACACTATCCGAACATGATAAAAAATTATTTATCTGATACAAATAAATTTAATTTTTAAAATTTCTTATAAATTATTGTATTATATTGTAATCAAATTGTAGGGCATATTATACTTTTACAGTGTAAAAATATAAACATTAATTATATGTTAAAATTTTATTTTTGAAATAAATATTTTTTTAGACATTATGTGTATTATTAACAATATCCCACTATAAATTTACATTGAAAAAATAGTGCCCACCACCTGGATGAAAAAATAAATGGTGCCCACCGCCTGGCCAGTATTATAGAATGTGCTCTTAAGTGCAAAAAGGTTGGGGATCTCTGGTATAGGGGCGTCATGTGAAGGATTTCATTATTGTCTCCATACATCATAATTTTGAGTTGTGTGTAAGATCTCAAGCTTCAATGGTATATAAAAAAATCCAATAATCAAATGATGCACCAATTTACATATTTTTGCATTCTATTCTTATACTAATTCATGCAAAGCATAGAGTTAATTAAGATCAATGTAATGTCATAAATTAACATACCATTTTCACCTTCTTAGACACTTTATCAATATTTTATTTGTATTAGTTGTATTACACTAACAGTTTCAACTGTCCTGCAGTCATCATCATAGTTCTTGTTGATAATAGAATCAACAAGAACTCTGATGATGACTGCAGGACAGTTGAAACTGTTAGTGTAATACAAATAATACAAATAAAAGTATTTATAAAGTGTCTAAGAAAGTGTAAATGGTATGTTATGTTATAATAGAAATCAATACATAGGAAAAGAAGAAGTAGAAAATTATATTAATGTCATAAATTATAGGTTAAAACTTAAGACATATATAGGATTTTTAAATGATAATGACAAAAATGTTGAAAATTATGACTATTAATTAAAATATAATTGCAATCATTTAGGAATATAGACATAATTATAAAAGAAAAATATAAAATTTTAAACAATACTTATACCACGTTTCCCTGAAAATAAGAATTGACGAGAAAATAAGCCCTAGCATGATTTTTCAGGATGCTTATAATATAAGCCCTACCCCAAATATAAGACCTAGTTAAGATTGTTAGACATATTGAATTATAAGGCAATGAATGTATAAATAAACAATATTATTGCTATTAATGCTTTAGATAAGTGGTAATATAAATTATATAGTTCTTTTCTATTTTCCGTCAATCATTTTCGACAAACATATTCTACCTCTATAGAGAAACAATTTATCTACCACAAGTTCTTATATTGGACAATTTATAATTTCATTTATATATTTTTAGGCACTTATTTGTATTTAATGCTCATTTTAGTTTTAGTGTTTCATCATGGTAGCTTTTAAATATTCAAGATAAAAAAAAATTAGTTTGATTTTTTTAAACATTTTTTTTCCTCCTAAAAGATTACAAATAATGGAAGTGATTTTAGTAATCAATCTTTTAAAAAATACAGAAACATTATCTGAATTTTTGGTTGCTTTTGTGTGGACAAACCATTCTTAACTGCAATTTTTATTTCTATTAACACTTGATTTAATGGTAAATTTAAATGGAACAATATAGTCATCATCCAATAAAATGAGTGCAAAAAGGAAGAGCTATCACAGATTTCTGTAAAGAGAACAAGTACTTGAATAAATGTAGGTTTGTGTACATGAAAAAATGTGACACTGTCTGAAAATTAGCCTTATGGTGATTTTTGGAGCAAAAATTAATATAAGATTGGCTCTCATTTTTGGGGATACATGGTACAATTGTCAGCATAATTAAATTTAAAATGAACATAATTTACTACCATTTAATGTCTTCATTAAATAAAATAATTGGTGGTAATATGGCATTTTATAATTTAGTCCAATGGTTTAAACTAATATAGTTTATAATTCTGTTTTTTAATGATACAAAGAATCATTAAAATATATAGTATAGTTCTAATCATTGAATTGCTAGAATAAACTTTGGTGAGAGTTATAGAAAATAGTAAGCTAGTCTCTAATGTTGGTCTTTTTTTTTGCTTTTCATGAAATTATATAACATAGTTATGTGATCCTGTCTTGTCACAAATAATTTACTTTTATTTATTATTATTCACTTACAGTTTTTGCCTTTTTAAAATAGAATTGTAATTCAAAATAATCACTTTGGAAATGAAAAAATAAGAAAATCTTAAACTGGAATGTTTATATGCTTAGTACAGTATGTTGAGCATGCTTTTGATATCTCTAAAATGATATCATAATTACAGTAATACAACCACAAAGTGGAGGCAGTTGGTGTTATTTAAAGAGTATGTAAATGATATGCAAATGAGCAGGTTTAAGCAAAACACTTTTTAGAGAGGGGCAACAGAATTCATTTTTGTTGACGGTATTCACAAGATAAAAGAAGCCTGGCGTATCAACAACAATCTGAATGCCATTAACAAAAAAGAATCCTGTTGTACTTTGTCTAAAAAGTGGTTTATTTAAACCCACTCATTTACACACACTATTTGCCACTGCTCTGTGGCTGTATTCTATGACTATGATATTGTTTTAGAGATATCAAAAGCATACCCAGCATACTATACTAAGCGTATAAACATTCTAGTTTAAGCTTTTTTTGTTTTTTCATTTCCAAAGCAATTATTCTAAATTTTATTTCTTATGTAAAAGTTGGAAAAACTTCACAAGTTTGAATATGAATTCTCAGCATTTTACCTGTTTTATGTACAGACTAATCCTATTTATGTTTGTATATCAAAATTTTTAGAATTAATGAAGATTTCTTTGTATCCTATAGAACTCGTATTTTTAATATATTTCATTATAAAAACTTCCATTAATAAAATGTAATAAACCTAAAAGTTTAAGAATTTTAAAAACAACATGTGATGCAGAAATTTTATAGATGGAAATTAAAAGGTTGAATCTTTTATAGTACTAAAATGTATTCTGTTAAGATAATTACTTTAAAGAAAATAGTAAATTGTTAATATTTTTCTACTTAAAATTGGAATAAAAAGTTTCTTATGTACAGACACCATATCTTGAATAAGTTAAAAGCCAGGGTTATTAGAATTTAAAAAAAGTGATATTAGTTTTCAATTCTGCTAAGTTAAAATTACTATCTGATTGATTTCAAATTATTGATAAATCCCAGTAAGTTGAAAGTATATCTATACTATATAATGTGTCTATATTGGAAACTTTAAAATAAAGATACTTTAATGATGAGAACATAAAGTTCATTAAAACCCATGATGCATTCTAGTATTGAGATTCTAGGATATATTTAAGAGATGATAATCGATGATAAAATATTACATACAAAGTAGCATGGGCCATATTTCTTAAAAGATGTTTTTACATAATACAGCCTCGATTCAAACATGGATTAAGAAATTCTTCTTATCTGTAATCTCAAAATTAAAAACTTTTTATTTAGTTTTAAGCCAATTGTCTTTTTATAATATAAAATTTTAAAGCAAATTGTGATCATGTGACTAGTCATATATACTTGTAAAAACATTTCAAAACTCCAGTTTGAAGGCTAGTAAAATCAACCTATCCAATGGATGTTTGAATTTCCAGCTATGTGTAAAAGAACCATCACAGATTATGGTAACAAGCCATTACAACAGTGTCTATATGAACTATAAAGTCAAGTTATAAAGTTGACATCATCTATATTTAATTGTTTGTATGCTATATATCATAATTTTATTTTTTTCATTTAAATATAGGGCCAAATAGCTTTAATTTAAGATTTTTGAAATAAAAATAATATAAAAAAAACTTCTTCCTTTATAATATTACCTTGGATAGACAAAATCTATGAGATATGCTCTTGATTACGAAATAGTCCGATCACTATAAATGGGACAAGGTAAGACGTTACCTAATACAAATATAAATTCAACATTCATATACGTATAACGCATAAACTTTCTTTAACTGTTTATTCTAAAGTTTATATTAGTTACTGATATTTTTTTTTATATTTTCTTTGTGTATCTTTTTAATTATTTATGTCATGATCTTATAATTCTCCTTCATCACACACACACATCGTACATAACAGGGGGGTCTTTAAAACCATCATGGCATTTAAATAAAAGATAAAAAAGTAAATGAATACTGTATTATATATAACAATGTTGTATAGAATATGAAAATCATTCATGTTAATCAGGACATCCAGGGACCATTCTTTATGGGATCATGAGTTGGAACATTGGTATAAAACAAGCATCAACAAAGAATGACCACAGACATCTAAATGAGTTTTCCCTAATTTTGTTTTAAATATTCTTGTTCAAATACTAATCAATGTAAATACATTTATTGTAAAAAAAAAATACATTTATTAAATTTTAAAACATGATTCTTGGTTTACTTTTCTATGGTTAAATTTTACTTTGTCATATCCTTACATACATATTACAATCATTACTTGCATGTATATACAATATATCATATCCACTCCCATTAATGTACATATACTTATTTCACACATTCAGACTGGTAATACAAATGTATCCTGAACCAGAGGATCAACCCACTTCTTCTTGGGTTCAAAATCCAAAATAATGAAAGCAAACTGCAGTATGGATGAGATAGATTTAGGGTAAAATCAGTAGTTATTTAGATCTTACTCTCTTCTCTCCTAGATATGAGTTTGATGTGTGAGGGGTATGTATAAATATGGACAACAGAGATATACTTATTCATCAGAAGGGACCCACCCACTTTTGTACACACCATGAAAAGGTTGTCCCATCACAATATATATATATATTGTAACCTTCCCTTCTGGTTTTTCCAACACACCTCTCTACCTTACCCTACCTTCTCTATTTACCATCTGCTACACTAGCTCAATAATAAAACATCAATTATAACAACAATAATGTATAAGACTCTTTATGAGGCTTGAAACTTGCTAAATATTAAAACATAAGATAGACTTTAGGAACAATTACAAGAGAGTGGTTTTAACATTGAAAAGTATATAAAATACGCTCCACAATGGCATTGCTATTGTGAAAATTTTCCTAGTCTCATCCTGTTATAATAATTAAAAAAATTGCCACAACAAACAATGACTAACATAATATTTCATTTAAATAATGATTTAAACTTCTGTGATTTAAGAATCTCAAAATAAGAACATTAACAAAATCACATTACTTAAAATAATTGATGCTACCCTATGGCTATCTCAGGGATCATAAATATTCTATTCTAAAATCCAATATAACAATTAGATTGATAATTAAATAATTGAATCACAAAAGGGATTTTACTGGGATCCAACCATTTAATAAAAACATACTATTACAAACCTTGATTAACCTCCTATTGGAAACTTAATCTAACTATAATAATAAGATATGGAAATTAATACTCATTACTTACTCATTACCTTTTCTTAAATAATTTAATCTACTTTTCCTAAGATTTATTCTCATACTTATGTTAACAACAATTACTCTAGAATACTTATTTTCTTATAATCAAAGCTTCATCACACCATTATTATCTACCAAGTCTAATTCAATGAAATACATCTCTTAATTAGTTAGCATTCACCCACTGTAATTAACTCCTTCAGAATTACAAACCTTAAAATATATTTGGTTAGTAACTTGTACTCTGAAATTATATAATACTTTTAAATTATGATATAACATATATTTCAACTTGAATTACAAAATTAGAATGTGATTCTCAAACATATTGCTAATTTCTATTATATGCTCTCCCTTTTGTAATATTTAATAGTATTTTTCATATGGCCTTCAAAATTCTATTGCATCTAATAATAATATGAAGTACCATAAGCTTTCTTTATTATAGTTATCATTTAAAGCAATTGATAGTTAATGTATTAATTATAAACTCTTAAGCATAGCTTTTCAGATGAGGCATGTAATCATAATTTGGTATGTATAATTTTATGTAGATAATGTGCTTTATTGATATGATCTTGTGATGGAAATGACTCTCAGATACAATGAAATTAATACTACAAAGTTTAAATCAAAATGGTTGTTTATTTACAATAATACTAATAAACAATAAACATAGATTAACATTAAGTTAAATATTTTATTAACAATAAAAAAATAAGCATGAAAACTGTTTATACATTGATAACAAATTATTTACATTCTTTACAAATAAACTTTGTGATTATTATATACCATTAACCCTTCCCTGAGTTTGTCTTTTAGTTTTTTTGAAATTATAAATTTATTATTTTATTATGTATGCTTTTATACTAATCTGATATATTTGCATCATTCAGAGTTATCTGGGATCTTCACAATCATTTTCCATATTACCTGATATTTTGTAACTCCCAATATATTGATCATCTTGTAATAGTTAAATTATATTTTATATTTAAAATTTGGTTTAAAATATTACACTTCCATCTTATTAACAAAGTTATTACTGATGTGGTAAATATAAAAAAAATAAAAGACAATATTTATGATGTATTTAAAATGAATAATAAAGTTAGGATTCTTTTTTTTTTTATATAATGCAATTTATTTATGCATTCATTCTCTCTCTTACTCGTGTTTTCTGTTAATCTTAGATCTCAGTTATTCTTATTCATATGATCATTTATTCAAGTTTTATTCAACTATATAGAACATTTGTTCTGTACATGGTTCTACTACCTACAGGCTGATCTGTCCAGACTTAGGAAGAAAAACTATAGAATCCTTTAAAATATTGAGTCTACCTTCAATGCATACTATATCATTTAGAAGATCATTATTTACTATGAAACTTTATAAAGATGAGCAACTGATTTTATTAAATACTATACTAATAGGGGGATGGAGATTTCTTTTATTTATGAGGGGTCATATTTTTGTAGGTAATCATTTTCTTAATGAACTTACCCCAATTTTATCCTAGCTTCTTCAATAAACACTTATGGTATGTACCATGCTCATTTCTTTGCTGAAAATCCCCCCATCTCATTGTAATAACTATCTGGGTATCACAAAGATTACATTCACTTAACTATTCATCAGTTCTTCAGGATGATATTTTATATATTATATCCTGAAATTTTAACTCACCTTCTCCTATAGGGTATTTAGCATCTACGATTCTACCAATTCTATACCAATAATATAATATATTCTTCCCATAAAATACTTTCCTATCTATATTTGCAATCATGTCACAAAACAAATAATCTATTTTTATTATTATTAGCAATAAGATATTTTTTTTTAACAAATGAGATCATTAACATTCAATCTTTCTTGCTCTTGTAAACATATTTTGTAACATGTTTATTATTCTTTATTGGGAATCCTATCAGATTTTATTTATGATCACTAGTTCATTTCCCTTTTTGTTAAATATGTTTTAACAATAATAAATTCGAAATACTTTTTAATATATTTTACCACACTTAATTTTCTAAAAATATATCATGGCTCAAAATATACAGCTTTAACACTATATTCCAATCACACGTGCTTTTATATTATAACTCATAGTATTCTCTTCTTATATTTAAAAATACTTTTTTTCTAACATGAAAGAAAAACAAAAAATTTAATACTTTTAACATTATATACTAAATTTTATATATCAATTTTTTAAATTGTCACTACAACAAATACTTTGTGTCTATATTTCATTTTAAACAAGAAAAATATTAGTGATACATTTAAAATTAAGATCTTTTTTTAAAACCCATTTCCAGTTTCTATTTTAATATTACAATAATTATCCTGTAAATTTTTACCATTCTTCATGTGTTTGTGTTTCTCCTATCTTCGTATTGCTAAAAGATATGTATAGTTAAACAAAACATTAACAAACAAACAAGCACAAATATGGGGACAAAATTTTTTAAATCAAATGCATCCTTCCTAGCTAGTTTTAAAGTTGCATTAAGCACAATCCTGATCTTCAAAATCCACTATGAAAAGTTTGATAAATATTCTAAATAAGTCTCCACTTTATTCTCCCATGATGCACAAACTTTTAAACATGTTTAAATAAGTCATCAATAAATTTATTTTCTGATCTCTCCTTTTCTGTTATTTATTAGTCTTGTAAAATTTTAAACACATATTGGATAACTTCATTTAATTTTCTAGCTTGTAGTACATTATCTTTGTGACTATCATTTACCCTTCAAAAATTACACAGATTTTTTTCTAATTATTCTTCCATTATAATATTCAGTTCTTAAAATGCTATACTAAAAGTTCATCTTCTATTTAGACATAAGAAATCTTAATTTAGGTTTTATCTGTTGTTTTTTTTTTTTTGTTCTTTCATCACTAAGTATAAGCTAAATATTTTCTTCAAAATTTTTCAAATTATTTCTTATATGTCAATTGTTTAATTCAAATGAAGATTAGCTTTTCTTGCATTCACCACTCATGACTGATTAACTATTTTTTAACATTCTATAAAATATTTTTATCAGCTTTAGAATTTTATTTCTAGGAATTTCTAATCTGATTTTCACCATTAATCTATGATTAATAATACTTAATTTAGCATAGACAAATGAATGTTTTTTATATGACTATCATTATATTTCTCTCTCTGAAGCTTTGCAGTTGTTTCCTTTCTCATGGCTATCTCAGGCAAAAATTAAAATAACAACTTGGATTTTCAAACTTCTTTATGACTATTACCTTGGCTATAAGAAGATGTTCAAGATTGGCACTTTAGTCATAATAAAGATTAGTTTAGCTTTCTCCATGGTGTTAATAATCATTTGAAAATATTTTATAATCTTAGATGCTTTTTAAAAATGGTTTTTACTACTTAAGACTTTAAATATTTTCAAGTTATGAGACTCCTCTCTGCTTTTTAATTTTTTTTCAATCTTTTTTTTAGATCATTTGCAGTGTTATTTTTTTTTTATTAAAAACCCTAAAATAAAAGGATGTCAGAGAAATATTTATACAACTCTCATCGGTCAACCCCAAATCAACTTGTACAGTTTTTAATTTAAAAATTTTTCTGTTTCTATTTTAAAATAATTGAAATCAATAACAAAAAAAATTTATAAACAAAATTAATTTAAATCATTATTTGAAAAACAAAATTTAGTTCTGATTATCTTTTCAATAAATGATATTATTAATTGGATTTATTTCTAAAGTTTAATAATAATAATTTTTGTTTAACAGATATTACAATTACAATAATTTTAAAATAAATTCTTATCTTGTAGTAAATAATTGTTCCTCCTTTCATTGAGTACATTTTTATGTTTTTAGTTTTTTAAAGGAGCACTTTATTGAGAATAAATTAAAGACACCTTTATAAGTAATGATGTGTATTTAGATTGACATCTATTGTATTAAAATTATGTAGTAGATTATAAGGTATTTATTTATATAGCGCTATGTTAATAAATTGTAACTGTAAATTAGCGATTAGGCTAATGCACATGCGCTTTACAGATTTTAAACTATACATAAATGAATACTCTCATTCCCAAACACAAGATAAAGTCTTTATCTATCTTTTCAACCCAAATGTTTAAGTATGGGCCAATCTTAAGTGTGTGGAGATGAGAATGTGAAGATATTAAGTAATCACTTTAAACTATTTTATTATGCTTGAATGAATGACGCTTGCGAAATTATTTAAAATTTACTATACTTCATTTTTAGTTGAAGTTAAACATATATATAATAAGGTATTTATTTATATAGCATTATGTTAATAAATTGTAATTGTTAAATTAGTGATCAGGTTAATGCACATGTGCTTTACAGATTTTAAACTATACGTAAATGAAAAATGATTATAAATAACAATTATTAAATCGCTACAGAATTCTCTTTTTAAACTTTATATATTAAATCATTTATTACTGTTATACCCAAATTTATAGCCTAACTATTATTTACATTTTATATAACATTCTTACCATGGATAACCCGATCAAAAGGTTACAATATATATATATATACTGTATATAACTACACTTATTGGCAATTATTTTTTTAGATGATAGATCCCACAAAGGCAGTAAAGTTCTGTTATCAGTGATATACTGTTACTTCAGTTTCATTAAAGGCTGTAACTATAGATCCAGAATTATTGTCAATCATTACAACAGGTGATGTAATGTGGTCTTTCCAGTATAAGTCATCAGCTAAACACCAGAGAGCAGAATGATAATTACCAGAGGAAGGAAAACCAAACAAATTACAAATGCAAAAGAACCATATTAAAACATTACAATTTTTTTAAATTCTAAAGCCAATATTCACTACAAATATATTTCTGAAGATCATATGGTAAACATTATTATTTGGGTGTTTTGAATTACTTGCAGACCAAAATTTTATACATGCAACTTGAATACTGTGATCAAGGCTCTTGATCAGTGTTACATGATAACATATTGGGCAACAGTGCCAAGATTGTGTATGATTTTTTTGGACAAAAAATATTGTGTTTGATTATCCACAATATTCTTTCCATTTAACTCTCACTGGCTTTTGGTTGTTTCCAAAATTAAATTGAAGTTGACTATGAAAGAAGTTTTTTACTAAGGTACAAAAATAATTCCACATATGCTAGTTCATTGAAATTTTTATGGTGAATAATAAAAATACATCACTACATAACCTGTTTGATTCGGAGATAGAACTCCAGGCACTTGGAGAAAAAATCATTCATCTTTTTACTGGACCTTCTATGTTTATGCAGTGAAACTGAAATATGAACTGTAAAAATATAAACTGCTTCAATTATATGCTAGCCAAAATATAAAAATATTAAAAGTCTTGAATTTGATAAATTCTAGGACACAACAACAGCCACCTTTTCATCTTGAAATGCTATATGTGGTCATGTTTATTAATAACACTTCATCAGGTTATGTTAAAAGCACATGTATTTTACTTTCACTATATTCTTCCGAAAGATTGATGTAGTGCAGTATTCTCTATAATAAAATACTTTCTACGTGTAAAGTTAGAAGTTTTTCAAAACTGAAGACAATTTGTAAAGCATCTTTCTTAACTTTTTCACTGTTATGGTAGCCATATTGAATTTTGGGAAAATTAATTTAAGACAATTTTTAAGATAACTTCAATTAGCATTATATAAAAAATTATATAGTTTAGGTTATCAGAAAGATAAAAGTACAAGGAATGTAATAAAGCTGAAAAAATATAGTCATTATATATTCAAAATAATAAAACAAGATTTTAATATTTTTTTAATTATTATTTTTACTTTCTTCAAAATTTCTAAATTTTAATATATAAATTAAATATTTTTTATTACCTGATTTATTACATTTCTTGTAAAATTTTTCATTAAAATGATATTAAATGTATGTAAATAAATCATTTTTATATAGCACGATGTTTGAAAACTGTAATATTTAAAACATAACACAATTTACTTATGACAATTCATTAGCCCAAAATATCAAAAAATAAAGACATTAATATTTTTCATTATTCCTAGAAAGCCATAAGCAAATTTTCCTTGTAGATATCTGTATATAATGAGTGAAGAAAAAGTGACAGAGATGAATAAGTTAATCTAAATATTCTTCAGGATGTAAATGGCTCACATTCAATACACAGTGTAGCTAAACTGAAAAAAGGTTTAGATTTATTACATTGTAGAATATTAATAATGATAATGTCCTTTTTATCATCTGCCTTACCTTGCACATTGTGAAAAAATATTTCATTTTGTTAGATAGAATCACATAAAATGTAAAATTAAATGATTACTATAAAATAATGGCTTGTAAATAATAAAATATTATTCTAATTATGCAGCAAAAGAATAAACATATAAATAAAAATGCAAATATAACTTACTTACCCATCAAAAATATTCATAACTCATCAAAGTCAAATAATCTCCACAGAAACCTGTTGTGTAGAGTTGGCATATTAGTCAAGTTTCCTAAAAAGATGGGAAGTGGGATTTGAAAAAGTTGCATTGCCTACCTCAATTTTAGTTAATAAAAAATGAAATGGTCTCTCTGAGCACTTTTGCTGTATGAACATTACTTCATGCAATCATAAAACTTTTCTACCCTTTCAGGCATATAATGCTTTCTTTTTGAATGCTATAAAATTACTGAAATCACAGCTTGAGTACACATATTCTGGATAGAATAAAAGTTACATGTTTACCTATGTACAATTCTTTATTATGCACATACCCATTGTTCCCATCTACACAGATCCATCATTCAAATCCTTACTTTAATTGAGTGATCATATTGTATTATGGCCAGTGAATTTAGTTATTGTTCATTCAATTACTATTTCTTTGATCTGAAATTTCAAATTTTATGTTGCACTAGTCTTTAATAAGCCTAATTTTGTATATTTAGTCGAGATCTTTACTCCTAGTATCTGATATTTTTTATTATCCCTGAAAATGCAGTCACGATAATAAAATATAAAATCTATTATGAGTCATTATGTTTGAAAAATAAAGCTGCCTCATGAATCTCAAATATTCTCTAAATGCATGCTTTACAAGAAATTTATGGATACTTGATGAAAACACCTATACTTACATGTGCTTCTATTATGTTTAGTAGTATTTTCAAAAGATATTGGGATGAAAAACCTGATATAAAAGCTAGATTCTGCAGATATCAGGTTATTTATCCTTTCTACATTTTTTTGCTATGAAAGGAATTAATTTATCTTCCAAAGAGAACTTCTAAAAAAAAATATCAATTAGAACTGCTAAATGGTAAAGTATCCTAGGAGTTTAATGGCCTTGAAATTAGAAAAAAATCATTGATATTCAAATCTATGACAGAAACTTTTTTTTTCTATCTGAAAATTTAATACCATCTTTTTTCATAAAATCGAATAAACTGAGGGGGGGGGGTGTTGAATGAAATTGAAACAACATGGTGGAGATTGGTGGTATATCAGACAGAATAGCAAGATTAGTAATTCATTGCAATAAAAAATACCAAATGCAGATAATTCATATTTATGATCCAACAAGTTCTCATTGTGATGACGTAGAGAATTTTTATATGAATATACAAGTGTCCAATAAAATAAAACAACATTTTAAAATTGTCATGGAAGACTTTAGTACTAAAATTGAGAAAGACTTTAGTAGCATTGCAAGTGAATTTGTTATGATGTTAGAGATGAAAGAGGATGCAGATTTGTGGAGTTTGCAGAAAAAGAAACATTATATATTATGAATTCTTTCTGTAAGAGAAATGCTATACAGAAATGATCATGGATGCATCCAAATGAAGATACAGCAGAATTGTACTATATTTTGATCAAAAGAAAGTATGTATTTCAACAATATAATGTTCTTAATAGATTCAACATAGAAAGTGATCGTTGATTGGTAAATGTTAAATACATGTTAATGCAAAATTAGAGAGACATAAATTACTAAAAAAACAATATCCACAGTTAATATTCCTAACCTTCAAAATCATTCCAATAAATTAAAATGTGCAAATTGTTTAATAGATTTTGAAGATGTTTCAGATTTGAATGAAATCAATAGGAAGATAACTTACACACTATTAAGAACTGGAACAAAGACAATTGATTAAAAAAATCCAGTAATTTTCCAGTATATTTTTTATAGAGACAAGACAATATATGAAGAAAATAAAAAAATATGGAAATATACAAAAATGATCCATTAAGAAATATTGAATAGCTAGAGTTTTGTAAAATGCTATGAAAAAAGAGTTAATAATGATATAAGAAAATATAATTGTGAATTAATGAAGAAAGCTCTAGAAGAAAATAAAAGTCTCAAAAATAAAATTAATATCTTGGTATTAATAAAAAATTTGTCTACAATAATAAACTAGTACTAAAAACTGATATGACATCATAAAATGTATCTAATATTAATATATACATATGAGTTTGTTAATGTGACTTTATAACCCAATAAATATTGTACAATCTAGATGAATCTTGGATGATTTTCTTTCTTTTTTTTGCATATAATTTTATAGGCTATAAGTTTTTGCTTTATGGTAATTAATTGTTTAAAAATTTGGGTAATTTCTAATATATATATATATAAGATAAATTTGGATAAATCAATATATATTGAAATAAAATAATATTTAATTTTTTTTAAAAAAATAATGCTTTTATGTAAATAGCCCACTAAAAAGTAAAAAATAACAAAGTAATAATGCATTTTATGAAATGGATTATTTTACATTGTTATTTTTTACTCTTTAGTGGGCTATTTACATAAATTCATTATTTTAAAAATCTTTTTTTAAATATTTTATTTTTTAATTTTTAGTTATAAATAAAACATATAATTTCAATTTAAATAAAATAATTTTCTTAATGAGAGAGTTTTTTATTGTTTCCTGTATTTTCCACAAGGGAGCACCTGCTTGTCAATGATTTTGAGCCAAAATAGTATTTAATTGGGTTATGAGTAAAGGGCAGGCAACAAGATGGGTGAGAAAGGTAATGTGGTATGCAAAGGATTTGGATAAAGAATTTATATCAGTATACTTGTGTAAAAGGTGGAATGATTGTGTTAGGAGGATTGTTGAGTGTTATAGTGGTAAGGAATGGGATAAAAGAATAGATGCATTAATAAAGAATAGGGAGTTGGAGAGATGGAGAACTAGTATGGAGAGTAAAAAGAGTTTAAATATATATAGAAGTAAACGTAACATTGGGTGCGAGTTAATTTATGATAATAGTAAGGAAAGTAGCTTATTGTTTAAGTCTCGAACAGGATCTTTAGCAACAAGAGAATATACATGTAGATGGAAAAATATGGGTGATTTAGTTTGCAAATTGTGTAAGGAAGATATAGAAAATATTAGGCATCTGTTGATTGTATGTAAATGCTTGAAAGCAGAAAGGGTACAAATAAAGAAGGTATGGGAGAATAAATATGAACAAAGAGATTATACTGAAAGTGGGTTATTGGTTTTTATGCTGGGTTTGGAAAAAGATAAGGGGGATTTAGATATAATGGTCATAGAGTTGACAAAGATTATATTGTGGAAATGGGATGGAGCAGATTATGGGAAAGTTTAGGGTGGAGAATGGAAGGTAAAGTGGCTAACAGGTTTCTTTGGGCATAGTTGCTGAGAGATTCTGGACTCCATTTAAAGAGAAGTCATGGTGCATCACATCGCATCACAATTATATTCACTTTGATTTTGGAAATGAAAAAAAAAAACATATATTTCTCTAATCTTTTTTACACATTTTTTTTTATTACAAAATATTTATAAAATAATAATTTCAGAAGAATAATTCAGATTTTAGTAGGAAATATTTACTTTTAATTAAGTAATATTTGTTTAATAGGGATGTACAAAATAATTTTTAAAACAATCTTGCCTTCAAAGTGTCATTTATAATAAGTGATAAAGTTGGATTTTTTATCCACTTTCCATTTAATTGCACAATTTTCTCTCTCCCTTTTTTTTGTGAATTAAATTGATTTGGAATTTTTGTTCATTTCAGAAAAATCTTACTTTATAACTGATTATAAATGATGATTGTCTTTTAAAAAAAAAAAAAAAAACTATTTTATTTTGTTCAAATGATAAATTAAGTACATGATTTGACAATTTTCTTTTAAAGCTAATTATAAGGGATTTGAACACAGACTTTCAAGCTCCCTTCAGCTATCCACTCTATTTTATACAGCTGATACACATGACGGAAAACGTGTGTAAAGGATAAATAATTTTCAATATATGTATTTCGTGCTGAACCAGCACTCATCAGTTCATTTTGGCTTGGAATTTTTATTTTTTTTTGCATAAAATTTTATAGACTATTAACTATATCTGCAGTTTTGATCACTTTTATCAGAATAAAATAATGTGATGCAGCTGATAATTAACATACATTTAAATAATATTTACATGACATACTAGTACATGAATTATCAATAACCATTAAAAATGATCCACAATCTTGTATATAAAAATGCATTCCAATCCCTGCTCTTGATAACTTAAGTATTATTACGTCATGTAAATATTATTTAAATATATTTTAATTACCAACTACATTACATTTTTTTATTCTACTAACATAAGCAAAGCTGTCAGTGCAGCTAGAATAGCAATAAAAAACAAAAGAACAAAATTTCCCCTAAAATTGCTACTTTTTCTGAATTGGCCAGCATTTTAAATGAAGAAGTGAGACATGCAATTAAATCTAAAAGAAGGGGGAAACTCCAGGTAATGATGGAAATATAATTGATATCTTAAGAGAAACAGGTGAAGAAATAGAAAAATTGTTGGCAAAGTTATATGCCAACTGTCTAAATGATGAGGATGTAAGAGATGATTAGAAGAATATAGTAGAATATTGATATTTAAAAAACATGACAAAAATACTATTTTTATCAGTTTTTTAAATCAATTCTATACAATTTTTTTCCCAAGATAATTACAACTTGTTACAACAAACTTTGGATTTTAATCAGTCAAAAGAACAAGCTGGATTTAAAAGTGGTTTTATCATAGTAGATTATAACCAAATATTGAGAGAAATTATAGAAATGATCAGTGAATATGAGTTGCCATTTTATGCTTTGAATTTGTAGATTATGATAAGGCATTTGATTCTGTAAGCATTTGTACAATGATTAAAACATTGGATCATCAGGATATAAACACAAGATATTGTCATGTTCTGAAAAATATTTATCAAAATGCAATTGCAATGAATATATTACATAGTGATACTAACATTAAAAATAGAATATGATAGGATGAATCCATATTTTCAAAACTTTATACTGTTTTACCAAAAAGTATTGTACAGATTAAAATGGGAAGCCAAGGGAATAAGAATAAATAAAGATAATTCAAGTCATCTAGATTTTGTAAATGATGTGGTTGTTTTTTGTAAATAATTCTTTTGTGCTTCAAGAAATGCTGCGAGAGTTATCAAATAAAAGTAAAAAAAATAGGGTTAAAGATAAATGTTAAAAACATTAAATTAATGCTTGATGAATTTTTAAAACAGGCAATACTCACTATATATATATATATATTGCCACACACAGCAAGCTAGAGTAATCAATGGATGCCAGAAGGCTTGTGCATAAAATCCCCATCTAGTGCTTACTCATCCAATATCCCAGAGTAGTTTCTGGCTTAGGGCCTTCATCAGTGAAAAGCCTTGGATCTGAGAGCATTGCACCTAGATCTTAGGATCTAATGCAACCCTCCAGAAAACACCTTTTATCTCCATTTAACTACAAAACTATGACTGAAAACACTTTAAAGTTTTCAATCCAAGCCCATTAGCTTATATAGTCATATGGGTCTGAACCCAATTCAGTACTGATACATTTTGGTGTCTTTGGTTCTTTAATAACGATAGCCACCACTATCCTATTAGGCAGGATTGGTTTTAAGCCAATAAACAAGCCTTCTGGCATCCATTGATTACTCTAGCTTGCTGTGTGTGGCAATATATATAGTGAGTTTTGCCTGTTTTAACAATTTATACACAAGCATAAGAGGTGGTGGTCATGTGATGTTTATTGGCTTGATAAATTTTCTCAGAAGAAAATAAAGATTGTTAATTGTGAATTAGAAGTGTATAAGTTCAAATATCTTGATCATATTATTAGTACAAATGGAAATATAATGGATGAAATTAATTATAGAATTAAATTTGAATGGAGTATTTGTGGCAGAAATACTTTAATATTGCAAGGAAATATGTCAATACGTTTGAGAAGAAAGATTATTTAATAATTGTGTTTTGCTATCTATTACTTACAACTCTGAGATACAGACACCTAATAGAAGAGCAATACTGAAACTTTATATCTCAATAAAGTATGGAGAAATACATTTTAGAAGTAATGAGAAGGAATCAAATGAAATACATAACTAAAAAAAAAATCAGATATTACTGATATCATTGAAAGAATTAAGAGACAGGAATGAATTTGAACTGGACACATTGTTAGAAGAGATGTTAATAGATGGACAGTTGAAATCTTAAACTGAATCCCAAGTGATTATCAAATACCCAGAAAGAGACCATGTGTAAAATAGATGAAATATGAAAGTTTGCTGTGTGCTGTGGAGAGGCTAGATATCAGAAAAATTGAATTAGATTAAGATAAATCTTTATGATAATGATGATTTAAATAACAATTTAGGAAAAGAAATCAAATTTTAACATAGAAAAATATAGTACATATAAATTGATAGATAACAAAGATGAAAAGAATGCTATAACTCACAAGATGTAATCTACATCATTTTCTCACATGTTTGAATTAAAAATGGAAATTTTAAGTATTTAAAAATCATGGTTGGGTAGAGACTAGATATTAAGTAATAGAATGAAAGTTATTGTTTAGTAATGGCTGTAAAACATTTTTGTATTGTGTCAGAAAGCTTAAAATTTGGAGAGAATCTAAAATGGATGAC
This sequence comes from Epiperipatus broadwayi, assembly GCA_028023455.1. Taxonomy (NCBI): domain Eukaryota; kingdom Metazoa; phylum Onychophora; class Udeonychophora; order Euonychophora; family Peripatidae; genus Epiperipatus; species Epiperipatus broadwayi. The sequence continues at coordinate 2,468,675 of JAQFVV010006200.1, read as the reverse complement.
AACTAATTGGGGGGATTGTTGTAGATTCCTAAATCAGTATGAACTTATAAACATCAAAACAGTGAGAGAAACCATAGTCTATTTATATATTTCCACATTGGAAAAAAGTTATTGAAGATTAACATCAGAGTGTGTTTAATTGTGATGGAAGTTTAACACTTTATTGTTTTTTTGTTTTTAAAAAAAATAAAGATATAGCACAATAAGTTTTTATTTTTTGGATAAATATGAATGAATAAATACATGCATAATACAATATATTTATATAAATGTATTCTCTTAATTTATTAATAATAACTACATTTAAAAGTTTTTTTGTTTATATTATACTCTTAATAAAAGTGTGTTATATGCATACATAGGTGTGTATATGTGGAAAAGCACTATAATGCACATGATGGGGATGGAGTGGAACAAAATATCGCACACACAGCTTTACTGTATATAAAAATGCCATTTTTCAAAAACCATTATTTTTTTTAATTTTCCTTTTTTTTAAAAATTTATTTTTATTTTTTTTTTTAAAATTTAAAATTTTTTTCCCACCCCTAAAAAAACCCCCCTTAAAATTTAAGAAAAATTTTTTAAAAAAATAATTTTTAATTTAAAAAATTATTTTTAAATCACCTACTTATTTATGGTGCTGATTTAATATGCGCTCACGGCCATTTTCAATTATAAGAATCGCCCAAAACCTGACACATCCAACCGAAAAATGACATCGATCAATCTATACGTTGTCACGATCTGACCATTCGTTACAAAATCGTCATTTTCATAAAAAAAAAAAACAACCCATGAACACTGCAAACAATTTATCAAATAATATTTATTTTTATTGTTTACATTGATAAATATTAAACTATTTTGCCTTTTCTGTTATTTTTAATACATTTAAATGTTTGATATTGTGAGATAACGCATATTTTTAATTAATATTGATATCCTTAGAAATTATTTTTAAAATGCTCAAACTGATGAAAAACATTCATTTTATCAGGTTTACAATTTAAATATTAATTCAAGTAAAATATTGTCATTGGTTTAAATATGATAATCAAGGCAGATAACATAACGCTGCTATAAGCTTAAATATCTCTTATTATAATGAATTGTTAAAAAACACATTCAAATTTAAATGATATGTACATTTTAAAATATATTATTATTGTTTCAATGTCTATATGTGTGTGGATTTATATATGATAAATCAAATCATTTCATAAAACTTTTAAAACTGCACTCTGTACTCTTGTGAGTCATTAAATTACAGAAAAAAAATCACTTCGTCAATATTTCTCACTTTATAAATATATAAACCATTATACAATTACAAATATCCAGTAACGCCCTCTGTTTAAAAGTCTATATCTCAGTAATAGCGAACTTCAAAATGATATTATTGAGATATACACTTTTAAACAGAGGGCGTTACTGGATATTTGTAATTGTACAATGGTTTATATATTTGTATAGTTATTTCAGTTAGTGTTAACAGTAACTTTCTTTCTCACTATATGTATATTTTATAACCACAAACCTCACTCTCGCATAAATAAAAAGAATATTATAATTTGCTGTCAAGGTGATAATTTTGCATTAAGAATAGACCACTAATATTCTATTGAAGTGTGAAGGCTGTGGTGATGCATTTCCACGATAATCAGTTAATTGTTGGCAATTATAGTTTAATATAAATATATATATTTATGGATAATTTTTAATTCTCAGGTGAGCTAGGAGTTTGAACATCTGACTTTTTCCACTGCTTTACAAGCAGTTGTCACGGGTTAGCGGGTTCGCTTTCCGGCTGATGCTATGACTCATGAGAAAAAAAACCAATTACTTAGTTTTTCTCATAATTACCACGAGTGTGTACCAATTGGTATTAAAGTTTGAATGTATTTGCAGTCACATATATATATAAATTATAAAAACATCACAATACCCTTTCTTCATTGCTATATAAATTATAAAAACATCACAATACCCTTTCTTCACATTTCTCTGTTACAAAACAATATGATAAAATAGAAACAGAAAATACAACAAGAAATTTATATGACAATTGTATGAACTGCTCTGAGAAATTAGTTTTTTGTTGTCCTTAACATAAAATTGTAAAGAATAACAGTGAAACAGCTGTAACAATAGGTAGAAAGGTAAGAAGTAAAGGTGGATTCTTTAATTAATATTTAAAAAAGTATTTTACAATAAATATTATTAACCCTTTTCCCGCCTCTTACGAGGCTCCTCGTCGAAATCTGACGTCACTCTAACTCTGCCAGTTCTTATGCTAAAATATTCGTTTGACAGGTATTGAATAGGTTTTTAAAAGTTCTGTAAGATGGTGCCCTCTTCCGAATTATTTTACAAGTAAAAAAAAACACATTTAAACCTAAACAAAGAAAGAACATGAGTTGTGATTGGTACTTAGCATGCTCTCAGCCGAAAAAGACATTCTGATTGGCTGGAAAGAACAAAGAAACCGCCTGATCAAAGAAAATAAAAAAAAAACGCTGAGATTTTCATTTTGAATATGATTTAAATTATTATAAAAGAATATTTTAAGAAATTACAAATTATTTTCAGAGAGAATACTAAAAAAACAAAATTATTTTCGAAAAATATTGAAGATTTTAGTAAAAATATTTAAGATTTAATAAAAAGAAATATTTACTTTTCTATAATGTAAAAGTCGACCTTTTTGTTTATATTATAGCTTTTATGTTGCCGAAATTGAATATTTTAGAATAAATAAATAGCAATTTATTTTTGAAAGAACTTTCGTTCTCTTCATAACCTGAAAAATTAGTAATATTCTTTTTATAAACGTATCTGAGTTGAATTTAATATTATAGGCGAATATGTTTTAACAATAGGCTTTGTCTTCAGTTTGTGAGTTGGCCAATTAAAAGATTTGATTTTTACCTCATACAACCAATAATATAATTAGCGGTTTTAGGGAAGTTTATTGGGAAATAGAAAGTGTTCATGCATCAGCCTACAGACTGAACACAATAGGCTGAAATTTGATGAGGAATCACTATCTTGTGAATCTGTATTTTCTCATTATAAGACAATAAATATCATTAATGTATGCATTCACTTTAAATAATGAATAACTGTTAACTGGAAGGCAAATAAAATTATTAGGAATGAAATTCACTCTATTTAAACTATTGCAAGCTTGAATAATCAATGGATACTTTATAGTAGAGCTACTAAATTTATATATCTATAGCAGTTTTTGGCTTATGATTTTTGTCAGTGTAGAGCATAGAACTTAATGCACCTACATGCCTAACAGTCATCATTAATACTTTCAGAATTATCTTAAGATTTTAAACCAAGACCAATATATTTATAAAGTTATTTATTATCTGATACTGACATAGTAACATTACATTTTAGTGACCTAAGTTGATTCTTCTAAAAGAATTAGTACTCCAAAAAACATATGTTGTACATAAACAGAGAAGTCATATATTGTTTTAAAATACAAATTCAAACTCAAGAGCAAAGCTAATGTCCATAGGTTTTATAAGATTATGTTATTAAAAAAACAATCTTTATGAAGTCATTTTTAAAACCATTAATAAATATAACAATGCATAATGCTAAATTGATATTTATTATAAACAAATGTCATGACAAACTATATATACAATGGACCCATCTTTTTTTTTTGCCCATCTAAGTTTAGAAATATCCATTTTTGTCTCATTTAAATATTCACTTCTATTGTTAAAGAATCTAATTTTCAATCTATTTATGAGCTTAGATGGGTAGAAGGAAAGAGGATTTTTTTTTTTTAATTTGTAATTTGGACTTTGTAATAGAATTTCTGTTTCACTGCATATGTAGGTTGTTATAGTGCTTAATAAATCATTGTTTAGTTCATCTTTTACAAATGAAACTTTATTGTAATGTAGAACATAGTATTTTTAAAAATATATTTAAAGAAAATATTGAAAGAATAGTTGCAGTGCTTTTATAAAATTGTTATAAAAATATAATAAATAAATAATTAGTGATAATCATCAGTGTATTTATCTAGAGTGGTCAAAGTTATGGGTGGAGTAAATTTGACACATCAAAAATATAATAATTTACTATATATTGATAAATAATGAAGATATATGAGAGATTTTGACTTGGGCCAACTGATGAGTGTCACTTCAGCATGAAATGCATTTTGAGGATCGTTTGTTTTTTTGATGTCTTTATTTACGTGTTTCAAAAACGTGGTGGAATACAGATTATTAAGTCATCTATTAAAAAATTATCTTGAATCTTACATTTTAACTATTACAATAAATAAGTAGATGATTTCAAAAACTAATATTTTTTAGATTAAAATTAATTTATTAAAATAATTTCCTTAAATTTGTAAGCAGGTTTATTTAAGGGTAGGCAAATAAGTTTCAGATTTTAAAAACCAGGATTAATTAATATTTATAAAAAAGGGAAATTTATAAAAATAATTGCATGTTTATTGCTCAGGAAATCACATGGCATTTGAGCATCAAAGAGACATATTGAACTTCAGTATACAAATCTTTAGCTTTCAATTGTCACTCTACTATTTTGCTGAAGTGCACAGAAGAGTTGACTTATAACAGGGCACATTAATGTATATCATTAAACTTTAAATATTTTTTATTTTATCAAATCCCTGAAAGACTTTTACAGTCAATTGATGACTTCATCAATTTTATTAAGAGGGACTAAGTTTTATTTACTTTTACTTTTAAACTGAACAGATTAGCTTAGTAATAGAATGAAATCTTCATAGTAAAAAATTGCAGGCTTGATTATCAACTGAAAAAACAACAACTCAATATTAACCCAAGTGAGATTATTAATTGTTCAATCTGCCACTAGGGTTCTTGAATATCACATGATCCTTTAAGAAATTATCATATACAGACAGTTCCCTAGTTATGAACTTAATTGGTTCCTGACATGTATTTGGAAGTTCAAATTGTTTGAAAGTAGAGGTATGTAAAAAAAACATCAAAAAGGGTTTTTAAAATACAGTATTTATTTTTTATTGATTAGTATCTGGAGTTTTGTTTACAAATTTATTAAGAGTTAATTGAATTGTATCCTTTTTCTTCTTTTAATAAAGAATTCTGTAACATTCTGTGTCTTTTTCTATTGCCCTTCATACACGAGATATATGCTCTCCATTGGGATCACATTCTTCCATGATGGTCAAAAATTTGTCAAGATGCATGAAGGCTTCATTCATATTCTTGATTGTCAAACTCTTAACAATAAGTTCATTATCAGGTTCTTCTTCATTTTGTATTTCATTCATCTCTTGTAGTTTAATCAAGTCTTCATTTGACAGAGGTTCTGAGTGAGATTGCATTAACTCATCAATATCTTCATCAGTGACATTGCTTGCTACAAATTCAACAGCAGAGTCTTCTTTTAATTCTTTCTTCCAATCTTCATGCAAACTAAGAGCCTTAGCTTGAATAATTGATAAACTCACTGGGATGCCTTTTTGATGTTGATCTTCAATCCATAAAGCCAAAGATTTCTCCATTTCATCCATTACTCTGCCATGTCTTTTTGAAACAATCTTTGAAGAAATATTTCCACAATTTTTAACATATTCCTTAATTTTGTTCTTGTTTTTCACAATTGTATATATTGTTGATCAGTTTAAATTACATGAATGTGCGATTGAAGCAAAAGATTCACCATTTTCAGAATGTCTAATTATATCCATTTTTGTCTCGACCATTTGGGGTTTATGAGACCTTGATTTCTTTTTGGTTGTATCAACACTGCTGTTTTTTTTGTTTCTCACTCATGTTTTTAATTAATAAGAATGAAAAAAATTCACCAAAACAGAAATATATACAGTGTATATGTAATGTAATCATGCACAAACTACTTTTAAAAACAAGATGATCCTGTTCAAGACAGTCTGTGATGATGCTAAAAATAAAAGTAATTAATGTCAGAGAGATGGAAAGATTTACTGTATTTTATATAAGTTCTTATTGTTCTCTAAAATATACTTTTAATTATTTTCTAAATTCCAAAGTTTATCTTTCTTTAGAAAAAATTCAATTACGAATGTATGTAAATAGTTTTTTTTATCAGATACTGTAAATTTGTAGTGTTAATTACTAAAAGGAATTTTTTAATTATTAAAGTACTAAAATACTGTATAATTTTGAATACCCATTTCTTTCTACAGTATATAGCACTAATTATACATGGAAGTATGTGCATAGATAAAGATATAAAGTCCAAAAGCAATTACATAATAGCAAAATGTTTATAACTCCAGTGTTCATAACTAGGGGACTGCCTGTAATTTTTTATTCTCTTTAATAAAAGAAAAACTTATGAATAAAGATACATTAATTAATTGACTTTTATTTTACAAAATAAATTATTATTGTTGTTGGTATTACGATTAAAGATGACATCATTAAAAATTCTATAAATCAATTGAACATCTGCATATTTAACTCCAAGCATAACTAAAATTATCTACATATTGTTTTTACAAAATTTCAGTCTGTTATAATCACATTTGAAGTAAGAGGTAGCTGATATGTCATTGCCATCATTGTCAACCATTATTAATCAATTTCAGGATGAAGGTCTCTCCAAGTTCAATCCATCTTTTTCAATCTCAAACCTCTCTTTTCCACATCACCCCTACACAATTTCTTATTTTATCCATGTATCTGGTGTAGCCTCTTTTTGAATCTTTTATAGTCTCTTGAAAATCAGTTTAATATTTTAATTGTCCATCTATTATCATCTCTTCTAGCAATATGTCCAGCCCAACTCCACTTCAGCCTTTTAATCTTTTCAATGATACCAATAACACCTGTTTGTTGTCTCAACCATGTATTGTGTTTTCAGTCTCTTCTAATTACTCCTAACATACCCATCTCCATCCATAAATAAGAACTGGTAAAACACATTTATTAAAAAACTTCATTTTCAAACACATAGGCATATTTCCTTTTAACATTAAGTTATTTCTACCAAAAAAACTTCAACCAAGTTTAATTTCATCCATTAATAATCTGACCAAGGTATTTGTAGCTGTTAATTTCTTCTAACTCATCATTATCAGTCTTTATTTTCATCTTTTGAGAAAAATCCATTGAACATTACTTTAGTTTTTTTAACATTTACCTTTAGTCCTACTTTCTTACTTTCATCTGATAACACTTAAAACATTTTCTGAAGCTCTGAAGTATTATTTACAAAAACAACCATATTATCTGAAAAATCTAAATGACTTAAATAATCTCCATTTATTTTTATTTCTTTAGCTGTCCATTTTAATCCACAAAATACTTCTTGCAACACCATTGTAAAAAGTTTTGGAGATATGGAGTCATCCTGTCTTACACCCTTCTCAATGTTAACCATCCTAGTATCATTATGTAATCTAATTGTTAATATTACATTTTTATAAATATTTTTCAGAATATGACAATATCCTGGATCTATACCTTGATGATCCAATGCTTTAATCACTGAAAAAATGCTTATTGAATCAAATATCTTTTCCTAATCTACAAATTCAAAGATAATGACAACTCATATTCATTCATCTTTTCTATAACTTCTCTCAATACTTGTACATAATCCATGTACAGAAAAACACTTTAAAATCCAGCTTGTTCATTTAGTTGGTTGAAGACAAGTTGTAATTATCTTTGTAAACATTTTGTATAAAACTGATAAAAGACTGATAGGTCTGAAATTTCTAATATTTTCTTTATCACCTTTTTAAAATAATATTAATACTGCATTCTTCCAATCATCTGGTGCATTTATATCATTTAGTGTATAACTTTGCCAAATTTTTTTTTATTTCTTCACCTGCTTCTTTTAAGATATAAATAATAATTCCATCATTACCTGGAGCTTTTCCCTTCTTTATAAATTTATTTGCATGTCTCATTTCTTCATTTAAAATCCTGGGCAATTCAGAAGATATAATATTTTTTGGAAGTATTTGTTCTTTATTACTATATAATTCTTGATAGAACTCTTCTATTTCATGATGCCATCTATCTTTTTAGTAATAGTTCCATCTTTTTTTATGGCTGATATAAGTTTCCTACCAATACCAAAATGTTGTTTTACACTCTTGAAATTTTTATTCTCTTCTACAGATTTTCTTGCTAGTTCACAGTTATACTTTCTTATATCATTATCAACTCTTTTTTCACACCATTTTACAAAATTTGAGACATTCAATTCTTCTTAATGCATTATTTTTATATATTTTCATTTTTCTTCTTTTCTTCATAAATTCTCTAGCCTCAGTAGAAATTTTATTGGTCAATTGCTGTTTTTTTTTTCTACTAGTTATCTTTGTTGCAGTTTTTTAAAAATATATCATTAAATTTTCCTATTAATTTTATTCAAATCTGAATCATGTTCAAAATCTGCTAATATTTGAAAACAATTTGCAAGTTTTAATTAAATTAATTAGAGTGTTTCTGAAAATTAGGAATATCAACTGTAAATATTGTTTTTCTTTTTTAAATAATTTTTGTCCCTCTAGTTTTGCATTAACATGTATCTTACATCTCTCTTTTCAATGATTACTTCCTGTGTTGAATTCACTAAGAACACTACAATTTTGAAATATATATTTTCTGTTAGTCAAAATGTAATCAAATTTTGCCATACCTTCATTTGGATGCTTCCATGTCCATTTCCTTTTAACATTTTTCTCAAAAAAAGAATTTGTAACATAAAGTTTTTCTTTTTCTGCAAACTCTACAAATCTATATCCTCTCTCATTATAACCAAATTTACCTATGGCACTTTCATCTTTCAATAGTTTATCAATTCTAACATTAAAGTCTACCATAATAATTTTAAAATGTTGTTTGATTTGGTCAAAAGCCTTTTTTTGTACGCATATACAAAAATCCTGAATCCTCTACTACTTCATCACTATGAGAATTTATGGCATAAACCTGAATTATCTGTACTTGGTATCTGTTATTAAGTTGAATCTTGCAACTAATACACCATCAATCTTCACAATGTTGTTGTTCTACTTTTTATTTATAATGAATCCTACTTCACTGGTATTTCCAATATTTGTGCCTTTGTGTAATAGAATAGTTTTAAATCAATTGTCTCTTCACCTTTTACTTTAACTTAACGAAGTCCAATAATGTCCCATTTAATATGAGACAGTGTTCCCAATTCTTGCAATCTTCTACTCACATATAGATGTAACAAAATCTAAACACAGAACTTTTCATACTAGGATTCAATGGATTAATCTTTTAAGTTTCTTTAATTAGTTATACTTGTTTCATTTTTGATGTTTTCACATTAATGTATATTTCACTGTATAAACAGAATTTGTGTTATACATATAAGCATGCACAAATACATATATAAATTCGCATTAGTTTCTTATATTTTTTTGCATTTAAAAAAAAAAACAAATTTTATCCAATATTTTACCTTGAATTTTTTTTTTATAACTCCTTCAATTATTTTTATTAGAAATGGAGACATAGAAATTGGTCTGATGTTCTTAATATTCGTAGGGTCCCGGTTCTTCTTTAGGAATGAAACCAAAGCTATTGGGTAAAGATTAAGAATAACTCTCTTCTGTTCCAATAGGTGATTTATAATATTCATTATGATCAGTATAGCATTGACAGTGATTGGAGAGGTTAAGATGTTGTTTAGTTACATTCGTAAGAATAGGCCCTATAAGTCAGTTGCTGTCCAGTTAGACATTTCTTAAGCCTTCGATTCCATCAATATCAACATCCTCCTGAATCAATTGTCATACCTTAACATTTCTACAGAAATTATAAAAATATTGGATAACCTTCTTTATAATAGGCAGATATATGTCTCTTTGAACAGGTCATACACAAGTAGTTTCAACTCTAACTTATCCATTCCACAAGAATCCCCTCTCAGTGCCCTATTATTTATTACCTATATAAACCTCTTTTGATGGATATTAATGATGGGATTCTGAGAGTATTTGTTCCATGTCTTAAAAGAACCTTCAGTTCAATAGCATGCATGGACAATGTTCTAGTCATCCTCCCTTTAAAAAAATACTTAACAAAACTATATCAAATAATGGATAATTTTATTAATACCCTCCAGCTAAAGATTAATCTGAGCAAGTCGTCAACATGGAGAATTTATTCAGGCAAGAAAATCTCATCTGATTACATAGCTGATCCACAAAGATTCCTTGGTTTTTCAATTCACAAATCACAATCTGCTATGTCCAAGGAAATTCAACAGTCAATTATCCAATCTATAAGTCAGCTTACTAAGACCCTTTCCAAGGTATATCTCTCCCTTCAAAGAAAAGTTACCTTGCTTAATATGAAAGTAATGTCCAAAATTTCATATTATCTGCCGATAATTTCAGTCACTAAATCTAGAAAGATCAATTCATTATGTGTAAAGCTATTCTGGAAAAGCCACTTGGTTTCCAGCAGCATTGCCAACATGCAACAGCACCGCAAGTCAAATAGCACGTCATTTCACTCCATTCCAGTAATATATTTTCAGAAATCCCATATGCTATTTACAACTTAATTCAGAAATATGGCTATATACAGATTGCTGACATTGTTCAACCTATAGATCGGTCTCTACCTGCTGACAGTTGCTGGTTGACATCTTGCTCCATGAGATTCACAAATTTCACAATATCTCAGAAAATACCTTTAAAGCTAAAGTTACACTCTGGAAAACACATCTCTCAGATCACCATTATTAGACCGAAACTCGGCTTATCTAATCACAAACTTGTTGTTCTTTTTAAATTTTGGGAATTAGAGCCAAAGTTTTTGGATTACCTAGTAAATCTTCAAGCCATGTCTACAAACTAGTTCCTGAGCTCTAGGAGACAAATCAGTGAGATTGATCCATTATGCTCCAACTGCTGTAGACAAGCTGAAACGTTTGACCACATCATCTACTCCTGCACCAGACTTGGAAATGTTAAAATATTAATATATCAGAACTCTAAAGTGGACTTCTACAGGATTATATCAATTAAGAAATAGGCCTGCACTCTAGAGACATCTCAACCATCAGACTGTCAATTTTCCCGATGTTCTCTGTATGGTTGGCCAGATGTAAGAGACAATTCACTCGCCCATTTCCAGATGTTGATTCTTACTTCCTACAAACCCTTAAAAAACTTAAAGACAGAGACAGAATCTTATCTACAAAATTTCTATATGAGGAAACTTGGAAACTTTTTCAGTTTCCTAGGTAAGGTCCTTGGTGACCAAATTAACATGTATTTGTTCATTAAGTTTCGTCTTATTTATCATTATGTTATCAGTTAATTATTAATTATGCGTGTAGTTCAAATGTAATATTCATTCTTATTCAATTGTATTATTTGTAAACATATATTATTTACTTTAATAAAGTTATTATAGAATAAAAAAACAACAACAAATTTTTACTTTTTTAAAAACGGTGATTATTGTAATTAATATTAAAAAGTCGGGGTTAATTAAGTCACAAATAAAAACAGTAACTTTAAGTGTTACCACATTCTCTTCATCAATAAAAACATGTTGGCCCCTCTTAAATTCACCCCCCCCCCTAAATCAGAAAATCAACAGACGTCTAGTAAACTAAGATTTCATGGGAAATTATTTACCTGCTATATATAAACAGATGAATATATTTAACAATCATATTTGATGGCTAATGGGCTAGATACTTGAAAAAAATATTAAATTTTCTTGACCAATCATAAACTACTAAGAACATCTTTATGCTGCACCTAAATTTGAATACAGATTCAGGAGAATGGTAGGCAAGCACACTAAGTACTTCATAATAAAGTTCTTAACAATTCTAGACATAAAAATTAAAAATAAAAAAGCGATCTAAAATTGGAATTATAAATATAAAAAAAATATTGATCTACAAAAGAAACAACATAAAATAAATTATGGAAACATTCGACTACAACTACATAAGGCAATTATACTTTAAATTACCAATGTTTCTGTCACAGAATGAAGCAATATAATAATCCTAATATCATCATTATTATTTTATTTCTTTACTTCTTTCTCTTTTGGCTGTTTTTTTCTTCTTGTGTAAACACCTTGGAAAAAATGGTAATTAATATTGGACTTTTCATTAGGGAGGTATACTCGTTGAAATCTTAATGGTATTTTTTTTTTAAAAAAAATATCGAGCAGCGATTTGGAATAATTAGCTAAAATGGAAATAGAAAACAACTGAGATCCAATATTTTTGATCAATTAGTGAAAAATTACCGTGTTAAAATATCTTTCTAATTTAAAATGGAGTCATTGAATCAGAATTTATTATTAATAGAACTGTCGAGGGAAATCCGATGAGATTTTTAAATGCATGTTTAGCATTTTATAATGTCACCAGATTTTATAAAGAAAGTCAGAAATGAATAGTTTTATTATACATAATTATTTTGAAAATTAGTTTTGATCCCCGGACATCCTTCAGAGCAGGAATAAGTATAGCTTAAATTTAATCCTATCAGAATCAATTCACTACGCACTTATATATGATAAAATTTATTAAATCAAATTTCAGAAACACGTAATATATATATATATGAGTGTATGCGTGTAATTTTTCCAAAGGTATGTTGATAAATTAGGCAATATGGACTATAATCAGCAATAGTTTGTAATTTGTCATCTTGAAGAGATTTATTTTAATATCACACAATTAATTCTAACATCATACACTTTAATGAACCTTTCGCATCATTTAAATTTTCATTATTTCTTCTCTGGGGAAATTTAATTAAATTTGTTTAATATATAAATACAAATTTATACTTTGAAACAAAACGTTAATTAAATAAGTACATACGATTCGTTACTTTAGATACTCTAAAGCAATACTTGTTTATTAGGAATTAATCCAGTAAAGGCAGATGGATTTAGAATAAATTACGAAGTGTTTTAATTAAAAATAAAATAGTAGATTTAATTAGAGATAGAAAAGAATTTATAAAAAAATTTCTAATTAAGCAAGCAAGTGTATGCTTATTAATTCTCAATCAGTCTTAATGATACAGTTATTTCTCTCTTCGTTGCTATTCATTAATCAGAAGTTTCTCCAGAAAACAAAAGAACTAAAGTTTATAAAATGTTAGAGAAAGTCTCACTGTCAAATTGAAAAACATCATTTGCATTACTAAAAGGGAACAGAAGCCCATCATGGAAGGTTTTAATGCAGAGACTCTACCTCTGAAGGCTAAAAAAACAGATAGACAGTCACTCTAGTATAGATTACAATTTTAGTATGCTTTAAGGGCATATCTATAAGGTAAATTGGTAATCAAAATATAATATATAATATTTTAAACGCTCCATAGCTAAATTCCTTCAGACACACTCATCCTTTAAATAAAAAAAAGCTTGAATTTAGCACCCCATTCAAAAAGAATTCAAGCTTTTCTTTATTTAAAGGGAAAATGTGTCTGAAAGAATTTACCTATGGGGCGCTTAAAATATTTTATATAGATTTTTTTTTTCTCATGTGTCATATCATCAGCCGGGAGCGAACCCGCTAACCCAGGATGACCTCTCGACTACCAATGCTTGACTATTTTATATAGATTTCAGCATAACCCTAGCTGAAATCTATTTCATATAGATTTCAGCTAGGGTTACGCATTGTTTATATATTATAATTATTAATGTTACATAGAAAATAATTATGCAAAAATAATGTGAGAATGTATTTCCTTTTTTTTCCTTCTCAGTCTATCTTTATATATATTATAATTAGGTAGGAGTGCCATATGAAAAAAAGTATTAAAAAAGTGGCAAAACAATAATTCTATTATTACTTAAGAAATTAATATAAAATATAGTTAATAAAGGATTATAAATTTTATTAAACGCACATTATTATATTAAGTAATATTTACTAAGGCTGTAACCTTTAGGAATAAGCGTCTGAAAAATTCGAAGGTAAGGACCTCTACAGGTCTTATCCACAAGCTTGGCTAAGACCTGTAGCGGTTCCTTCGAATTTTTCAGACGCTTATTCCTAAAGGTTACAGCCTTAATAAATATACTTAATAAAGGATTATAATTTGCATTGACCACAGATAACCTGGTCAATAAATGATGTGTGTATGTATATGATAAATTATTAATATTATTGTTAATTATTGATTATAATAAATAATATGAGTAATAAGTTTGTTCTTGATTGTTAATAATAATTATTATGATTTATAAAATATTGGGTACTGATTTAAAATGCGCTCACAATCATTTTGAATTCTAAGGACTGCCCAAACCCACTACTAACTCATCCAAGCAAGGAGTCAAATTTCATACAACTATGCTTGACCAAATCATGTGACTAAAATATACAAAATATAAAAAATGAAAGGAATGAATAAATTTCAAAATACTAAAAGCTTATAATTTTGTAAATGTGAATTTAAAATACTTAAACAGAAAAAGTAAACCAAAAAATAATGGACACATATATTAATTGAAAAACCACATGTTCAACAAATATAAAACTGATCAACCAAGCTTATAATTTCTTACAATATAAGTCTATAACCACATGTTGAGATAACATAAATGGGAAGCATAGAAACAACTGCTAAAGCATATTCTGCAATTACTAATAATTGACATTTTATCTTAACATTAGTCAAAAGAATACTTGTTTAAAGTAAAGGATATTAATTTTACAATTAATAAAACATTAATAAATCAGATTTTTTTTATATCAAAGTGAGTACTGTTGTGTGTTTCATTTTTCATATGTTGTTACAAAGAAAAAGATGGAGATGATAAAAAATTAGCATTGTTCGCATGTGATCACATGATTTGAAAATGTTTGTAAAAGACAAATTTTGATCCAAAATCTTAGAGGGAAATGTAACTTCTCTAGAATATCCAAATTTCTTTTTAGTAACATTTTGTAAGAAAAATTTAATATCATAATATCCTGCAATGTTGTTATGTCTTTAAAATCATTTTACTTCGATATCATCACTAGTGAGAACAAAACTGTTAACTTTTTAAGGCAACATGATCTTCTCAAGAATGAAGATACTAAAAAGTCATGCACAAGATGCTGCGGCATATGAGCAAAAAGCAGAAGAAGAACCACAAGGGTGATTGGGTTTCCACTATAATCTGTAAATATTTTTTTTGAATATCTTTCCATGTTATTGTTAATGCTAAAAGTATCTTTGATGATAATAGATAGAAAATAATGTAAACAGATATATAAATTTGTATCAATTTCAAGAGCTATAATGTGATCAAGTGTAGATCTGATATCCATATTAAAACAGTCAATTTTAGTTCAAGATCGAGTTTCACTGTTCTACCACAACTGTTTCATCCTGCTTTTTTCTTTTTTTTTTTGTCATATGTATATAAACTGTATGTATATTTCTAAGAAGCATCTATGAGATTTATAAATATAAATCTCAAATAAAAAATTTTTTAAATTATTTTAAATATTAACTTTTATAGATGCGACTCAGACATATACATATATTACAGGAGCATATATATATAATTAAAATTACTAAATAATTTTGTGTCTTTTAAAATTATATATATATTTTTTATTACTTTGTAATTCTTTTTCTTCATATAATTAATTACACAAATATTCAAGATGGAAGATGCAATCATTAACTGTCCAAGAGTAATTAAAGAGATGGAAACATTAGTCCATTTCATGGTTTTAAAAGGAATTTTTAAATCAAAGTTAATGAAAGTAAAATTTAAAACAAAGCTAATTGATTTTAAGTTAGCTGTTAACATTTTTATCAAATCTATTTCCAATCTGGAAATTGATTTGAATTTACTTTTGGACAATTATCTAGCAGTTGCATCTACAATAACAATAGAGAAAATATTTCTGTAAATTAAAGATTCAATTAGAGTTAAGAAGTTTAATTAAAAACATTCTTTAAATAACTCAAAACTAGTATAAATAGAGCTGAAAATCTATTGTATGAGAGTTCGATCAATTGCTGCTAAACTGATTCACATCTTTTTGGTTTTTAAAATGAATTTTGGGTAGAGCGACCTAAGCTGCCTTTCCCTCCATTTTCAGCCTGATTCTTTGCCATGTAGAGATGTAGCTTCTACCAATCAAAGAATGCCACCTTCCACAGAATATTTATCCATACTTTATCCCATAGAATCATGAGGTAACCAGCATATAGTCATTATCATCACCTTACCTGAAGTCTAACTCCTAACTCTTTAAAGTTAATGTTTTCTTTATGTTTAATCTCTTTTTTAACTTGCTAATCAGCAAGCATGTTAAACTAATAATTATTTTCTTAATATCTATTCTCTATCTAAATTAATATTACAAAACTTTTCATCCAACTCACATTTCTTATTATTTTTATAATTGAGTGTGGTTATAATTTATTTTTAATGATATTTTTATATTTTTCACTAAATTTTATTTGTAAATGCCAATAAAACTTAGTCTTATGAACTTCTATATCCTGCTGTGGAATAGAAGGGAAGGGGGTAATTAATTATTTCATGTCTTTATTTCTGAATAGCCCATAAAATTAAGTTTCTCTTTTAAAATGAATATATGCTTTTTAAAAAAATATATTTTACTGTAAAATTATACAAAATGTATAAATACTTTGCAATCTGGGTTGGATATTGGTATCCATTAATTTTATTAATTTCTTTATTGATCATCATCGCCAAAAGGTTGTTGACCACATACTATTTTATTATTTGCATTTTTAAGTGCATGAATTTTAGTTTTTTTATATATTAAACAAAATAGTATTGATTCAAAAAGGGGGAGCAATGCATGCTTCATTAATTATAGTTTTAACTTCTGATCAATGACTTTATCTTACACAGGTCATTATTTTAACATATCATTATGTATTTATTAAACTACTTAAGGCTTTATTTTAGTATGTAAATCCAATGATTTTATATTCTTATAATAACGTTGCTAGCATATATCAAATTATTAATAAGCCACATAGGGCTTGATCTGTTTCACCTGTACATCATTCCATGGATTCATGATCATCTTCGTTTGTCATTCTTCTACTTAAAATATATTTATATACTGTTTTGATTTGCCCATATCTCATATTGGGGATTCAAAGCCTTCCGTCTTTGTTATTGTTCTCATTCATAACAGGGGTCTAAGTCTACACCTGGAACATACAGTTTAGTGTAGTTGAAGCTCTGTATGTTTCTGCCATGATCAGGCCCACAGCAACCTCCTACCTACCTTTTTCTTTCAATACTGCTTAGCATGAAGCGGGTGTACCACCTTAAAATTGGAGAATGACACTTTCTTGGCCGAAGCTGCCACACTTTCTCTCTAACATAATGCTAGCACTGCAATTTCCTATGTTTCATTTTCTAGCCTGTTTAACAAAATAAATTGTAATGATATGTGATAATGGAATGTTTTTCTTTTTGTAATATTTTTCATTGGAATTTTTGATCCAACTTCTCATGAAGCTGTCCTCCCCTTTATTGAAATAAGCAATTCCCATATTGATAGAGTTTTGCAATATTGGAAAGTTAAATGTTGAAAATGTGAAATAAGTAAACATTTTTAGTATACACATAGATCATAATGTATCCTTATTTAATTGTTATAAATAAATGCTATGAATTAAAATAAAGCTTTGTATCAAGTGCCAAGGGCATCCTACTAAAATCGCATAAATAGCAAAACTCTATTGTTATATCTTCATGTGTTTCTTTTAAATGTATAAAACGTCCACCAAACACCTAGATAAATCTGTTTTGTAATATTGAATAAAATCCTATTTCCAAATATACATTCAGTATTGTAACTGCCACACTAAATTGATATTTGTTAAAATAATAATAATTGTATCAAGATTGTCAAAGATTTGTAACCAAAATAAAGTTTAAACGGCATGAAGTTGATTATACATATATAAAAATCATCTTGAATTTTGTCAAAATAAATATTTATATTTTTAAAACTTAATCCAGTTGTTTGAACCTCATTAATATATTTATGTATGTTTTTAACTTATATCTCAGGTTCACTCAATCTCTTATCATCATCATCACCAGTTGAGTTTTCATGCAAAACGTTGTAGCACCGGACCAAGATGGAATGAATTCATGTGGTATCACCGTAGGTGTTATCCGTAGTGTTATAGATTTGGGGAATGGGCAAATAGGTTGGAACTCATGATTGCTCCTGACCTGTGTATCTCGGGCATGATTGGATTCGGGGTACTTTTGCTTAGATTCTAAATCTTATTGAATAGACATACATTTTTGACCGGTACAATATCATTAGATCAAATATGACAAAAAAACATGCAACATCAAACATTCTTTCTCATAAGAAAAAATCTGATTACTTATAAAATTAATATGCTTTATTTCAACATGTGGTTATAGGCATATATTGTAATAAAATTTGTATTTTAGAAGTTATAAGCTTTTAGTATTTTGAAATTATAAACTTGGTTTGATCAATTTTACATTATTTCAACATGTACATATATTGTAAAAAAATGCATATTTTAGAAATTATAAGCTTTTAGTATTTTGAAATTATAAACTTGGTTTGATCAGAACTTTTGCATTTTTTGGACAATACTTCATATCATTGAAAAAATTCTTCCTCTTACTGTGTACTTCAGCGCTTCATGCTGTAATTATTATAATAAAATTCATAATTTAGGAGTTATAAGCTTTTAATATTTAGACTATGCTTACCACCCACTTTGAATTCTAAGAACCCCCCCAAAACTACTGCTAACATATCCAAGCAATCACATGTGAATTATTCAATGTCATTTATTGCATGGATGTGTCAGTGATGGTTTTGAGCAGTCCTTAGAATTCAAATTATCAGTGAGTGCACTCTAAATCAGCACCAAATATTCTTTATATTTTTATTGGGAAAATCAATAAATGATTTCTTGAAATAGTTGCCCAATTTATAAAAAAAAGTGCAATATTTGAATAAAAAAACTGGAGGAAACAGACATTGAAATGAGTGATAACTAGAAAGACTATCTTTAAAATTCATAATTTAATAACTTAACTGTGGATTAATTATATATTTTAATCAAAAAAATGTGGATGATTAAAATAATAAGAGTAGGAAGAGATTTATTTCTCATTTGCTGTATATTTTTCCAAACGATTGAATGAAAAGTTTAACATGGAATAAGTGAATTGTATTAACACAAATCTCTCTTTAAAATCAATAGATATCTTATATTTTTCTATATTTATCAATCAATCAAAAATAAAAAGGCCATACAAAAAATATTGCTAAAAAACAAATCAGATATTCAAAGCTAATTAATAATAATAATAATAATAATAATAATAATAATAATAATAATAATAATAATAATAATAATAATAATAATAATAATAATAATAATAATAATAATAATAATAATAATAATAATAATAATAATAATAATAATAATAATAATAATAATAATAATAATAATAATAATAATAATAATAATAATAATAATAATAATAATAATAATAATAATAATAATAATAATAATAATAATAATAATAATAATAATAGAGTCTCGCAGCAAATGATGATTTTAACGGATCGTTGTTTACAGAGATCTTAGGAGTTTAACCAAAGAAAACACTAAAACCAACACATCTTTGACTTGCAGTTATATATATGAACAGTAAGTATTGGACAATCCAAATTAATTTGTATTTTAACTAAATAGATATTTTTATGAATTGTTTTGTTAAAAATAATATTCGTTGCTCAACGTAAAAAGCATTACAATGGCGACACCCCGGTCATGTGACCAGCAGAACGGTGCCAATATGCTATCCAAGCCTATGCAAATTACAGGTGAAGCAAAAACATATGCCAACGTAGCTAAAAATAATTTACAGGAAAATAATTTCTTTTCGGAAAAAAATAATTTACAACAAAAAGAACACAATCAAGTTCCAATTTTAGAAAAAAATAAAGTTTTCCATCGCTTCCGAAAAATAAATACTAATGATATTTTGCAGCTAGATATACAAACGCAAGAAAATCAATGCCCCCTACCGTCCAGTGGAATAATGAGGATTTGAAAATAATATGTGAACAGTTTAATAATACGATCCCACGTGGCCTTCATACGTCTTTCAAAAGATTTTTTTCTCCTCGTTCAATAATATTATCAGCTACAGATGCAAATTTATCGCTATATAAATTTCCTAGAAATTTACTTTATGAAGCAATAACACTACACGGACTTTGGGATAGCATACTAAGGATTGCCGACCATCCTAACTCACGGTATTTAATCCTCGAATTTTAACAAGAAAGCCAAAACCGGTTTCAAACCACCATTAAAACTTTAGGCAACTATGCACTCATTGCAGTAGATCCAGGTCAACATAACCAGATTACTGGCATAATCAAGAATGCATACCTTGGATATGACATCAAAATCTTTCAGAAAATGATGCAGCCATTTGGAAAAGTCACAGCATTCAACCCAATTTATCTGAAAGATACGCCAGTGCTTGTATACAGCAATAGCTTTGACTTCAAGCTGAGATTGCATCCAGAAATAGATCCAAACAATATTCCTACACAATTTGCAGATCAGGAAGCCATGCTGAGCCTCTTCATAAGAGGGCTTAAACCCATATGCTACACATGCGGGAAGCGAGGCCACTTGGCAACGCAATGTGACACCAAAAAGAATCCACAATCGCAAAAAACAAATGGAGTGGCCATCCAAACACATACTGAAGACAGCAACCATATATATAATGATAGCATAAATCCAAATATGTACAACAATATGCAAACAACTTCTCCACCTGAAGAAACACTCTCACTCCCTCTCATTAATCAAAATTCCAATGAGGAAAATAAAAACACAGATGAACTAAACAGCGACCATCTGAAAAAACAATGTGATAACAGAAAGAGTCTACAATCACAGCAAACAAATAATCAGCTCAACCACACACAAACGGAAGATATCAGCCACACTAACATAGTCAAGATAAATTCAGATATGAATAACCAGATGCAAACAACTTCTTCATCTAAAGAAGATCAAACTACAAAAAACCAAGACAACAGTATAAATGAACCAAACAGAATGCAGCACTTAAATCCAAATGTCACACAAGCAATTCAAAATAACACAAGCAACTGTCAAAACATACAATGCACGAATGATTCAAATATTAACCCAACTGAAATATCACAAAGCAATTACAGTGAAACACAAAGTACCAATAGAACAAACATCACACACACAATAAAAAATAACACATCAACATATATCATGGAAGCAATCATGCCATGCCTTCCACAAGTTGAAGTAAATACAATAGAAAAAAAAGGGCCAGGTCGCCCAAAAAGAAGCAAAAACAATAAAAAACCAAAAACAGAAGAGGACAACAACTCACAAACAGAAGAGTACAACACCGCATCATCATTAACCAGAATTCAAACGGATGACTGGTCACCAATGGACATCACTTCTATCTAACCAACCAATTAAAACTCCAACAATGTACAGCTCATACAATGAAAACCAGTCACTAACATATTTTGAAATGTGAACAATCCCAAAATACAACCATAATGAAAGTCAAAATAACAGCTTTTAATGTGCGGGGTTTGAACTCGGCAAACAAACTGCATCAACTTAGAGAATGGACCAAAATCACACAGACACATATATTGGGACTTCTGGAAACAAAAATAGATAGTGGATCACAGATTGACCCAACAGTGCATCTTCGCACTGAAGGCTTCTTTGCATGCTCCAGGGACATGTCATCACCTGCGGGTGGAACTGGCCTACTAATAACCCCAGCTTGCCCATTCACATCATTCAGAATCATATATATCGATGCAAACTTGTTGATAGCTACATTTCATCACCATGCAAACACTCTCAACATAGTTTTCACCTACATCCCACCTGGAAACGTCATCATATCAAACATAATACTCACCATCAATTCACTGCTAGCATCAACTCCTTACCCAACTATCATCATGGGAGATTTTAACATGAAGTACACAGATTTCATCTCAAAATGGCTGCATCAAATTGCAATACCACTCATGAGTGCTGAAGGTTTTTTACCACCAAACACAGTAACATTCCATAATAACCGACACACATCTTTAATTGACCTTTGCTTCTATTCACCAATGCTGCATCATTACTTCAGCCTCAAGCTCAATCCATCCCCATTCTCAGATCACTCTGCTCAAACTGCAACACTTGATCTAACTGAAATTCAGCCAACTACACTACCACTTGGGAAAACAATGAGAATTCTAATACCAGCATCCACTCCAGAATCCCTTTTTTCTGAAACATATATTATGCTCCATAAACTTGCAGGACTACAACTAAGTGCTGTGCAGAGATATCAGGCATACATAAATATACTTTCATTCAATATTGACCATGTCACCAAAAAAAAACCTCCACCCTCCAGGCTATTAGCTCTGGCAGATGAACTTCACAAGAGGATAACAATGTCTAAACCTACTCAAAATACATATCAGCATATATATAAGCTCACCCAGGCATATAACAGCACATGTGCAGCACTTAAAGACTATTTAGCGATAAAAAAAAGCAAAATCTGCCTCAGTCAACAACATACATGGACTAGAGGCTACATCAGATGGGCCATGGGTTTTCCCTCCACCATTAGAGTACCTATGGCACTTCAAATTGGAACAACTATACATGCAGCACATAACATGATTGAACCTATTTATAAGCATTTCAAACAGAATCTTCAGACACATCAACTCTTCAACCCACCCCCGATTATTTTGGATCACCTGAAACAAATACACCATTTACCATTAATGAATTTGCTTTGAAGCTTGCCACTCTGCCCAATGCCTGTCATCCAGGCAATCATGGCATACCAAAATTTGTGTATCGGACACTTTAGCCATACAACTAATCAAGTATTATGTAATCTTGCAAACTATCTCTCACAAAAAATATACAACATTGAAAATCTTTATCCAATTGCAATAGTACCATTTAATAAGAAACCAGCTCCAATAACCACCCTTAATAATATTAGGCCTATCTCCATGTGCCCAATAGCCATCAAGATCATTGAGAAAGTCATTAAAGACAGGATTGAATCATATCTGCTCCCATTGATTTCACCATATCAGTTTGCAAGAAAGCAATCATCTACAGGACAGGCAGCACTTCTTTTCAAAGCTGTATTGGGATCGGTGCGAGGCCGGAAAAAATACAGCCCAGTTGCAGTTCAAATAGACATTGAATCAGCTTTTGATTCTGTGGCAATCGAGATATTAATTAAAATGTTGGCTGCCACTGCAATACCTCGCACTATTTTATATGTTATAACCAACTTGTTGTTAAATCGGGATATACATATTACACTCAGTGGCAAAAATTCTGAATCTTTTACTCCAACACAATCAATCTCACAAGGATCCCCCTGAGTGCTTTACTTTTCACCTTTTACATCAACCCTCTATTAATAAAAATCCAGCAAACATTCATTGGCATCCAAATACCAAACACATCTCAGCAGGTAACATGTATCGCTTATATGGATGATATAACTGTCTTCCTCCCATCTAAAAAACACCTACCAGCCTTGCATACAATACTACAAGAATTTGCAGCTACACACAAACTCAGGGTCAATCTAAATAAGATGGCAGTTTGGTCTCTTTATAATGCAAAGCAGTACACGGGCATGTATGGGGGAAAGCCATCTGCTTTCTTGGGATTTCCCTTTTATATGAGTGCAAGTGCAATGAGGGTCAAGATCCAGAACAAACTCAAAGAAGAAACAGAGCGAATTACTACTTCTCTCTCAAAGGCATATCTTTCAATATACTCCAAGATCCAGCTATTTAACCAGCTAGCCATAACAAAAATCACCTATTACTCACCCATTATCACATTTTCTAAAGGTTTTATTAACAAAATCTCTTCTCTCTGTAATAAGCTCTTGTGGCAGAGGAAGACTGTGTCAATATCTGCAAAACAACTTACCAGACCACCTATTCACAATGGACTAGGACTTCATAGTATTTATATTTTCCATCTACAGAAGGCCACAAACTTAATAACATCCACAGTCAAACACTTTCCAATGCTTGAATGCCTACTTCAAATAACACCAACAGATAGACCACCCCTGCTTATGACCAACTAGCATCAATGATCAATCATATAAAAACCACAGCTCCACAGATATCTCTTCAGACAATATACAAGCATTCATACTGGCAAATTTATTCATTAATCCATCCAAATCCAACCCATGACACCAATCTGACAATGCTGAAAATCAATAATCTACAATTACTCCGTAAGTTTAAAAAATGGTCACTGGAGCCAAAGTATTTTGATTTTTTGCTGAGACTAAACCTACAAGCACTGCCCATGACATATTTTCTGAGATATCGAAGACTATACACTAACATTGATCCTTTTTGTCCCCTGTGTCACAGGGCTGAAGAAACACAGGAACATCTATTCTATCTTTGTCCGGCACTAGACAGAATTCGAGTTATTATGATAGGAGCATATAGACAATCTAACACAACCCTTCAAACAATCATTAATTCATATTGCAAAGGCTCTATTCCATCAGTCCGTGCAGCCACTTTTATGCTTTATGCATACTGGTGCACTAGATGCACATTCACTCTAGGTAACAACACAAGGCGACATCCATCAACTTTCAATATCAAACTGGCAAAACTATGAGCCAGAGACAATAAAATTGCACATCCAGACATCTATGCAGCAACCTGGTCACTGATAACACAACAATCAAACCTCTAAGATGGCTCCCAATAACCAAAATCTATGCCCTCAACCAATATATATATATAAAAAAATGTGGCAATTATCTACAAATAAAAAAACAGAATGTTGTCTTTGATTGCATAATATTAATATAAGGGACAGTAACAACAAAATCAGACCTCAAATACTGGAAAGCAAACTAAACCCAGCATGGCAATATACATCAAAGTTGAAGTTTTGCAAATTGAACAATGATAACCCAAGACTTTGGAGAACTATGATTACAGCAAGCAGCACTCATAAATGTAACGTATACATATGTATTTTCACCCCCCCTAACAATGTTTAAATATCTTTCCCTCCTAAGTTAAGTTCCTTTTTTGTACATCACAGATACCAACTTAAACTTGGTTTACTCACTAGCAATGTAAATATATGTATACGAAGTGTCTTATAGCAAATGTAACTCTATGGTTATCAATAAAGTTCTTTTCTTTGAATAATAATAATAATAATAATAATAATAATAATAATAATAATAATAATAATAATAATAATAATAATAATAATAATAATAATAATAATAATAATAATAATAATAATAATAATAATAATAATAATAATAATAATAATAATAATAATAATAATAATAATAATAATAATAATAATAATAATAATAATAATAATAATAATAATAATAATAATAATAATAATAATAATAATAATAATAATAATAATAATAATAATAATAATAATAATAATAATAATAATAATAATAATAATAATAATAATAATTCCATTCAATTATTACATCACAAACTTCATCATAGATTACCTATGGGGCCTGAAAAGACATGTAAGAATAAAAACTTGGATATCTGATATGGTTATTATTCAACATAACACCCTTCAGGTTAAATAAAAAAATGGTAATATTATTTTATTTTATAAAAAAAAAAAAAAAAATTCCAAAGCATTTTATATAAAAATATAATATTGATAATACTTTTTATTTAGCAAATATTAATTTTAAAAAATGTGTATTAATTAATGAGTGTTATATGCATATGTGAACATATTATAAAGTTGAAGGATACATATTACTTTAGTTAAATCTTTATTCTTATTTATATGATAGACATATAAAATATTTAATGTGACTATGGTTATAAATATTAACTTTTACTATGCATTAAATATGTTTAACTCAAAGGCAAAGCAGAGAATTGTTTTTATCTTTTCCACACGGAGATTTAAGTATTGTTAAAACTTGATGAAATATGCTTCTGCTCTGTTTTGTGATTCTAATAGCTAAATTAAAAATAATTTAAATTATAATGAATAAACAAATATGTGTGATTATTGTAATTGCTATACAATAATAAACTATAATAAAAAGTTTTTGAAATAATATTACTTTATAATATTCCATAAGTTTATACTCTAAGATAAGTGAAATATTTTTTTAAGGTTGTAAAATTTATTATTGAAAGTAAAGAAATAGTGTATAAGTATTAATTTAGTTTTATTATTTCTTTGATTATCATATTCATATTATGTATAATAAAGTTAATATTGTTATCGATTGCCAAGGTATTCTTGATCCCAAAATTTTATTTATGCCTCTATTTTACTTTGAAGTTAATGCAAAATCTGTCACTGATGAATGTTGCATTGAGTTCAGTGCATCTATTCTTTATGTTAATCATATTTTAAGATTTTTAATATAAAACTTTAAACATTCATATTATGTGCTTGTACATTTACCACAGGCTGTAATATCATTGTAAATGGTCAAAGAAGTGGCATCCATAAATGATAAATAAACCATCTAAATCATCATTATTAACTGACAAATTTTTGTAGATTAGAATGTGTTTGTGATAACACATTCATACTTTTATTTATACTATTACAATATATATATATATATATATATACTAATTTCAACAGCATATAAATACTTTTTACTCCTGTTTAAATTTGTATCTGTAGAAATTTAATCACATTGCAGAATATTCTCATTCAAACAAGTTACCTGGAATTATTTGTAAGCAGATTCATGGAGATTCATTTTTAGATAAACTTGCAAATATAATTTTAACTTTCCATTTATCAATCCCAATTCATTCAGTCTGATAAAAGGAGATCTGAACTCCAACTGCATATATTTAAATAAGCATTTATTTTTATATAGCGCATGTTTACAATTGTATTACATTCAAATATCAGCCTTTCAAGCTAATTGCGCATACGCTTTTGCGAGTGTTAATAATAATAAATTTGCTCATATATAAGCATTTGAGTTGCAGGAATAGGTGGATTCATTTTATTCCTGCATAAATACTATATCTTGTATTGGAGAGAAAGTATTCATTTATTATTATTATTATTAACACTCGCAAAAGCGTATGCACAATTAGCTTGAAAGACTGATATTTGAATGTAATACAACTGTATATATTGTAAATAAATCAACATTGATATCCAAAAACAGTTGAAACTTATTATTAGTGATGATCTTAAGTTTCATATATTATTTTAAATTGAATATTACTAATTTCAACAGCACATAAATAACTTTTATTACTGCTTAAATATACAACCTGTAGATATATAATTATATTACAGGACATTCTCGTTCTAACACCTTACCTGGAATTATTTGTAAGCAGACTCAGTTCCTGTGAGTTTTTAAATAAACCAAGATGGCATCCTGTACTTTTGATAAATATACAGTTTCAAGGGCCTATAATCTACTGAAAATATGTTAATTGTTAAATTAAAACAAAATTAATAAATCGATTGTTAAATTTTAAAAAAGGAATAAATTCTGATACATTTCATTAAAAAGCTTTATTTCAATTTTTTTTTTACTTACCCTATAACAGGGGTCCCCAACCTTTTTGTACTTAAGAGCACATTCTATAATATCGGCCAGGTGGCGGGCACCATTTATTTTTTTCAACCAGATGGTGGGTATCATTTATTTTTTCAATGTAAATTTATAGTTGGATATTGTTAATAATGCACATAATGTACAAAAAAATATTTATTTCAAAAATAAAATTTTAACATATAATTAACATTTATATTTTTACGCTATAAAAGTATAGTATGCTCTACAATTTGATTACAATATAATACAATAATTTATAAGAAATTTTAAAAATTAAATTTATTTGTATCAGATAAATAATTTTTTATCATGTCCGGATAGCGGCAGGCACACGTAAAATGGTCTGCCGGTGCCATGGTACCCACAGGCATAGGGTTGGGGACCCCTGCCCTATAACATGTACAAGTGATGAGACTCTTAACATTGTCATATTTTGATTCAATTCAGCATGTTTATTTTTTTTAAACAGTTTTTTTTAGTAAATTTTCATTTTTCTGTTAATAAGTTAATCTAAAAAAGAAAAGAAAAAGATCTGTAATAACATGTACAAGTGATGAGACTCTTAACATTGTCATATTTTGATTCAATTCAGCATGTTTATTTTTTTTAAACAGTTTTTTTTAGTAAATTTTCATTTTTCTGTTAATAAGTTAATCTAAAAAAGAAAAGAAAAAGATCTGTAAATATTGTAATTACTTTTTCTATAATGATTTCTTTTTTAAAAAAAAAAAAAAAAAATAACAGTAATAAAAAAAATGTAATTATTAAATATGTTTCCTAGCAGGCATTCTTTTGTAAACATTTTTTTGGGACTCCCCAAAACTGTAATTTATCAAAAATATGGGCTGCCATCTTGGTTTATTTGAAAACTTCTTACTGCAGACTCATAATGAATCATTTAAAAAGAAACTTGCAAATGTAATTTTAGCTTTTCATTTATCAATGCCAATCCATTCATTCTGATAAAAGGATACATCCTCTTCCATCTGATTTCCAACTGTATATATTGCAAATAAATCAACATTGATATCCAAAAAGACTAAAACTTATTGTGCTAATATTAATAATAAACTTAATTTTTTTTCTAATTGTAGATATCTTTTTTCTGACAAATAGTATATATCCCAACATAGTATCTGACAGACAGTAGAATAAGAATAACTGAAATTAAGCATTATCCTCTCTATTAACTCATGTTCAATCTGCATTTTGTAATGATATACTTTTATTCTTATTGAGAATTACTCTACAAATGAACAATAAATGGTATATAAAATTTGGATTGAATTCAAAGCCATTAGATATTTGAAAATTTGAAGTCATTATTATAAATAGCATAAAACTATAAGTAGACCATAATGGAATCAGTAATTTCTGTCTTAAGGCAGAATATTTAACTTCAAACTAGTTATGAGATTTTTTTTATTTGGTTATAGAATAATGATAATAATGTAGATTTCATACAATCTAGAAGAGTCAAGAGATGCTTGTTTTTAGCATCTTAGATTTCACTATGTATTATCCAAAGAATAACTATTTAAAAATTGTATTAGCACTTTATATAAACAATTGATAGCTAAATTGATTTACAAGTTCACTGAGACACAATATCAAAAACAATCATTTTACTTTTCTGAAGACATTTCTATTAGAAGATCTAGATTTACATTTTAGCTTGATGTTTAGATGCTAGCAAGAATATATTTCATTCTTGACTACTATTACCAGCTCTTAAGCTGAAAAATGTCAATTCTACAAATTCTCAATAAAATGCTCAATTTTATTTCAATTACGTTTTATCATTAATATATAGTTTTTGAGAAAACCTTGCAAAAATTGTATTTTATTTAAAAAAATAATAATTTAGTTCTGGATTATGTATAAGTTCAGAGGAAAATCTTCTGATATAATCAGAACAATAACATTCGGTTGATGAATGGTTTGAAAATAACATTAAGGATTATATTTAAGATCATTACAAAGCACATTGATCAATAAAAGATAGGAATTTAGAAAATCATATTAGTTCATCTGAAAGACTGATAGTAGCATAAAAATAAAACCAAAATACATTTCTGTAAATTAGAGCTTAAATAACATTTACATACATATAAAGAAAAATAAGATATGGATAATATTCAAAATTGAAAACCTATTGACAGTTTCAACTATAGAACTACTGTTTATTAAATCATAGTGACTACTAAAATCAATATTTCAATTTGAAATCAAATTAATCTCAGCTAGTTGTATTCCTGTGAATCAACATAATCTTATTTCTATCATGCACTACGTTATTCTTTATGATATTATTTTATAGTAAGAATATATAAAGTACTATATATAAATAATCAATATCTTATTTATCATTTGGACAGAAATATTTAAAAATGAAACTATTATTTAGAAGACAAAAAACTATTTATCTATATATATGAATGTACTTTAAGCTTAAGAATTCATTTAAGCTTTCCAAACTTTTTGTGATGGGTGAGTGTGTGGAGATTTATAATAGTTATAAAATAGCGCATGATTGGAGGTTAATTTCCTTTTGTACACACACATATGTAGCGTAATTATAGAATAATGAGAGCAATGAGAGAGGCTCTGATATATGCTCAAACTTTGGACATCAAATCTGTAACAGAAGAAAAATGAACAAATGAAAAGGAGACTCTATTTATATGCTCTAGTTCTGAACACCATATATGTGTTGGTATACAAATTAAGAACATAAGAATTCCTCTTATTAATGTCATAAGTCTTTGAGCAAAAATCCATAACAGTATAAAATAAAAAAAAGATTTAATTAATTTTTAATTATAATGAAATACCAATACAATGGATACTAAAATTTGTAGCAGAATAAATTGATCATATGAGCATGTTGATTTTTATATATTCCATGAATACCAAATCTATAATAGGCTGACTAAAATTAATAGTGCTGTATAAGGTAAGTAAACTAAATCTGTAATGAAATAATAAAATAATTAAAAATTCTATATTGGAATCATTTTTAAAATTTATGAATAATATTTAATATACTACATAAATATCAACCTGATTAAATGCCAATATTGTAAACACAATATAAAATAATATATATGAAAATTATGACAGATATACTGATTAATCGTTTGTAATGATATTCATTCATAAATAATCCTTTTATTACTATGTGGTAAGTTTATACTATATTCAAGAATAAATAAAGTTATTAAGCTTAATAATTCGTTAATTAGCTCTTAGACCAATGTATGTTTATAAAATATTAGACTCCCTTTTAATTACTACTGAACTTTAGTAGAATAATAAAATTTATATTATTAGCTAATTAGATTTTATATGTTTATGTTTGCAAAGAGATTCTAAATTATGATTTCTATATCATATATTTATTAATTTGAATAAATCTCTTAATTCGAATTCAATAAATAATAATTTTATTCACAAAATTAATAATGAGACAATAAATATGTTGTAATAATTTAAATTAATGTGTCATAGAATATTATATCTGTTTAAACTATAAGATGGTGTAAGCATGTGTGTGCATATTTAAAATTAAAAAATCAGATACGTTAATCTTTAACTGAGATTTAAAGTTTATATCTGTGCTAGAGATAATCTCTAGTTTAGTAAATGATTAGTAATAATCATTAATATATTTATCAGAGGTGGATGGTATCAAAACTGTGAGTGGAGTGAGTTTGACAGTTGCAAATAAAAATGTAACAATTTACAATATGTTTATATAAATCATACAAAAAAATATTGATTTCCTATAGTTTGCTTACTGAGCATTTATCAGCAAACAAAATAAATTATTAAATAAAATCTATTATTATGATTTAAATGTAAAGCTAAAATTATCTATTAAAATTTTCTTTTGGTTAATTTATATATTTATCTGTTCATTCTCACACACATATATGTTAAGTGACTTTTTAAAACAGCCACAATAATAATACAAATAATACTTATAAATAAATAAACCATACAACCTGTTTTATAAAATAGTAAAATACTGATCAATGTCTATATACAAAAATTCCACTGTCTTTTAATTACTTCGCATGGAAAAATTCACAAGGAGAATCAATGAAATACAATATTTTAAACTATATAATTTTATTCAACAAATTGATTATTAATAATTCCTGGCAAGATTTTGCATTGTAGTTAATTTTAAGTAACAATTAATTACTTATCCTTTAAAAAAATGATTAAGTAGTTATTTAGATTCCTGATTATTCCACTTGAAATTATAATCCTTAACAATATCATTTATTTTCTTTGTTAATAACAAATATATAAATGCATAATATATCAACTCACATAGCAAGTTAAACTTTCCCCAACTTTTTTTTAAAACTTATAATTATTCCATTTAGTAAATTATTATTATTTTAAATCCTTAATAAATTGATTTGTTTGTTGGCACTCATACATAGATGGACATATATATTAACTCAGACATTTTAAATAAACATTTTAACAAAATCTTCCAGAATGCTCAAAACTTAAATCTATTACATTTTAGTTATTTCAGGTTGCTCTCAAAAACTAAGTTGTCTTTGAAGCAAATGCCAGTTTCCCCACCTAGGTTTCCATTCTACTATAGTTCTGGTAAGACATTTTAATATATATAAACTTTTTTAAAAAAAATGTTTACTGTTAACAGCACTGTTAACTAAAATGATCGATATACTGTAATGTTTGGAATGAGCCATCAACAGCAAAATCACCACTAGGATAATTGATATCACCACAGCTCATTCCAATCCCACATAATACTTCATTTTAATTGGCTCAGTGATCAGGAAGAGATAGAGACTCTTAGAATTAGATTAGAAATATATAGACCTCCCTGTGGCAAACAAGACACCCAATGCAATATATATGTGAAAATACAAATACTTTATTAGTAATAAAAGAAATAAACACCACTTAATTTGTTGCTAGACTCATTGGAGATAGTGGGAATTACATTAATTAGTGATTATATGTGTCAAGAGTTTCAATGTATAACATATATATAACGGGCCTCGGATGATATAGATACATTTCTGATCTTTGGAGCAGATATTCCATGAGTAGGTATATGATACTAAATGAAGCAGGGTAAAATGAGAGAGTTAATTAACTCTAGTAAATATAGTTAAAATAGATAAATTAATTCTAGTAAATATGTTTAAAATAGATGATCGCATAGCTCTCATGATTATGACCCAGTAATGCCTAAATATCAGGCCTTAACATACACAAGGAAGGCAGTACTGGGTTGCTAAAGTAATAAACAATCCAATGATGAGATAAACTGGGATATGCTTGCCTACATGAGGCCATATCCAAGTCTCTATGAAATAAAAGGATTATGGTAGAAAGGAATCAGCATCTTTCCCATAATCATTAATAAGTCTCACCACTAGGCAGGGACAATCCACTTCCTAATTAGTGATACAAAAATAAAGATTCTCTGGGCCTGAAATATAAGGAATATTCTCGCATTTCAAAAAGATCTGGCAATTTCATTTTCTCTAATGCAGGAATGTGTGTCTGCTGGAAGAATGAAATAAAAATAAACATTAAGTTAGACAGCCCAGCAATACCAATTTATATAAAATAATGAATAATTGACCTTAATATTAAACATATATAAAATAAAACATGAATGGTCATGTCATAAGATTACAATATGTGAATGTCTATTACATGAGGCTAAATCAGGGCCAATGCAGTTATTATATATATATAAATTCTGCCAATAAAATTATTCCCTGCTTAATTAGAAATTCACCCCATAGATCTTACATATATAAGGAATTATTACTATGATAACCTCACAATTATAATCTATATATTAAATTGCATTAAAAGTTTTATAGAATTACATTATCGTGTCTACAATATACATATATATTTGTCAAAAGAAGATAAAGTTTTACTTTTATTAAATTGTATTAAAATTTTATAGAATTAAAAATATCATATCTACCAGTATGCATATATAACTGTCCTTGTAAAAAGGAAATAAAGTTTTAATTTTTATTTTGATAAACTCGGTTTTATTAAAAAAAATTGTTTATAAACCATTCATAACTGCATTAATGGCACTGATTACATATTTGAGATAATAGATTTTAAATAGCCAAGTTTAAAATAGCAGAATAATAAAAAACAAATTAGAATCAATGAGAGGAGGAATTTAAATGTCTCGACTTGACAGAAATAAGTCTAGCAGATTTAAGAAGGATCGAGGATATTACAATAGTTGATTTTTCTTAATATCGAATAAATTAAGTGTAGGTGATAATACAATACAAAAACATATTTTAATAATACAATAAGAATATTTTATATAATACTAAAAAAAAAACAGATTTTAAAGAATGATTAATAAATAATTATTTGAGCAAGAAAAGCAGAATATTAAAGAGGCTTTAATTGTTTATTGGTAAATTGAAATTTATAAAGCTAAAATAAATTACTATTTTAACAGATCTTCACAAAGAATTTTGACAAACAGTAGAAACACTGCTGAACCTCACATTGCAGTTCATTGGACTTATGGAGGAGTGTTCTTGGTTATTGACTGGCTGGTCACTCGGTGGCATTATATTAGATGGTTCTTTTTGATGGCAATGACATGGTATATCATCCACTTGGAGCATCAATTGTAGGCAGGGACCTTAGCAGCATCATATTTTATAAGTACCATGGGGACTTCATAGTCATACTCCCAGAGATGGTCAGAGACATTGATGCACTCTGATGTCTGGTCACAGTGTGATGTAATCTATAACAGATTAAAAAAAACTTTACAAAACTAAAACTCTTTTCTCCCTGCTCCTATATATATATTCCTCTCAAAACAAAGGCATCCAGATGTTTTCCAAATTGATTAATTAATTTTAAAATTTAAAGAAAATTCTTTTCTTTATTATTTAAAAAAAAACTTACTGATCGTAATCTGGATTTAGTTTAATTTTAAAATTTTACTAATTGCATTTTTTAAAATTCTAAATACCTTTGGTTTTATCTAATCTCCACAGTAATTACATATTTCTTGTCACCTTTTACTGTAATGACAATGGCAACAGTAAAGTAAATTCCAAAATTAAAATTTAATTCATATTCTTTTAACATCAGTTGATTTTAAATAATTAGTTAAATTTTCTTTGCAGACATGAAACCCCCCCCCCCCATCTCACATAACAATGTTAAATTTTGTAATAAAATAAAATTTCATAATAAAATTAAATTCCTTTTATACATTTTTTTAAAAATGCCTTAGTATTATAACTTTATGGCAACAATATATATATGAAGCACATGTATATGCATGTATATATATAACCACTTCAATACATAATATTTATAGAGACAATAAAATAAGAAGTAGAAAAATATGAAAGTTAAAACACAAGTTTATTTATATCATTTGTTAATTTATGTCTTAATGAGGTCATTAACTTAAATACTGTTTTTAATATATAACTCAAATTTATCTCCTTTATTTTAAAAGAATTATTATTTCCCTTTACTAGAGTTCATTTGAATAAACCACCATTTGAAACAATATGTCTTCATTTAAAATTTTAGAACAAAATGATAACAATAATTTTTAATTTCTTCTTTAAAATAAAAATAAAATACATTTGTATGTTTCAAAATGCTATTACAAATAATTATTATAATAATCTTTTTAATAAATATTATTTTAAAAACATTCACAATTTAAAATCCATGTACGCACATATTTGTATACACACCTGTGAGAATGTAATTTGTTATTTACTTATCTAAATTGATTGCCTTTAAAATATGTGAATAGACAAAACATTATTGTCTTTAGATTTATAGTTTATAATAAGATATTGAGTTACTGTGCATTATTTTAAAAGCTAAAAAGTAAAAGAAATTGCAAATTACTTTGTATTTTGGGCATGAATAATAACTTCAAAACTAAGATAAAACATTACTTGATAATTTTAGACATTTATTAATATATATAAAATCATTACAATGAATTTTATATATATAATAATGCCTATCTTAAGTCCAGTTCAGTATGGTATAATACATGTACTGTAATAGTATTAGCTTAAATTTCAATTCATCTTCAGAAAAGAATATAGACCTCAAAAATGACTGGAATCTGTTTTATATGCTTCTTGCTTAATGTAAGATTTGAAAATGTAAAGTTTTGTAGTTTAGATTATACATATCATCATCATCAATATAAATCTTCATTTGCTTGACATCATTACATTAGAAAAGAATTTGGAGCTCCAAGATTAGTTATTTGATCAAATTTTTCATTTCCTTATTTTAAGGAAAATTTTCTATATAATGGAATTAAGTGGCTAAATTTATCATCTATAATCATCATTGACATTTTAATCATTGTAGGCTTCTTCTTCAAGTTCTTTTCTGCTGCTCTCTTATGCATGTTTCCACTATTTGGAATTACCATTTATGATATTTTTAAAAGTTCTGGCCTATTACAATTCTTAATTTGAACTTGATTACATTAAGACTATATAAACATCAATAGTAACTCAAACAATAATTTTATTTACAAAATAAGCCAAATTTGAAAAAATATGACAAATTGATAATTGTGAATGTAACCTTCTTTTATCTAAATAATATTCTTTATTCTTCTCTTTTTTTTTGCATATATATATATCTTATATTTCTTTCATATACACTTCAATGCAAACAAATTTTCTTAAAAAAAACTTTTATATTTTCCTTACAGTTTGGTAACTTTAAAGCAGAGGAAGTTTGATAAAGCTCTGATGAAGACTGCTGGATAGCTGAAACTGTAAAGAAAATAAAGAAGTTTTTAAAGAAAATTTGTTTGCATTGAAGTATATATAAAAGAAGTATTATAAGATATATATTTAAATAATAATAATTATTTTTTTTCATTTATAGTTACCTTTCCTGACTAATGTTATCATAAATGAATACACGTATTACAAATCCTACATGTGATTCATGGCTTGATTCGTTTTTATAAAAACTTGATGTCTTTGGTGCTCACAATACTACATATACTAAATAATTATATTAATAATGTGACTATTTTTAAATGTTTTAAATACTTTTTTAATGGTTTATATCTTGTTAATTTAAAAATAGTGATATTTATGTAGTGTAACATATAATTGATGATGCAAGATCAATATTTAACTTTAATAAACATAATTGTTTCTCTATTCACTCTTTTTATGTAAATAAATACCATAGTCAAAATAAATGTAATGAAAATGTAAGCTTTATTAACTGAATTAAATGAATAAGTGTTTACATGCATGAACATATCTTAAATTTCATTATTTGTTATTTATAAACTTCATATTACTTAAAGATGAAATACAAAACAATTAAATCATTAAATGCTTAATCTATTACTTACCCAAAGATGTACACACATTTAATACTAATTTATTCTATAACTTAATGTCTTAATTAACACTAGGTTTCCCTTTCTATTAATAATTTCTCATAAATTAATACTAATGCATATCTACACATTTAGTCAGATTATATGCATGGCAAATTATTTATAATTCACAGTAATGATAATGATTAATTTTATATTGGACTGACTTGTGCATTTTGCAAATTTTTTGCAATCCATTGTATAAATAATAAACCTACTATTGGATTGGGGTAGATTATGTGCAAGACAAGTTATCTGAAATATACAACATCTTATACTGCTCTTTTAATTAATTAAAATATATTTACCTAGGTTGTTTGTTGTATTTTCATTTCTGAAGTGATCACCTCTCTCCTCATTGAAGGCATTGGAGTTCATTAGGTGTTCCTAGCTTTTTTTGGCAGCTGTTTGCTTTTTTAGTCTGTGGTTGGCGCATATCTTGGTCTTACTCTCAATAATGTCTATACTTACAGGCATGGATCTCAGCAATGGTAGACAAAGATCTTTATTACATGTCAGGCATCAGATGTCAAGAAACCAGATGGTGAAACCTGAAGGAACACCCATCTGTGGCACATAAATGCTGTTTTCAGGTTGGTATTTTTAGATCCAGTGTCTGAAACTATCCTAGCACTTCTCTGACCAGTGCCAAAGCACAAAACCATTGGTCAGAGGTTTGGGTGTGGTTTCTGATAGATATTTAAAGTCTCACTAAGCATTTATCACAAAGCCTGTTGAGCAATTAGCAAAGCTCTTTGTTTATATTTTACAAGCTTAAAAAAGGAAATGGAGTCATGTGATGTATGAATCTGTTTTTTATTTTTTATTGACTAAAAGAGTATTTGTCTGAAAGTTTATGATGTTGGCATTTTATTTTTAATTATATGTTAGATTATTTCAATATCTAGAATTTATTGTTAAATGTCTTAAAAAAATCAACTTTAAATTTTTCAAATACGTTCAACTATGAATTAGTATATAACACATTTTGGAGAGTATTATTCTCTTATCTTCTTCAAATGTTTTTAATTTAACCTTTGAGAGTAATAGCATGAGAATTGAACTTGAGACCTTTAGATTCATGAATACTGAATTTAAGGTGACACTTTCACCAACTAGATTCTGTCAAAAACAACAATCAATAGATATTTGATATACTCATCTAAGTGGGTCTTCTAATTTTTCTATTTTTTTTTGGTAAGAATAATATGAGTGATTTTTAGATATTATAAATTATCACACTAGATTTACTTATGGGGTTATTTGCTATTATTAGATGAGAATCATCTTTAAATTCTCTTTTTATTTTTATCTATCTGTCTAATATTCTTGAATATTTCTATCTATAGTCTGCTTTGCTATGTC
Source organism: Epiperipatus broadwayi (assembly GCA_028023455.1). NCBI lineage: Eukaryota > Metazoa > Onychophora > Udeonychophora > Euonychophora > Peripatidae > Epiperipatus > Epiperipatus broadwayi. Next base: position 2,430,080 of record JAQFVV010006200.1, on the reverse strand, counting down.
AATAATATATTTATTGTATGGCCACATGGTCAAGTATTATTGCAAATATTCTGAACATACATCAGTAACATATACTTTTCAATTAAATTTATATTAGAATTAAAATAAGAAGAAACATTAGCATTCTTATCTGTTTTTATGACAAAATTCCCTCATAACAATATTGAAACAGTCTACACAAAACGCACACACACAGGAAAATACTTAACACACACATCCAGCAGACAAACTAAAGAAAATTTGCACTCAGTATAATATCAGAACAGCTCTATAAAAACATACTATACTACAAGAAATACTAACTTCTATAAATTTAAAAATGCTGAAAAGCAAAATAACAGGTGGTACATATCAGTGAAAGTAACTGAATTATATAAAAATGATTAAAAGAAAACAAAATAATGATTAAAAATGAAAGTGTAGATGAGTCTAAAATAGAAGTTCATGCATATACTAATATATGTTTAACTGGCAAAAGGCAAAAATATTTGAATGAAATGAAGAAGTAAGACAAAGAATTTAAAGATATTTCTCACTTGATAATGGCAAATAATTCCATAAGTCAGCTTAATGTGATAATTTATAATGTTTGGAAACCAGTCATTAATCTTGCCCTTAAGAAAAAAATGAGAAATTAGCAGAACTCTCATTATAAAAGTATATCAATTTTTTACTGACTATTGTCTCTGACAGAATAATCTAGTTGGCTAGAGGCTTTAAATTCAGTATTCACGAATCTAAAGGTCCCAGGCTTGATTCCCATGCTAGTACTGTCATTAAACAGATCAGAGAATAATACACTCTCAAATTTATGATATATACTAATCTGTACGCTATTAGTAACAAATGGATATGTTTGAAAAAATTAAATAATGTTTAAATTTTCTTATGGAAATAATCCAATCTACAATGACATGTTCATTTAGTGTTCATCACTTATTAAATGCTCATTCTCTGTTCACAAATGAGCAGAGATCAATACAGCTATTACAATTAACATCCTAATCAACAACAATACTTTTCAAAATTTTTAGGTATGATATTGGTAACAAATAACCTTTCAAGATTACAATCTTCCTCTTATCATCCTATTGAGTAAAATCAATAATCAACAATAAACAATTTTCATTATCATTTTTAATAAAATATTAATTCATAGTTTTTGACTACGGATAACTGTTATCTTATTTGTTATATATATATATTGTGTACCAGATATATACCTTTCAAAAATGACAGGGAATAAACTAATCTACTGTTTCCCAGTCCTGTTTTAATTGACCATGCAATAGGCGTAAAAAAGTAATTGAATTATATATTTTATTCCAATAAAAATATTTAAGTAGTCAAGCATAGTGGTCGAGAGATCAGTGACGGCTGCTTTACAATCAGTTGTCCCGGCTTAGCGGGTTCGCTTCCCGGCTGATGCTATGACACATGAGAAAAAAAAATGTTTAAGTCACATCATATTCTATTAAATGTAAAAATTAGGGACAAGTTAGTGGCCTAGCGGTTAACATAGCTGCTTCCAAACAGCTCGCCCGGGTTTGCTTCCCGGTTAACGCATTTGACATATATAAAAAGAAGTTTAAAAACACTTTTATAATATGTAAAAATTATATTCAATGTAAATAAATTATTAGAAGTGAAATTCACAATAAATTAAAACTAAATTCCTAGCAGATAAATATTTAATTATAATTTATACATATTGGTAATCAGTTATAAATAAACTCTATATATCTTCAAAGGCAAAAAATATTTTAAGATGCAACTCTAAATATTGACATAATGGAACATTTTGAATTAAGGGGCACAAATCAATGATTAAAACAGTCATGAGCAAATGTTTTCACTCTATTATATTACCCAATTATCTGATTATTACCATCTAACTTAATTTTCATTAATAAACCTTTCTGTTTTGAGAATTTTTATTGTCGTAACAAAATTAAAAATAACAATACTATTTGAGATAACTGAAAAACAAATATAAGCATTTTAAGAAAAGGTATATCTGCCTGGAAAAAACAGTAGTATTATCTATCAAATATAAATTCAATTAGATATACATTCATGTATACTTAATGCAACTCATGGAAAATTACTATATTAATTTTTTTTAAAAATGAAACGTTTTCTGAATATTTATAATTTTGATATAATATAGAATTATTAAACAAAATATTATATAATTCCAATAACTTACACAATAGACAGTGACAATCTCTTTCCTAACTCACAGAAATAAATAAAAAATATGAGCTATTTAAGGTAAAAAAAAAAAGTTATATAAATATGGTACTTGTATATTATCCTGTCTATCAAGCTTGACAGTATATATATTTAATTATACACTTTTAGGGCATACAAGAATTTGTTTTTGTATTTTTTCCAATTTTATTTTACGAAATGTGTTAGGTGTTAAATTTAAAAAAATTAATAAATCTATTATAATCCTCATTTATCCTTCTTTATAAATAATGCATATAAAGATATATAAGATTATATATATATAAAAGATGTTTCTTATATATATATATTAATAAGTTTAGATCTGCATTAATGGGTATGATATGACACTTTGCTTTTGTTATATTTTGCTAATTTTATATTAATAAATTGATTTAAACACACACACACACACAAAAATAATTTTTGCAGAAATGTTACTTTTTTTTTAAAAAAAATAATTAAAAAAAAGTGTAAGTATTAAATACAACCATTTCTTGTTAGCCAATTTGTTTTAAATATTTATTGTATGCCCCTGAAACCATATAATTAAAGAAATGATTACCAAGCTTGGTAGACAGGAGAATACACAAGTAATTATAACAGTTCTTGGAAATGCCTGTTATTAGTTTAGATTACTCTTATATAAGAGTAAGTTGATAAATATGATACAAAATAGATCAGTAATAGTAGGATTTCTGCATATTTTGGTGAGAATCAGCACAGTTCAATTTGATAACAGGCTGTGCAATAGATATACATGTCCACTTGATTGGAGTACTAAAATGAGCCTTGATTGGAGTACTAAAATGAGCCTTGATTGGAGTACTAAAATGAGCCTTGATTGGAGTACTAAAATGAGCCTTGATTGGAGTACTAAAATGAGCCTTAATTGGAGTACTAAAATGAGCCTTGATTGGAGTACTAAAATGAGCCTTGATTGGAGTACTAAAATGAGCCTTGATTGGAGTACTAAAATGAGCCTTGATTGGAGTACTAAAATGATCATACTGAAAAAATGGCTGCTGAAAAGCAGTGTATTGCTATGCATTTTCCATGGATTATGACACATTCTACAAAGAATATTTATAAAAAAAAGTCCTTTCTAATTGAGTATGATGATGAAGAGGCTAAAAGAATTATGAGAATAGATAAAAGACAACTATGCTTCAGGTTTAAGGGATGGATTAAATGATAGGCTAAATATCTTGATATTAATAAAACATATTAAAAGAAATCTTTTTTTAACTTGCTATTTTACTTGTAACCAATTGTAACTTAGTTATTGGATTTCTTTTATATTTTGTTGTTTTTGTATTAAACATCATGTTATTAAGAGCAGTTTTGTACATTAGGTGATATAAAAGCTTTTTTAAAAAATGAAATCATAAGTTTCTGTGCATAGCCCATAACAAATAAACCCCATTAGCAAGAATAGCCTAACAAGCTCATCTACTTCACTCATTTTTATCTCCAATTCTTTCTTTAACTCTGGTTTTTCTAATCCATTTTAACAAAAGCTCTATTATCCTGTCCTTTATATTACTAATTTTGTTATAAGCATTTAAATAAAAAAAAATTAAAACTTGTTTCTTTTTTCATCCTCTCCATATAATTTATTCTGATCTCCTTTCAACATCTTATACTCTAAAAATAAACGACCACCCAATTCCATATAACCTAAATCTACAATCCAAAATCCTTATTCTATTTTTGCTTTCTTTTTATAGTATCTAAAGATTCTGTCCTTACACCAAATAGCTATAAATCCCTTTAATATTATCATATATTCTTTTATATTATATATATATATAATTAAAATCAGTCAACACTTAGACAATTTCAATATCAGTAATAATCAACAATTTCAACCTGTTGTCAAGGCAACATCCTTTAAATAATATAGGTGATTATTTTTGTATACCTCCAAATTATTATTTTTTAATAGATATTAATTTTCCTTAATTCTATTTTTTGTATTAATGATCAAAAATTCTATTTTTTTCCTATCATTTTCTTTTCTCGTACATTATACATATCTTCCAGCTAAATATCTTCCTGAAATGCATTTTCTACACATTTATACAATATCTTATATAAATATATAGATATATATTGTAGTAGTTAACATTTTCTGAAAAATTTGAAAAAGACAGCCACCTGAAATATTTTGAGATAATTAATTGTAAGTAGCAATAGAGCAAGAAAGGTGGAACTTATATGTTTTTGTGGTTTTTTTAAAAATATTTATTAATATTTTTTAAAAAATAAAACTTTTGAAAATACAAAGCATCTGTTAATTTTGTATGAAATTCATTTTCTAATTTCAATAGATATTTCAGTGAATAATAAAAGCCATTTTAATCACAATTATAGTCTACAGAAAATAGTATCTTATCTTGGGAGATTATAATGCATCAATAAAAATCAAAGCAGGAACTTCCCAAAGTGTTAGATAGTTCAGTAGCATTTGTTTAGAAAGTCATGTGATATGTGATTACCAGAAGTTGATAGATTCAGCTTCGCCCTAGGAACTTTAATTTACAAGCTACCACTGTGCTCAACATGAAAATTGCTGAAATAATTTTGAAGAAGTCATTATAAAAAATAATGAAAAGGGTTATGTATTTTTCAACAAAAGCAAATACTGTGATGTGATGTACTGTGACTTCTCCTTAAACTGAGTCAGGAACCTCTCAGCAACTATGCCCAAAGGAACTTGTTAGCCACTTTACCTTCCCCTTCCATTTCCCACCCTAGGCTTTCCCATAATCTGCTCATCCATTTCCACAACATACTCTTTGTCAACTCTATGGCCTTTATATCTAAATCCCCCTTATCTTTTCCAAAACCTAGCATAAAAGCCAATAATCCACTTTCTGTATAATCACTTTGTTCATATTTATTCTTCAATAACTTCATTATTTATACCCTTTCTGCTTTCAAGCATTTACATTCAATTAACAGATGCCTAATATTTTCTATGCCTTCCTTACACAATTTGCAGACTAAATCACCCATATTTTTCCATTTACATGTATATTCTCTTGTTGTTAAAGATCCCATTCGAGCCTTAAACAATAAACTACTTTCCTTACTATTATCATAAATTAACTCACACCCAATATTCCATTTACTTCTATATATATTTAAACTTTTTTTACTCTCCATACTAGTTCTCCATCTCTCCAACTCCCTATTCTTTATTAATGCATCTATTCTTTTATCCCATTCCTTACCACTATAACACTCAACAATCCTCCTAACACAATCATCCCACCTTTTATACAAGTATACTGATATAAATTCTTTATCCAAATCTTTTGCATACCGCATTACCTTTCTCACCCATCTTGTTGCCTGCCCTTTACTCATAACCCAATTAAATACTATTTTGGCTATTCTTTTATTATCCATAAACTGCAACCTACCAAACATTTTCATTTTACTTTTTGCATCTCTCATATAAAAACTTGACCATCCCATTTCTCCTTGAATTGCCTCCTTTGCTGCCCATACATCTGCATCTAATGCATGTCTTCCTACTTCCCTTTGTACTTTCTCTAAATAATATAATACCCTTTTACTAATACATAATGCATTATTACCATAAGTTAACTTTGGTACTACAATTCTCTTCTATACAATTCTAGCTATATCATATTTATTATATGAAAACACTTTTAATTTCTTTTCTAAACCCTTTTCTTTTCTTTGCTTCATTTACCAATTTTTTCTCCCATTCATCCAAGCAATTTTCCTGATTACTTAAGATGATTTCCAAATAACTATATCTATCCACCACTCTTAATTCCTCCAATAAAAAATCTACATCTTCTCTTTCCCAACCACCTTATTTTTTTTTCATTCCCCATCCCTTTACCCACCCTTGCACATGTCCTCAGCATAACTTCCATATCTTCTCTTCTTTCTGCACCCAAAAAGATATCATCCACAAAAAAAAAACGACAAAGTATATACTCCCTTGCCACCTATTAACAGTATCTCTATCCCTCTTCCTAGTCTTTCTATAGCTTTCTCCATTTCACTGAAGTACACAAAAACAAAACAGGTGACATAGAGCATCCTTGCCTTAGTCCTATCTCATTTTTAACTTTAATTGATTCTATATTCCCTAATTGATAAGTATAATAATTATTTTCATATAATTCCTTAATATTTACTAAAGCTTCATCCATTCCCAAATTTGCTAAACTTACCCATAATCTATTTCTATTTACTCTATCATATGCCTTCTCTATATCTATAAAACTCATATATAACTGATCTACCTGAATTCCTACTCATATCCATAAGTTGTGTAACTACAAATAAACTATCTCCTATATGCCTATCTGACCTAAAACCTCCTTGCATTTCCCCCACTACATTATTCTCTTCCATCCATTTTCAACTCTTCCAGCCACCATATATGAGAAAACTTTATATAAAACTGATGTTACCACTATCGGTCTATAATTATTTAACTTTCTATGATCCTTACCCTTTCCTTTAAATAATAATCTTACTCTTGTATTACTCCAACTACCCAGAAAAACTCTCTTCTGTGCCATCTTATTAAAACATGATAATAGTTTTACTTTTGCTCTATACCCTAAATTCATTAGTATCTCTGCTGCCCATCCATCTAAACCTCTTGCCTTCCACTTTTAAATCTCTTCCCTGCCTCATTCAGTTCATTTTTTGCAAATCTAATATTCCCATTACTAAATGCTTTCATGTTTTTTATCACTAAGTCCTTCACATCTAACATCTTTTCTATATCCATTACATATCTATTTAAGATTCTCTCTAATTCTTCTCTAGAGCTACACTCTATTTCCTCATCATCTATTAATACTATCTCCATTTTTTTTTTACTCCCATCTCTTCCACTTTTATTAATATCCTCCAACAATTTATTATTCAAATTCATCCTCTCTCTATAATTATCCATTTTAGCCAACTTCTTCTTTTCTAAGTACTTTTCCCATTTAGCATTAATATCTTTTTCACTTTCTTTGTTCTCAATAGCACACTTAAATTTTCTGCATGCTTCTTTCCTCTCTTTTACACTTTTAGTAACTATCATTTTTATTACTTTTATTCTTCTGCATATTCTCAATTAAAATCCTATTTGCCACTTTTTCTATTTCATCACACCAATCCTTATACTCATCCCCAACTAACTCATAGCTTCTTCAACTTGTATTTTATACTCTTCCAACTTATTCTTATCATTCACTTTCCATCCACATCTTTCACTATTGTTTCTACTTTTATTTCTATTCTCCATCACATTACTAACTATTTCTATTACAATGAAATTATGATTATTATTACATACTCTCTCTTCATTATCAAACACCTTAATTTTCTGTATTTTATTCAATCTATGATGTGATGTGATGTGATGTATTTGGCTTCTCCTTAAACGAAGTCAAGAATATCTCAGCAACTATGCCCAGATAAACCTGTTAGCCACTTTATTTTCCATTCCCCACTCTAAGTCTTCCCATATTCTGCCCCATCCCATTTCCACAACATAATCTTTGTCAACTCTATGGCCTTTAAATCTAAATCCCCCTTATCTTTTCACAAACCCAGCATAAAAACTACTAACTCACTTTCTGTATTGTCACTTTGTTCATACCTATTCTCCCATAACTTCATTATCTGTACCCTTTCTGCTTTCAAGCATTTACATTCAATCAACAGATGCCTAATATTTTCTATACCTTCCTTACACAATTTGCATGCTAAATCACCCATAGTTTTCCATTTACATGTATATTCTCTTGTTGCTAAAGATCCCATTCGAGCCTTAAACAATAAACTACTTTCCTTACTATTATCATAAATTAACTCGCTTCCAATATTCCATTTACTTCTATATATATTTAAACTCTTCTTACCCTCCATACTACTTCTCCATCTCTCCAACTCCCTATTTTTTATTAATGCTTCTATTCTTTTATCCCATTCCTTACCACTATAACACTCAACAATCCTCCTAACACAATCATCCCACCTTTTATACAAGTATACTGATATAAATTCTTTATCCAAATCTTTTGCATACCGCATTACCTTTCTCACCCATCTTGTTACCTGCCCTTTACTCATAACCCAATTAAACACTATTTTGGCTATTCTTTTACTATCCATAAACTGCAACCTACCAAACATTTTCATTTTACTTTTTGCATCTCTCATATAGAAACTTGACCATCCCATTTCTCCTTGAATTGCCTCCTTTGCTGTCCACATCTCTGCATCTAATGCATGTCTTCCTACTTCCCTTTGTACTTTCTCTAAATAATCTAAAATCCTTTTACTAACACATAATGCATCATTACCATATGTTAACCCTGCTACTGCAACTCCCTTCCATACAATTCTAGCTACATCATATTTATTATATGAAAATACTGTTAGTTTCTTTACCAAACCTTTTCTTTTCTTTGCTTCATTTACCAATTTTTTCTCCCATTCAACCAAGCAATTTTCCTGATTACATAAGATGATTCCCAAATACCTATATATATCCACCACACTTAACTTTATATCCCCCAATAAAAAAACTACATCCTCTCTTTCCCCAGTATTAACCATCATTATATTTGATTTTTCTTCACTAAATTTAATCCCCATCTCTTTACCCACCCTTGCACATGTCCTCAACATAATATCCATATCTTCTCTTCTTTCTGCACATAAAAAGATATCATCTGCAAAAAAAAGACCCGACAAAGTATATACTCCTTTGCCACCTATTAATGGTATCTCTACCCCTCTTCCTAGTCTTTCTATTGCTTTCTCCATTTCACTCAAAAACAACAAAAACAAAATCGGTGACATAGGGCATCCTTGCCTTAATCCCACCCCATTTTTAACTTTAACTGATTCTATATCCCCTAATTGGTAAGTATAATAATTATTTTCATATAATTTCTTAATAATATTTACTAAAGCTTCATCCATTCCCAAATTGGCTAATCTTACCCATAATCTATTTCTATTTACTCTATCATATGCTTTCTCTATATCTATAAAACTCATATATAACGATCTACCTGAATTCCTACTCATCTCCATAAGTTGTGTAACTACAAACAAACTATCTCCTATATGCCTATCTGACCTAAAACCTCCTTGCATTTCCCCCACTACATTATTCTCTTCCATCCATTTTACAACTCTTCCAGCTACCATATATGTGAAAACTTTATATAAAACTGATGTTACCGCTATCGGTCTATAATTATTTAACTTTCTATGATCCTTACCCTTTCCTTTAAATAATAATCTTATTCTTGTATTACTCCAACTACCCGGAAAAACTGTCTTCTGCGCCATCTTATTAAAACATGATAATAACTTTGCTTTTGCTCTATGCCCTAAATTCATTACCATCTCTGCTGCCCATCCATCTAAACCTCTCGCCTTTCCACTTTTCAGTCTCTTTCCTGCCTCATTCAATTCATTTTTTGTGAACCTAATATTCCCACTACTAACTGCTTTCATGTTTTCTATCACTAATTCCTTCACATCTAACATCTTTTCTATATCCATTACATATCTATTTAAGATTTTCTCTAGCTTGCCTCTAGAGCTACATTCTATTCCCTCATCATCTATTAATACTATCTCTCTTTCCCCTACATTTCTCCTTTTAATGTAATTCCAAAATTTTTTACTCCCATCTCTTCCACTTTTATTAATATCCTCCAACAATTTATTATTTAACTTCATCCTCTCTCTATAATTATCCATTTTAGCTAGCTTCTTCTTTTCTAAGTACTTTCCCCATTTAACATTAATATCATTTTCACTTTCTTTATTCTTAATAGCACACTTATATTCTCTGCATGATTTTTCCTCTCTTTTACACTTTTACTAACTCTCATTTTTTTATTACTTTTATTCTTCTTCATATTCTCGACTAAAACCCTATTTGCCACTTTTTCTACTTCACCACCATGGTTTCTTCAACTTTTATTTTATATTCTTCCAACTTATTCTTATCATTCACTCTCCATCCACATTTTTCACTATTATTTCTACCTTTATTTCTATCCTCCATCACATTACTAACCATTTCTATTACAATAAAGTTATGATCACTATTACACACTCTCTCTTCATTATCAAACACCTTAATTTTTCGTATTTTATTCATTCCCTCTTTCTCTACCAATACATAATCTATTGTGTGAAATACATTATTCCTAGACCATGTGTATTGTCCATCATATATATTTGATAAATTCCCAATGCTCAAATTAACTCTTTGACAAAAAACCATTATTCTCTTCCCCTTTTCTTTAAAACTCTGTATATCCTTAACTAGGCATTCATATATACTATTGTTCCACTCCATTACAGTTTGACTATCTCCAGTGGCGATATACACTATAGCCAACATCCATTCTTGTCTACCCAACCTTATTTCAAACCACAAATGTTCTTGACATTTAACAGTATTTAAATTTTTTTTCGATATAACACCTATACCACCACCCCTTTTTTCTTTTTCTTTTCTGTTTATACCCTGCCATACTACCTCTTCCAAAATAGGTTCTTCTTCTTCTCTTAGATGAGTTTCCACTACTGCTAATACCTCAAGACCTTTATTTTCAATTGCTTTATTTAATTCCAGCCATTTTTCTGGTCTCCTACCACATTGCATATTCAAAAACCCAATTTTAACAATTTCTTCTTTCCTAACTACCCTTTTATAAATTCTTTTGCTTACTTCTTCTCCATTATGTTTATAACAAACTTTCTTACCACTAATCTTACAAAACCATTCCCTCTCCACATCTACACTTATATCTAAATCAACCATCTTTTGCTTATTTCTTATATCCCCTCCATTCTTCTTCTTTTTGATAATATTACAATTTAAAAGCCCACCACCCTTTAAAGGTTTCCCGAATTATATTCTTTAAATATCAGACTCCCTAAAACTTCACTTCCTTGTTTTCCTAAGTGCAAACCATCTTTACTATACAACTCCCTCTTTCCAATAAACCAATCCCATACATCCACAAACACAACATTATTTCTCTCACACAATTTTTTCACTCTCTCATTTATAGAACATGCCCCTTCTAATAAATGCCTCTTATCAAATCTTGGTAATAGTCCCACTACTCCTACTCTTCCTTTAATCTCTCTCAAATTCCTAATCAATTCTACATACTCATCCATTACTTTCTCTGATGGCTCTAACAAATTATTAGTCCCTACCATTACATATACATCTCTACTATCTTGCTTTCTTACTTTATCTGTCACATCCCTAATTTTTGCTCCAGGCAAACATACTCTAACATACCTGCTTCTATTTTCTCTTGCAATTATATCCCCACATTCTCTTATTAGTGAATCTCCTATCAATACTGCCTCATAATCTACTTTCTCTACTCCATCTTTGACATAATGTACTGACTAATACTGCCACCTATTGAGTATTGATTTTATTTAATAGTTTATAGGGAGATGTTACTTATATTATAATATAAAGTGTATATTTAATGTTGAAAACAATATTTTATGCATAGTTATTTTTTGTGTGAGTTAATAATTCCATGTTAGGCTAATAAAGTAAACTTTGTAATGATATAAAATTAATATATGACTTTAGAATACCAGGCACTTAGGAAATAAATACAGTAATAAAAATGTTTATTTTAAAATAAACATTATAAAAATAAATATTGTGGAATGTATTTAATTTAGTATTTGTGTAGATCGAGACTCAAATATTTATAAAAGAAATAACGGAGGTTATAAGAATAAAGACCCAATTCAGTAATAAAAAAAACTAGTTCTTAGAAAACTTAACTTGTTATGAAATAAAATAGAGTCTTTTAAATATAGTTTCTATAATATTGACATTTGAGATATTTAACTATTATTTATTTTCGCATCTTTTTTCAAGAGTAGTTCTCTTTATTGTAAGCCTGAGCTATCTACTATCAGACTGAATAATCAATGGACAAGAGATAGTAGTACAATTCTAATCTCGTCCCCAGATCAGTTTTTAATTTTTTCGCTAGCAGCAACTATTATCTATTAATTTCTCAGGCTTGCAGTAGATGGTTCTGGAGTAGCATAGAGAAAAAAAAATAATAGAAATAGCTACTTTTGAGATAATATGAATAAGCTGATGACATCATGCTGGTTTACTGTTTTTGGTTCCTCTAATTACAAATAATTTAAAATTCTCTGAACACATTTTTTAGTGCCACTCTGTTCTCTCAATATACTGATTTTTTAAATTAAATAATTATACTGATATATGAATCAGGAGGTACTAGCTAATTCAAAATGTCAGATATATTGTCTTCCAGTAAAAAGCATCAGAATCAATTCTGTAAAAACTAAGCGAAAAACATTATAAAGGTCAACGTCAAAGAAAATTAGTCACTGTTTTTATTAATGAATCACAAAGGAATCTTATAGAAATGTATTCTTAAAGGATGATAAAACATCATGATTGAATCCCAAATATCTTATGACAGCATGTTACCTCCCCATCACCACCAAATGAAAAATTATACATTAGATAAATTCACATCAGAGATAATTAATTGTGCAATGGAGGAACTAAGTTTGCATGTGACTTCTGATTACAGCCTTTTACTCTACAATAAAATCATCAATCAGTTGAACTTATACTATGCAAGTTTATAATATATCCAGCTTAAAAAAAGTATAAGTGCATATTCTTTTAGTATTAATCAGAAGACCTGCAGTAATGTTATGTGGTATTGATGTGATGTGATGTATTTGGCTTCTCCTTGAACGAAGTCAAGAATATCTCAGCAACTATGCCCAGATAAACCTGTTAGCCACTTTATTTTCCATTCCTCACCCTAAGTCTTCCCATATTCTGCCCCATCCCATTTCCACAACATAATCTTTATCAACTCTATGGCCTTTAAATCTAAATCCCCCTTATCTTTTTGCAAACCCAGCATAAAAACTAATAACTCACTTTCTGTATAGTCACTTTGTTCGTACCTACTCTCCCCTAACTTCATTATCTGTACCCTTTCTGCTTTCAAGCATTTACATTCAATCAACAGATGCCTACTATTTTCTATTCTTGATCCTTTGTTAACATTTAGAGTGCTTTTAATTCATAGTCTGATGGAGAGTGATTTACTCCTTTTGTTTACATATATACATTGAGCTACGTTTAATTTGATGTTTATATATATATTCTAACCAAATAAAAATAAGATGAAAATTCAAAAATGTTTTTCATTAAACGAATAAATTAATATTTGAGATTTGGGCCATTTTCTAACAAAATGAAATTTAAGTGAATTATTGTAAATCTTGTTTTTTAAAAGATGAATATTTTTTAAAATATAAATCGATGACAGATGCATTTCTCAAGTATCAATTAAATATGCCATGCATCAATGATATATATATATTCTAGTATAATAAATATAGATTAAATAATTTCTAAGTATAGATTCAATACAATAATTTCTCAAGTATAATGTATAGACTAATATACTTCATACGTATAAATTAAATATAATCTCCTTCGTGCGACCGCGTTACAAGCCAATTGTAACCAAATAAAAATCAATTCAAACAAACGGAAAAGTTATTCTTTATTTTGCCAACTTTATCAAAACTTATTGAATTAATATAAAACATATTTTGCAATCTCTCGATCGGTCATTTGCATTATATTTTAAATATAACTAAAACGATTGGGAGAGCTTACAAATATCATATATATTATTGGATAGTTTAAGCTAATTATAACTTTACTCTAACCAATGAGAATTTTATTTAAATGATCGCACATCCAGTTATGGATTGATTATACTATATTCAAATCTATATGGCATTTACACACTTGCAGATAAATTGCATGCCAATTATAACATTTTAAGGATGGATCGATGGATACTTCATCATTCCCAGCTGACACTATTTCTGAGGCCTACTGAGATGATGATGATGATACAGAACATCTATAAGCTTAATTGCCAGGGTGCCAAATTGCAACTCTAATACAATATACAGGTTAAATCTCAATTCAATACTCTTAGTAATAATATTTCATGAATGGGTTAATACACAATCGATTTAGAGAACACTGAGAACGCATTAAAATTGACAATATTAATATCTTTAAGAATTCCAGGTTATTCTCAGCGCATTCCCCATTCACTATGATTAAAGCTACAATTAAATTTTATTCTAATTATAAAGTTCTATATTCATCTCCACCTTCCTGATCCACTCCTCCATCAATTTCACATCCATATGTCTATTACACTATTATTTATTTAACTATTAAAATTTACATTTTTTTATTTTCTTTTACTAGCTCATTTCCTCTCATTATAATCTCTTCTCAGGGTTTTTCGAATAATTAGGTGTGGAAATCGAATAAGCTGCGACAGATTATTGGTGATAAACACTCCTCTCATGATCGCCTCCAAGGTGATCTCGGTTGTCTTTAATGCAGTTTAATATCAATTTACATTAAAGCTGGAATATTTTAAGCTTATTAAATCTTTATAAACACATCATAAAACATAGTCGCAATTATAACAAAATTATATAAAAATAAAATGCGTCTAGAGAGGTTTGAATACAACGGATGGAGAAAGGATTTTATGCCCACCCTTTGCACTCGCTATCACTCAATACTATCTCTATTGCGATTTATACTTCAGCAATATTAAATTATTGGTAATTTTAAGCATTTGAAATTAACCTTTTAAATAGTTTTACTAAATATCAGTTATGTACATGATAATTCAAATATTAATAATAATATATTGATGTATGATTGGATTGGAAATATCTAGATAATAAGAACCCACAAAAACATGGAGACACACGCAAATTTTATTTAAAACAAATAACAAATTTTATTTAACAAACTATAATTCAATACAAAAACATATACATTATATTTACGCTTTCATTTTATCTTAAATCTAGTGAATACCAATTTCTGTTGTGTTCAATGCTTTCTCTTTTATTACTGATATATTTTAGAAAATACATAATCGATTTCTCCCCTAATTAAATTTAATAATTTTAGTAAACAAATCTAAAGTTAATATTCCCTCGCAAATTTCTTGATCTTATCCTATCATCCTGATTAAATATTTTTTTGCCCTAATCTTTACAACAGAGATATCTTAATAATAGTAAGACTAAGTCATTGCAAATAAATTGGCATTAAGATCAAACATCATCATAGTGCACTCTCTATGCTCATGTTCTTATGACACAATAATATTTTAACAATACTACCTTTCCAGCGAAGTTCTCAGCTGGCCATGTAAATATTTATTAAATAAATTAATATACGCATTGCTTATGCCCAATCATTCATAAGTTTTATTTAACCCTTAACAGTTATTAACTTAATTATTTTTGGCTCGAATGCTAAATCAAATCTACAAAAACAATATTCAAATACACCAATCGCACATACATTATCTGCATTCATTCTGTCATTAAATTGAGTTTGCGACCTGGTATCCAATACTTATAATAATGCTTATCATGGCTATCCTCTCATACACACGTAAGGAATATCAAATATTAATATGAGGCAGGCAGTGACCCGAATAAGAGAGAACCTTTTCACTAAGGTTGAGATATGCTAGGATTTTTATCGCTAGTCATATAAAAACATAGGTATACCAATCACCTCTGGCCATCAAAATAAGAAACCTTCTTACGGTGTAGAGAATACTCAAGTGGGAAAACTCTTCCACTGGGTTCAAATACTTTATGAATATCGCATAAATCTTAGTGAGCTAGACTTCACTGAGTTTTGTGGAGATCTTTGTCTATCCACACACATACAGGTCGAAACATCAAATTATACAAGTAAAACTTTCACAACTTTAATATTCTTGCAAATTAGTGTACTGGAATATGAGCCCATAAATTTTCCAAGCATAAATCAGCTTGTTTCTGGCCTTAAATCTATAATAACAATAATAATAAGCAATAAGAAATGCGCACAAAATTCTCAAAACTATTTCCATGCACTTTTATAAAATAAAATAAAAATGATGATGATGCAACTCAATAGACAAGCAATTCATTTATAAGTCTAAGCATTTGACAATAACTTCTGATGCTAATAACAATATCTCTTAAGTGTTTTTTTTTAATTGTTTGTAAAGCATTTTAAATAAGGCATATCAGAATGACATGATATAAATTTCATCTACCCCCAAAATGACAATAATAGCAAAAGCATTTAAATAAACATATATAAAATCATCTGAAATCAATCTCTATCCCCAAAACAATACAATGATAATTTTAAAGTAGATGATATACATAATACACTACAAAGAAAGAAATTCTTTTATATATATATATATATTAAATGTCCTACACACATTTTTTTATATCTATATTAAATGTCCTACACATATAAAGAGCGAATAACAATAAAAAAAATTATACTTATATAAGTCTTTTAACAGGTGTCCTTCCAGGTTCCTGATTCCACTTTTTTTTTTCATTTCTCCCTGTCCGGTTTAGAAGAGCATATAAGTCCTTGTAGTAAAAAGTTCTTTTGATAGAGTTTGGTTTCTCTGGCATTATATATATGATTTGTACATTGTTGAAAGAGTTCCTCAATTTTAAGTTTATGCATATTAAATTTAAATAGCATTCGTTTAACTTTTTCACAGTATAGGTCTGTTGATTTTTGATTGTCCTTTTCCATTTTGAATTCATTTTATATATTTAAATTGACTTACATATACATCAAACTTTTGAGTTTTAAATTTTACTATTTGCATATATATAAACAATATTAAACTCAAATTTTAACTTCTGTGGTTTAAATCTTTATTACCATCTGTTGAACAGTTGAATTCTGGAGGTTCAAGTGTGTGCCCACTTAAAATTTACTCACGATACATTGTCTTTTCTTAAGACAATGTAGATTTAGCCAAATTATTCTGAAGAGACAAAAATTACAATAAAACGATTTTAAATTTTATAAGACAGTTTTTCTCTCAGTCAATGCAGGAAAACTACAACAGATAAGCAAGTTCAAAATAAAAGCCCCTCCCCTTCTATTAACACAGCTTTTATAGAGACATCAACCTGTTTATTATCTTTATAATTAATTGACATGTCCCCCCTTCTCAATTAATTTTAACCTTGTTGCTCTTTCAGAAAATCAGGCACAAATTCCATTTTAAACAGACACAATTAACTCTACAATTTAACAGTTATAATTGCCAATTAATTTTTGGTATTTGACAGACCAAACTGACCATCATTGTTAATGGTCTAAATTAATGGTCTACTTAAATTCCTTGGTGAAATCTGGCATCTTTTACAGACTCTGATAATTAACTGAGTAATATAACACTTGAAACCCATACCAGAAGTAAGTATCAGAACAGTAATCTTACTTTTTCCATTTAATAATGAAACAAAATATATATTGCAGCTGTTTTAAACTCAGACTTTGAATTAAATTTAGCTGCTAATATTAACTTATTAAAATAATTTAATTTCTTATTTAAAAATTGCTTTACAACATGATAAGAAAGATTATTGATTGTGAATTTTACAATCAAAATCTATAATCAGATTATATATACACACATCGCAGGTATATATATATATATATTTAATTAACCTTTAATGTTTTAATCCTTAATTATAATCCTTTATTATTATAACTACCCTATTATTATTATCATTTACTTTCATGAACTGTTTCTTTATAACTCATTATAAAACAATTTTCACTCATCTAACACAGTTTTAATGGTCACACATCTTCCTCTTCTCAGTCAACCTATCAACAAATATATAAATTTTGCTTTTCTAATATTTTCTTAATATCAATTTAACCCATAAATTACAATAAAATAATCCTCTGGTTATAAACACATTAACAATAAATTTTTAGATTGCTTACTAGTCAAACATATGCAATCCCCTATAAATATGGGTTCAAACTCAGTCTTGGCTAAAATTTTCTTATTACAAGAAAAAATACATATATTATGAGGAAAATTTGGATGGAACCTTCTCTTTCATAGCTAACCTAAAAAGATGGAGCCTTGGACAAATCCAAGGGCTACAATATATATATACACACACCCTGATCACAGCATTAAACTCTAGACAAGTTGGTTCAATATTTTAGGCATTTATTCCAACTAGGAGATAGATTTATTAGTGACTTTATTAAGTTCTTCAATTCTGCCAATGCAATCATGAATCTAACAGTCATTAACTATGTGATTCATAGTTTGTATTCCATCCACATGTACAAATATCAGTGGTTGATAAATTCCATTTATAAAGCAGTAAGCACAACAACTATGAATTATCCTAAATCTGTTGATGAAATCCCAGTTGTATTTGTGAATATCAAACCCATCTGCTTTTAATGTTGCATCAGGAATAAGACATTTTATTTGGAATCTTATATGAATTTAATTTTTTATGCCATAATTCTTTGCTCAGAGATTCTTGATTGAATGACCAAAAAGAGGATCTTGATTTGAGCTGAATCTAGGTCAATAAATTATATTTTGAGTTATTGGCAAGTCCAATCATTTTAGTAGTTTTTTATACATTTTCTGTGATGAAATTTCTTTCCTGACACCTGGTGAAAAATATATAAAAGAACAGGAAGCCATTGCAAAGAAGAAGACTTAAGTGTGCCAGTAATTTTTCTCACGTTATATTTAATTGAGAATCCAGAAGTTTAAAATGAGCACTTTTTTTCCAGACAGGGGCACAAAATTCACCAGTAGAATATGCTAGTACTAAGGAAGCTCTATAAAGTATTTGCATCACAACCCAAAATAATGGTAGTTAGCATTTCAAGAAAGTTTATCCCAGAAATTAATTTTAGACCTAACCTTATATAAGTTACAATTCAAGGTTATTCCTAAATAGCATGAAATAAAATCTTATTTCAGATTAATATCGCAGAAGACTATATTCAGATTACAAGATGATTCCCTGTTTTTTTCACTGAAAAATTGAAAATATGGTCTTCATTGGATTAAAAATGAGACCCAAGTCTTCGAAAAAAAATGTTTTTTTTTTCAAATTATTATTGAGTGGTATTAATTCAGGAAATGATCTCTTTTAAAAAGTCAAAACAATATCATCAGTATAGATTAATTTCCTGCCTTCTATATCTGAAAGATTATTGATAGATACATTAAATAAAGTAGGTGAAAGAACTAAACCTTGTGGCAACCCTACTGTAAAATTTTATATCAACTACAATGATCATTTAATATCACTTGATCTACTGGAAAACATTTTAATTAAATAATAGCTTTCTTACATTTGAGAATGTTAGAAATTTCTAAAAGAAAGCCATTTGCACAAACAGAATCATAATCTTATATCAATAAAGGTAGTACCAGCTTTTTAATTTATTTTGAAAACTTTTCGTTAAAGATAAAAACACATTCTCAACAGCTCACAAAATTCTCATTAATATGATTCTTTCTAAAAGTTATATAGAATGCATGAATGATTTTTTTTGTTGTTGTTGCCAGCTTTGTTAGGTTTTAAAATTGCTATAGTTTTGATTATATGCCAAATTTTAGGATGTTTTCTGTACAAATAATGCTACCAAATAATCCTGCCAACTGTGCTTTGGCTTTAGATGTTAAAATTTTTAGAAACTTTGGAAATGTGTTATCTGCTTCTGGGATTTTTTTGATTTAAGACAAGCAAGACCGAGCTCATGTTCACCAACATGTAAAGGTTTTCTCGGGTTGCTTTTATAGGACATTGAAAGAGAGATATTTGCAATTCTATTCTAATGATGCTTTTTCTCATTTTGGGTTAAGATATAAGATTGAAAATCTGATTTGCAGGGATAGTAATGGATCTTTTTAAAATATTTTTTACATCCACCAAGGTTTTGTAAAAAGACCAAGGCTTTATGAGTAGATCTTGGGAGGAAAATGTTTCCCCATGGTTTGCCTACTTTTTTTTCCTGGTACTGTCTAGTGATTTTGTGACTTTGTCAGAAATTTCTGGACCTAGTTTTATTCAACCTGCTGTTTATAATATCCAGAAAAAATGAATTCCCTGGGAGCTGTTATCAAAAGTTTATTAAACATAATCATAGAAAGAGACAATTGGATTCTGTTAATATGTTTGGTCAAGATCTTCAGTATATTGAATCCAGTTAACTTTACTTAAATTCCATTTTGAAACAGGATAACTTTGAACTATAGGAATGCAGATTCCAAGAATTATTAGACTCAGTTTATGTTGACTATTGAAAAAGTGATATAATATCAGTAGTTCACACAGTAGCAACTTTTTTCATATAATATATTGCCCCTAATGCAAGCTATAATAATCAACAGATGTTAGAAGATTAGTGTATTAAAATCCCTATCTAATATCTATTCATCAAATATCCCCAGACTAGTTTCTAGCTCATGACTTCTATCAGTGAAAAGTTTGGGATCTGAGACTACTGCACCTAGATCTTTGGATCTAATGCATCCCTCCATTAACTACCATTTTAGTTAACAGATTGTGTAAACATAAGAAATGGAGATCATGTGATGATATTATAGTAGTTTAATCATTAGGTTCATGAGGTAATAATAAATCATTTTGTGAGGAGATAAAACTTAAATCAGAAGTTGTTTCTGTATTCCATCTGTCTGAATAGAATGTTCTCCTCGCTTAATATTGTGAAGTTAGTGCATGCTATTTAACTCTAACCAGTTTACAAATTGTCAACCTGCTTGATCATTATTTATAAAAAACACAAAGACTAATATGACAAATTGGAAATGTTCTGTAAATACAGAATGTATAGGATGATTTGGAAGCAGAGGAAAGGGTCAATTTGTATTAGGGGGGTGTATAAATTTTGCTTACATAAAAACGATTTATCCAAATGGTGATTGCATTATTATTCAAACTATCTTTAATAGATGTTATTTGCTTTACAAGATAATTTGAAACAAAAGCAACCATATTAAATTTAGAATGCATTCAGTCATTAATCAATGTAAATCCAGGATTATTAAGAAGATATACTTTACTAGAAAAATGATCAGATTCTTAAAGTACATTATCAATGTTATGTTGAGCAGTTAATATGTAAAGAATCTCCATTTTTGATTTTGATATATTCTCAATGTTAAATTGAAGTAATTTTACTGCGTTTCTTATTTGACTGGTAAATGTTTTTCATGTTTGTGACATAAAATGTTTTTTTTTTTCTTTTTGCAACTTAGACATGGCTAAATGCACTTTTGGTAAAGTCCACCAGAATAATATCTTAATTGAAGAGGAGATTGTGTTCCAATGACTATTTTGCATTTTGAGAACCAAAGGCATCAATCCTGTAGTTCTGGCACAGCTATCCCTCATAATGCAGCTGGACTTCACATTGTTTTATTGGGTAATTTCAAAATGTGATGTCTTAACCAGATATCCATGTGAAGACCTTGGTTTCATACACTAATGCATGTTACTTCAGGAGATGGGGATTGTGAGACCACTGTCATTCTTTCATTTCTTTAGGGCATTTAAATATTTTTAAGTCATCAGCTTAAGTAGTATAATATTAGTAAATGGTCACTAGTGGAAGCTGCAATGAAAAGACATGCAAAGACCAAAAACCAGAATTCAATTTGAGAGCCGGTTAGCATAACCATATAGTATCCCATTTGTAACTTATGCTTATAGAGTGAGGCTGAACTAAGAAAATGTAAAATGGACTGCCATAGGCACTGACTATTTCTTAAAATTTTTTAGGGTCATTTTATTACAGTTTTGTCTGCATATCCCGTGTAGGTGAGAAATGATATAAGAAGCATTTTTAATTAGTGATCTAAGACTAAAGCTTCCGATCAGATAATTCTAGCTGATTTTATAGAGTATAATAAAACTTTCAACGCTTTTTCTTTTAACTAAGATTTGTAGGTAAGGTTTCTAGCTCCTGTTTAATTTCACCGCAGGTAACTGTAATGTCTATGTAATTTTATACTTTTTTTACATTGCTTTGATTTTTAATTCTAGCTCAAGGCTTTATAACTAACTGCATTTTCACATTTCAGAAATAACCTGGATCATGCAGTTAAATAACAACTCTCACTTCCGAGACAACCCCAGGTGATAAAATATTTGATTTTCTGAAGAGTAATAAATAGAATTAATTTCAGTATAAAAATAAATATTTATGTTCAAATTTTATTCTTCTTCAACAATCTAGAAATATTTATGTAAACAAGAAGACATAAATATTGTAAAACTAGGTTAGAATAATTTCCACTAGAATGGAATTTTTTAAAAAAGTTATTTGTAAAATTATTCTAAGCTCAGATTTCACTCAATAATTTGAAAACATTTTTAAATGTCAAATGACTGGCCAATCAAAAGGCGTTCAACTGGCCAATTAAATGAGAGCTTTAAGCTTGAAGTATTTGTTTTTTAAATTTTTTATTTAAAAAGATGAAAAATAAAAGTTTTTGATTAAGTAATGTAAAAATATTATTTTTAAAAAGTTTATCATTCTAATGTTTCTTTGTTATATGGTATAATAAAAAAAATGACAAAATGCAACCCCGCCCCCCGCCATCTCTCAAGTCACTACACTACAAACATAAAATATTTGTAGTAATTAAATACTGTACTTTTCCATTAAAAAAATATAATCAAATGACTAATCGTTTGAAATTCATGTTACATTCGAGCATCAGAAATGACAGGTAAAATTTTGTTGCACTAAACTGGATAGTCAATATTTTTCAATACATGATAATGATAGTTAATTATTTGTTACATTTTCATTTACTATTGTCAAACTTCCTCCAGTCACAACTTTGACGCCATCCATTTATATAATGGCCAATTTTACTTAATTTGAGATCTATTCTTACGCTTTGCAGTGAATTAGCGAACATTGCACTTTCGCTGTATTTTCTTTTCTGACTATATATATATATCATATTTGGAACTATTCAAAGGTAGAAATTGTTCTTATTGTTAACAGTATTTAAATTGTTTAAGGACATAGTTCCAAAAATGTATTTTAAATAATATAATGATCTCATTACATTATAGGTTTCATATATTTCTATCATTCTTATACATACATAAAAAAAATTTGTCAGTAAATCACTATAAATGGAACCTGAGTAATAGGAGAGCCAAAAAATCAAACATCTTAGAGTGAGAAGAGCTTCATGATACAAGCACTAGTCCATCCACTTGACATATCTATGACCAGGTTTAAACCCAGATCAAGTAAAATGATATTCAGCTTTAATCAATATATGGGCACCAAGATATTTGTAGCTAGTAGAAAATTCAGACTCATGCCACTTGGTGATTGGCAAAACTAGATAAGTAATGCCTTTTCTTTCTTTGTTACTCTATCAGAAGCTGGTGTAGAGGGTCTGACAAGTGATTATTCCAAATAACTTTTGCAGTTGGCTTGTAATTAAATAATTATATAACTGTAAGAATTTTCTTCTATTAATGGTTTTCAAAATACATATTTAATATTTTACTAATCCAAAGGTCAAGAAACATCTTTTGACTGATTTTTGCTTGTCTACTATTAAAAAATTGTGATTTAATATTGATTTTTATGAAAAAAATAATTTAATATATATATATCTTTACTCAAAGTTACAAATGCCTGTCTAGAATCACGATTTTGGTGGTTAAAATAAATTAACCCAATGTTAATATGTTGATGATACACATTATGGTTTAAATTTGTTGTTATCAGTTTTCTGATGTTAACCAGTAATTAAATGAAATTTTTTAGTACATAAA
Source organism: Epiperipatus broadwayi (assembly GCA_028023455.1). NCBI lineage: Eukaryota > Metazoa > Onychophora > Udeonychophora > Euonychophora > Peripatidae > Epiperipatus > Epiperipatus broadwayi. The sequence goes on along the minus strand of JAQFVV010006200.1, from coordinate 2,406,008 downwards.
TTAGAAACTAAGAGTTACTAATTTAAGAAAATATATTGCTGTCAATTGAGAAATGTAATATCATATAAACTTCTAACAACTGTAAATCGTTTGATGTTTGCACAGAATATGTTAGTGAATGAACTTGAGAATCAGTGTTGTAAAATCAGCAAAATGTAACTAAAAAATACTTGTCATAAAATGAGTCAAATCTTAAAAACACATTGATAGAAATGATGGTAATAACAATTAGTCAATATGATGATTGTTTACATTGTTAATTAAAAAAAAAAAAATCACTAGAGAGCACTACAACAGAACTCCCATCTGTTATTCTTCAACTTTGTAATTTTTTATTTTTCTATGATAAAAATTACTTTGTAATTTTTTAGTGTATACTCTCATCCTTTGATGCATAATTTTTTTTGAGTGAATATATACATACGGCTCTTCAGATTATATATATCTTCCTAAATAAAATGTAAAAAAAATCCATAAATATTTTTTAAAGCATTTTTAATATTACTGATAAGAAAAAAAATTCAAATTGCATACTTCCCATTTCAAATTTTTAAGCTTTCAAACTTAGAAAAACAAAATATATAGATATTTTATTCTTCATTCATCTTATATCTCCTTTATGCACTGATTAATATTGTAAAACAAAATAAATCTCCTTTCTTCAATCATTTTAACAATGATATATTTTATTTTTATTTGATCAATCTTATTTTAAAATGCCAATTTATATACAATAGAACTGTTGAATTACATTATACTATGTTCCGAGCACCTATCATGTACAAATGTATAAGTTTTATAATAGCTTTTGTTTTGTTGACAGACCTTGATTATAATACAATAAGTATTGTTTATTGTATTGTAAATATACAGCACTTTTCAACATGTATATATATATAGTGAACCAGGTGGAAGTAAAATTGCTATGATTATATTTTTAAAATCTCGATCTTAATTCTGGCTGCATTTGTAGCAGACCAGCCCTTTAAGTGGAGAAGTCTAATACAGAAGGTGAAGGAAATCAATGGCACCTATAACCAGACCAAGGATATAGAACTTCTCGGCTGTTAAATTCAAACCCTGACATCCAAAGCATTTTTATTTGTTTCAAGGTAAAACCTCAGGTGCCAGCTAATCATAAATTATAATCAGTATATAACAGTTCTTTCATATACATTTTAATGCAAACAAATTTGTTTAAAAACTTCTTTATTTTCCTTACAGTTTCGACTGTCCAGCAATCTTCATCAGAGCTACAATATTTGAATAATATAAATACATAACCATCATTTCACATATATATAAAAAATACATAACCATCATTTAACATATATATCAAAATATACACATATATTCCCTTCATACAAATACATATATAGATCTACATCACCCCTAGACATATATATAAATTCCATACCTAGATATATCTATATATACATATGCATATTCAAATATATACACATACATACACCCATAGACATATATATACAAATCCACATATACATTATAAATACACATCCATATATATACTCAACTTACGTATAAATTACTCATATATAAAAAAATATATAAAATATATCAGCATGCCCAGATGACAGATATACAATTTGGTGCTTGAGATATCCCAAGCTAGCTCTTTTCTCAATTCTGGAAAAGACAAAGAACACTAATACACTTAACTATAAATTTTCCTATTAGTGGCGCAATTATAAAAAGAGAACTGACCAAACAATAATTAAGCAAACAAATGATTTATTCAAACATACTTATAATTAAAACACCCTAAAATAAAACACATTATAAATTTAAATATATACACACACATTAAGATGTACTATAATAGGAATTCAAGAAAACTTAAAGCTTTACACATATTAAAATACATTATGATAAAATTTAAAGACACCCACACATATATTAAAATATAACTCCATGTAATAATTTATTGGAAGCAATTTAAAGATTACTATGACTGTGGCTATGAGAGTTCATTAGAGTCTTTTATTCAAACACGATTTAGTCTTTAAATTGGAATAATAAAGTTTATAGTTACCTAGGATTTTTGTGGATTGCACATTACACTTCTAGGGACATGATTCATTGCTTTCTTCTATGTTGATCACCAACCGGTTGCCTTTTCTTTTCCCATTAATGGTTTTGCTTCTTGCTGATTTTTTACATTTCAATGGAAGAGAGAAATATATGTGAATTTTCAGATCACTAAGTGAACATCATTTCTAGATGGAGAACTTCTCCTGTTTCATAGGACTGGGATTGAAGACTGGCTGCACACTTCGATTACTGTCTAGGACTGCATGATACTATGTTGCTCTTTGGTAAATGTAAGTATACATGCCCACATGCTAGAAACATGAACGGCCCTCACCATCTTCTCTTTTTTGAAAGCTCTTACACAATAGAAATAACGAATGTGAAAGTACTATAATCTTATAATAATCCTAATCTTAATAATAATAAATGGATTTCTCAGTGTTTTTATATATTTCTTCCTTATTGTTCTTCTAGTTATCATTTTGATCTGATTTAATTAATTGATATTAAATTAATTTGCCGTTATGTTTTAATCTAAATTTTTGCTTAGATTAATCTAACATTCTGATAATATACAGTTCTGAATCATTTTCCTTCGTCTCTTCAATTAATGTAATTAGAGTTATTATTTCACTTCTTTTATTTATCAGTCAAGCAATCTTTAAGTGGATTTAAATTTACAAGCTTTCTTTTTATATTTTAATTCGATTTTCATTTTCATATTTTCTTTAAATTTATAAAAAGGGAGCTAGTTTTAATTCCTTACTTGTAGTTAATTCCCCAAACCTTCCTACTCACTCTTTAAATATTAAAACTTATTTTTCCAATGACAAGATGATGCAACATTTTTTTTGCCAATTGTGTTTTAAAACAAAACTCTTTAACACTTTGTAATTTATTTTTTCATTTATTAAAATTTAATTATTTCTTTTAAAATTTAATCTGATCATTTATTAATAAATGATTCCACATGTACCATAAAATGTGTGTGTGTTCTCAAATCATAAATTCGTTAGCGATACAATATATAATACAAATAAAATGTCTGTTAATTAAAAACTATTGTACTAACAATAATATATATATATATATAACAGTAATTAATTATTCTATACAATCTTTCAATCTGCAGAAGTACTTTACATTGATTCCTTAACCTGTCTCAACTGCCTTCAAAAAACATAATGGAAACAAACATCATCAACTCGAAAACCGTGAATCCTGAATTTTAACATTAGCAGCTTGTCTATTAATAAAATTCCTTTTTATTTATTAAAATTACCTGCTTCAGTTTTCTTAGATCATGAAAGGACATGTAAATTTAAATTTGACATTGAAAGTGTTAAGATTCTTCATGATGAGAGAAACCATAATAAAAGAAAAATTAAAGAGGCAATTTTAATGAATAAAAATAAAATGAATATAATTAATAGACAAACTGCTAATTTTAAAATTTGGGATTCATGAGATTTGAATTGATGATACTTGCTTCTGTTGTTTTTTTAAATTTAACAACAGTTGAGGAAGGTTAAAAGTACTTCTGTGGATTGAAAGACATTGTATAATAGTTATATATATATATATTAAAGCATTAAGATTGGGTAGTGAAAAGGACTAAAAGGGTGGAGTTAGTGTGAGTTTCCGTCTTAGTAAGAAAAATAAATAAATAAGTTGTATTTAAATTTAGTTTAACATAAGCGCTAGTACTTTAAAATTGAAATTTTCGAAAATGGATCTGAAAGAAAGCCCAATATATTTTTAAAATCCCCAGTTAGTGGAAAAACAGAAAGAAGAAGTATCTGACACACGAATGATGATGAAAATGATGATGAATATGATGGAAGAAATGCATCAAGAATTTAAACAAAGTCAGTTAGAACTCAAGGCAGAATTGAAGGAAGAAATTAGTCAGGTTAAAACAGAAATTAAAGAACTCAGAGCAGAAGTAAGGGAAATAAGATATGAAATTACAGGAAAGATAGAGAAAAATCAAGAGATTGTAGAAGTAGATTTAGTTAAAGAAAGTAAAAAAGTTGAGGTCACGAAAGAGGTAGGAATTGAATTAGAATCAGATAGCGTTGTGACAGATAAAGTAGAAACTTATGTAGATCAAAAGGTAGAAAATAGCATAAAAGAGTTTTTACAAAGAATTAAAAATAAAAGGTTTAAAGTAAACGTTCACATTCGCTATAGATGTAGATTTAAAACAAAGAGAAAGCATAGAAAAAATATTCCCAGATTGAAGTAATTCGGAGTTTGTCTAGGTATAAAGGTTTTCTGAGTTACGAAGTCGAAAACAGAACAGAAAGAGAAAGAGATAAAATAGATTTTAATCAAGAAATAGAAGTGAGAATATGGAGTATGATTTATATTATAAAATTAGTAGAAAGAAAGAAGGAGCCTCCGGACATAGTGTAAGAGTTAGTAAACGGGCAGAATAGTAAAGGAAATAAACAAAAAGGACCGGAAATGGACAATGAGCACGAATATGATTATTCTAAAGTAAATAAATCTAATAAATTAAATCTGAAACTTCTATTTAAAACTTAAGACAATAAATTTAAAAATGAATGAATAATAATAAATGAAATGTTGCAAGTAATAATAATAATGTAGGCTTCGCAAAATAAAAGATTTTTTTTTTCTCCACGCACATATTAATTAAGGAAATGTTCGTAAATAAACAGTTCAAATAAATAAAAATCAATAAAATCAAGTTAAATAAATGGGTCAAATTAAGGATTTAGAAATAATGTTTGTAGAATTAAATAAATGAATAAAATAACGGAAATACATAAAATAAAAACAAGTTAAATAAATAAGTATAATATATCTGTAGAAAATAAATAAAATATTCATAGTAAAATAAAATAGTTTTTTGAATATACACATGTTAAAATAAAAGTTTGTTTTGAATACCGTAAGTTAAGAAAAGGATGTAAATAAATTGTTTAAAATAATCAAGATAAAAAAAAAATCTCTAGTAAAATAATAATGAATGAATCATAATAAAGCAAAATAGTTTTTTTCTGAGTACACGCACATTAATATATAAGTTAAAGTAATGGGTTAAAGTAATATTGTAATATAAATAAATATGTAAATTGATGTCCGTGATAGTTTAAAGATAATATTATAAGATTAGTGTAAAACTAAATATTTAAATAATGTTCGTAATGAATTTAAAAATAATATAAATGAAAGTCAATCTAAGTTGTATTAGGAGCGTATAAGGGTTCGAATCTAAAGGGATGAGGGTAGTATTGAAATAAGTTAGATAAGGATTAAGTTTAAAGCTCTCGACTGGATAAATTCTAGTACCCGCAACGGATTGGCCGGGATCATTCCTCTTTTAAAAAGTGCACTGGCAACAACCAGAGTAAGTCGTAAGTCACTTTTCAGGGGAGAATCCCCATATCTCGTACCTCGTTTTCCAAAGCGTAAGTCGGAAATGGACAGTTGAAAATTCCTGCCATTGCAGCTGCTTAGTCAAAGTCCGATCAAGAGAATCGGCAATCGTTTTCCAGGGCGTAAGTCGGAAATGGACAGTTGAAATTCCTGCCATTTGCAGCCACCTTTTCTTAGTCAAAGTCCGATCAAGAGAATCGGCAGCCGAAGCTTCGTTTATAAAAGATCCCTGTGCCACAAATTTAGTTTGTCCTCGTGGTCATTATCCAGGACGAACATTGTAAGCAATGTTACCAGCATAGAAAGAAGAAAAGCATAATTGGAGATTGCCCTTAGCATGGAAAAGGAAAAGATACCAAAAAGCAAACTTAGAAGGAATAATAAATTAATATTTAATGTTGTCAGAGATAAAATGGTCAAAAATGACACATTTTACTCTCAAAAGGAAGGGCGGTGTAATGTACCTATATTGATATAGGCACATATAATTTTATCTAAAATTATATTATTAAAATAATCGTTCATAAAAGAAAAACATAAAATTAAACGTTGAAGAGTTTATTGCAGTTTGTTTTAGAAAAGGATAAGAATCAAATAGTTTTCTAGCGTTAGTTTTGAAATAAAAAGCTACAATTAATTAATCAGAAGGGGAGAGGGGTGTTTCGTTAGAGAAATTAAACTAAGGGTTATAAAAGGAAGTAAAGAGTTTTTATTAGTATTCGTAAAAATATAATTTAAAAAGTTAAAACATACAAATCTCTTTTCATTCAAGTTTAATTAAAGAAAAAAATAATGTTAAAACTAAATAGTAAATTGTATTAAAAATATATGTGCGTATATATGTGCGATTTGTAAATAAATAAAATGTATGCGAAATAAAAGAAGATTATCATTAAAAACACGGCAATGGCTATTAATAAAATAAAACAACACGTTTTATTGCATGGCTATTACTAATTAAGCAATCTTCCAAAACACGTTTATCAAAGGATTAATTGCTAAAGAATTTCGACAACAGATCTTTGCCGGAGATATTAGAAAGACAACAAGGCGCAGGTATAAATAGACCTTTTTTTTATCGGACAGTAATCAGTTCACAAAGTAATTGAGTAGTGCAGTTCAGAAATTAATTGAGCAGTTAACAAACAAAATGCAGTGTTGAGAAGATCTTGGGAACGCACGTTTATCTCCAGCCCAGATGTCCGAGAAAACAGCAGATCTGCCCGTGAAATAATGTCAGCTTAACATCTTAGAAAATCTCCGTCAGTATCTATTTGTCTCCGATAGTAATAATCGTGAAAATCAGGAAACTCAGCAAGGAAACGTCCCAGCCGGCTGGTAAGCATTCATAATGGAAATATCCTCACCGAAAGCAGCCACCAAAGAGAACAAAATTCTACATCTACATTCAAAAGCCTAGGTAAAAACATTTGCTTATTTCGTTTATACTGTAATAGCCATTGCATTGCATTAATTCATACGAATCTTTCAAGAGTCTAATTATATGAACTCTATATCATACATAAATGAACTATTGATGTGTGTGATTAAATTTCAAATACTATGTAGTCCTTTATTATCATTATTATGTGTGTGCATGAGTTAATATGTGCGTGATCCTTATATCAATATTATTAGTCAAAGTAGATAAATTCCCAGTGTTCTGTTATGAAAATATTCAAGAATATTTAAACTATTTAGAATGTTAATTTAAAATATGCGTGTGTTTTATTAGAAGTATAAAATGTTTAAATTTAGTAAATAAATGTTAGTTAATAAATTATCTTTAAAATTAAACTTTATTTGTCGGTCAATTCTTTTTAACAAATTCTTTTATCAATTCTTTTAATCACTAATTAAGTATAATCTATTAGTGATTACAAATAGCTGAGCTAGTCATGGATTTAGGCGTTGAGTTAGTGGCCACTGTTCAAAGTGCGTTGTCTATTCTTTTAGTATTCTTTTAGAATAAGCAGCTGGCGCCCGTGGTTATACACAAACAAAAAAGTGCTTTGGACGTGGTGTTCAACTCAACAGCCGAGAAGAAGCTATGTCCTGGAAATGTAACGTTAGTTATATACTTTATAGCTATCATTTGAGCATACATACTCTCCGAGTATGTTCTTCTCTGCCTAAGAGACCAGTGTTTCAAATTCACATATTCGAAAACAGTTCAATATATATATATATATATAACAGATGTTTTATATGTATAGCATGCATATATAAATTAAGATTATAATATAAATGCATTTTTCATAAATTAATAATGCTATTAATATATACATTTAGAAAGCACATTTTCATATATATTTACAGTTCTGTGTGTATGCTCAATTATACACAATTCTGTTTTATCGTTATTAAGTACCTGTTCCAGACATATTTTTCTTTAATAATTTTTTGAAATTCTAATGAAAGATGCAACTTCACTAGTTATTTTAAGATATTTAAGACTGTAATGATTTCGGACTATATAACCATTGCAGTAAATACCTTGGAATTGTGTTTTCCTGATTCTCAGCTAAATTCATTACAGAAACTTAAGTCTTTATGATACAATGCAAGAGCTGACAATTGTAACATTCTTTTGATTCACAACATTTAACCATAGACTTAAGACTTTTTTGTTTTAGCTAATAAATTATCATTTACTTTAGTTACAACTTTAGCTGTTCCAGGAGTGTAAGCAGCAGTGGAAAGAATCTGCTTCATTTTATAATGTCTCTGATTGATGACTCATTCTTTTGGAATATATGGCTGATTTCTTAAAGTATTTTTCTACTCATTTAATGAAAGTAATTTATAATTTTTTTAATATATTTATCATTTATTGCACTACAATACATTTTACTAAAATATATTATTCTTATTATATACAGTATAAAACTTTTTGGGAAAAAAAAGCCCAAATAAAAAATTCTGTACAAGTGCTTTTTAACTACAATATTGAATTCTGTTTAAATTATGAAAAAAGTATAATTTAATAAATTCATGTTTGAGAAGAAAAAAATGGCTACCACAGTATTAAAATATTTAAAATTTAATAAATTTGTAAATTTCAATATTTTTATTATTTGTTTATTTACATTTTTTTTTTTTTTGGTTAGTATATAATTAAAGTTATGTAGTTTGATACACCATAGTTCATAGCTCCACTGTAACTTATTTTTTGTATTTTCTCACATACAAATTAATATTATTATAATCTCAGTAATATATCTAATTTAAGTTTTTCTTCTTATTATTATATTTTTATTTATTACATTTCTATTAAAATTATCTATATATTAATTTATAAAATTTAAATCTATATCCTTTAAATTTAATATTTTATCAATTTTAAACTTTTTATAAACTAATCTTAAATATTATTATTATAAAATGTTTTTTTTTTATTATAAAATATTTGTTTTTGAATTCTTATTTAAAATATTACCAAATTTACCACTTTTTATTTTACTGAAATATCTTATATATAGGATATATGAGCACAGACTTTCAGACGAACCACCACTTACCGCTCTATCTCATATCACTGATAAACTTGAACACATATATGTCGAAAAGATAAATGCAAATTATCCACTCTTCTTTGAACACTTTTAATCAAAGTAAATGTGGCTCTGACGAAGACTGCAGGACAGTCAAAATGTAACATTATATATGCAAATATGTATGACAAAAGGTTTTTGCTATAAAGTGTTCAAAGTAGAGTGGATAATTTAAATTCTTATTTAACTTGTATTAAAGTCTTAACTTTATTTGTTTTAGAATTTTCTTGCACAAATTGTCTATTATGTGAAATTAAATTTAGTTTTAAATTCACTTTATTTGGTTTAATATTTGTGAATGAGATCAGACTTCTATTAAATTTATTATAGCAATTTCAATACCTAAGCATAAAAGTTATTTACAATTGTAATGGTATATGTCATTACATTATTTTAAATTAAAATAAAAAGATTATAAATAAAAATTGAATTATTAAAAAGGAAAAAAAAACTTAACTTAAAAACTGATAATTAAAAGTTGTTTAACATATATAATATATCGCACAGATGGAATAAAAACTTTAAAAGTATTATTTCTTTTTTAAATAAAAAAAAAGTATTTGAATGTACTTTTTTATAAAAAAGTACAAGATCTAAAGATAAAATATTTTTGTAAATGGAAATGATTGTTTTATAAATTAAACGAAAAGCAAACTAGCCCTTGGGGCTCTTATATAAAAAAGTCAGATGAAATATAGATAAGAGAACAAAAATAAATTAGATGTCCAATAGAAGCAGCAATGAAGGCTCGGACCGTAATGAAAATTTGGAACAGGAAACCATTGTTCAGTGAATCCGGACAATTGGTATAAAAGGAAAAATATTGAAATTAAAAACAGTTCCAGCTTGATTTTTTTTGAGGGGCGCGATAAGATGCACTTGTCACTCTCCCTTTTATTTTCAAATGAAATGACTGATGAATTATGAATGGTACTATTGCAGATCCCGAATCATATGGGTTCTGCAATCAAATAGTACCAGAATTGAACCAGCTAAGGCTATCTCCAGAACAACAGACCAGTCTTCAAATCGAGACGTTGCGGGAATTGGCACCAGGAACCAGGATTCTTCTACTGTAAGACATGAACTGTAAAATTTAAAAGTAATTAAGAACTTTCATTAAGATTTGACAAGCTTTTAATATTCAGCTAACCTAAATTTTAAAATGAACTTTTATCTGACTTTTAAGTTTTCAAATTAATTATTAATGTTTAATTTTTATACATTTGAGTTTGCTAAAAATCATTTCCATTTTTTTTATTAATATTTATTGTATAAATTATTTAAATGCATTAAATTTAAGTTGGGTATAGATGCTTGCATAGATTCGTTAACGTTTAATTATGTTTTTGTTTTCATATTTGATTAAAATATATAGACATTCGGTAAATAATGATACCTTACATTGAGTATCTAAAATGTATTTATTCGGATGTCTTTTAAGTTATTGGTGTCAATGCAGCATCTTATGATGAATGCCATTGGGTTTCTTGTAAATTTCCCTCTGCAATTCCATCAATGACTTTATATTTTGATCGTTTATGTTTATTTTGAAATGTTTTTAACTGTGTAATCTATGTAGCCGATCTATACTCAACATTAAAAAACAAACTTTTATAAAATTCATCTGTGCAAAATTATATAAATGTTAAATTTAAGTCGGGCATGAATGGCTATATAGATTTATAAAGTTATATTAATTAATTAAGGGAGGGTTAATCTTAGGTTATTTGTTTCGTAGTTAGATTGGGTCAATGGATTGGATATATCGGTGTAATTAGTAAATGTAGTATGAGGTTCGCTACATGCAGGATCACCATTATATGCCACACACCCCTTTTTGCCTATGGAAGGGAATAGTAAGCTGGAAAACGCAGTCCCTTCCTATGGAGTTTTTTTTTATTGTTCTTCTTGCCAGACAGATGTAGTATTCCTGTACTGGATGAGAGTCAATGTCTTCTTTAACCATGCTGTTCAGATGTACATTCCTGACAGTATGGTACTTGGTGCTTTCATATTCATGCTGCATTGAATACATCGATGTATCAGCTGGATTGACGTTAGTTTGACTGTGAACTTTTGGCCTAAGGTTAAATAAGGGATAGAATATTTTCTTTTCAAATGCAATCTATATAGTTTATTCATACTCGACACTCTTAAAAAAATATTATTAAATTCATCTGTACGGATGGTTTAAAATTTAAAATAATAATTTAAATTTAAAAGTTAATATTAAAATCTAAAATAATAAATGTTATTCCTCAAATTTTAAATATTATATATGTGCGTTAATAAATGTTGTTTGTGTGCAATCACTGGCAGTGGCTTTTATTTTTTTTATATTGAAAATATATTTTAAATAATTTATATTTTATAAATCTCTGCATCTCACTGAGCTAGTGGCAAGGGCGGTCGGTCTTAATAAATAAAAGTTGAATCTTTAACAGCACGTATCTGCCTACTCTATAAATTTTCTAGGTTCAAATGGACTGGTGGCACCTTGTAGTGCAGATATGGTAAGACTGCAACTTCCATATCATATCTGACTGTTATACAATATATATATATATATTATAATAATTACTTATGTTTAATATCAATGGTAACATTTTATATAAAATCTTATTGACATCTGCTTCAATTTAAATAGTATTAATAACCTATTGCTAATTTAAAATAATTAAAACATTACTGTATTAAAAAAAGAGAGAGATTATGGGTAAGCCTGTTTTTGTTTTCATTCTACATAAACATCAATTAACTGGTTTGTTTTTGATAATAATACTCATGTTTTAAATGTTACAAAGTAAAATCCTAGATGCAAAAGAAATTTAGGTAATTGTGAGTTTTCAAGTAAACCAAGATGGCAGCCTGTATTTTTGATAAATCTACAGTTTCAGGAGCTCCCAAAAAATGTTTACAAAAAAAAATACCTGCTAGGAAACACTGTATTTAATATTTACATTTTATTTTTATTACTGTTATTTTTAAAAAAAGAAATTATTGGGGGAAAAATAATTACAATATTTACAGTTTATTTTCTTTTTTTTTTTTTGGATTAACTTATTAATAGAAAAATGAAATATATATATACAATGTTTACACTTTATTCACATCTATGGCATACAATCAAATCATGACCATTAATGCACACTTTTTAGTAGGGTGGGATCCTGTACCTTTGGATATAATCCACTGCATTGTGTTCTGTGACAAAAAGGTCTCAAATTTTTATCATTACAACAATTTGTGTAAAAAACTGCTGACAAAAATTAACATGCTGAATTAAAAATGTTAAGAGCATTTTCCCACTTCCCATGTTATAAGTAACAAAAATGAAATAAGGCTTTTGAAATTAATTGGAAATTATTCCTTTTTTAAATTTAACAATCAATTTTTAATTTTGTATTAATTTAACAACTAACACATCTTCGGTAGATTATAAGTCCTCAAAACTGTACATTTATCAAAAATGCAGGCTGCCATTTTGGTTTACTGCAAAACTCGTAAGTACCACCAAAAATTATAAAAAAATGTTTTGGTAAATAATAAAAAAATTTTAACTAGTGCAGTATCAAACTGTAATTCTGTTTTGGGACAATTATAAGATTATTCTATATAGATTTTATTTATAATTAAAATGTATGAAAATTTAATACCCCATTATTACAATAATGAACAAATTAATTACAATATGTATGTATATATTAATAAGATTTATTTATCATTTAACATAAAATTATTTGTGGAGAAAAATATTAAGTCAGAATATGATTTTACAGTGATCAATACAAAAAATGATAGTTCAAAAAGTAACACGCATTTTTTCATTGATTATGAATAAATAAGAATCGAGACTTCACTGCACACTTTATGGTATTTTATTCTGCTTAACCAATCATAAGTAAAACATTCAAACTCACATCCACAAACTTTCTGAGAGAATTTCTCCAAAAGTAGACATAATCACAGCTCATATGTGGAAAGTACATTTTTATAAAATTATACAATGATTGTTTTAAACCTTCTTTTTAATAACGTTAAAAAGGAAACGAAAAAATACCATACTTTATTTAAAAAGTTTTCGTTTTTTTTTTGGAAAATCCAATCTAATATATATTTCTGAGACATAAAAATTCACTTTCATATTATTTTCTTAAAAAGGCCATCCTACAATTTAATAATTTATTATTTAGATTTTTTTTAATACTTTTTTTAAAAAAAAAACAATTTATATGTAATTAATATAATTTTTAATGTTGACTACGATCATCTTAATTCCTTTCAACTCATTTTATTGGAAATTTTCAGAATAAAGTTTTGTTTTATGCCATAGCTCAGTAATTTCATTAAAAAAAGAAAATCTATTCAAAACGGAAGTTAAAACATTTAAATTTAAAGGACATCAATATCTGTGCAGTATAAATTTTTGATTATATATATAACGTTGTAGATGATACTGAATTGTTTGTCACATTAACATGTTTATTAAATCATATAAAAACGGTAAACCACTAAAGATCACATGATCACCATACTTTATGCGTACACAAGCTGTTTACACAGAGGCAAAACTCTCCATACAGTAGCATCATTCAGTGCAAGCCAGAGTAATCAATGCAACCATTAATTACTCTGGCTTGCACTGAGTGGCGCTACTGTATGGAGAGTTTTGCTTCTGTGTCTCTATAAAAACAGAATATTATTGTACATGGAATGTAAACAGAGAAAGTGAATGATTACAACTTCGATAATAGATTACGGGATTGCTACTATATCATTATTACATATTGACCAGTAATCAGAAATGAAAATGCATATCCAGAAACGACACCAAGCAACCCTATCAACAAGTTAGAGTGATATGTGAATAGGGCTTAATACAAATAAGAACTCAGAATGAATGAAGCATCCAACATACAAAACCAGGAAAAAATTGAATTTAGTACTATAATTAATATTTCCTTCTTTTCTGACTATATATGACTTATATAATAACAGTAATAATCACTGAATATTTATATCAATTAAAAATTTAGAATCATAATGGCGTTGCTTCTTCAAGACAATTCGCTGATTAATCTGTTTTGTGATCATATGTATTTATTTATAAATATATCATATACACTTGCTGTCTATATACATATAAACTACACTGTGTTGAAATTTCAGCCTTTGTTTGACATCATTTAAGTTACAATTTTAGAATATCATATCTTTAAATAAAAACTGATAACATTTTTTTTTTACAAATATCTATTTTATGAGTGTTTTAACTCAAAAATTATTTTGATAATATGCAATGTATAATAAATAATAAATTTAATTCAAGGCTATACATTTCTTCATTCAAATAAAATAAATGTTTGTTGTTTTTTTTTTTTTTAAAAAATCCGATTTGTGCGCTCTCTATTGTCAGAATTATTATTTTTAGTATCTTGGGAGAGATTATTATTATTTTTTATATTGATATCGATTTTTTGTGAAGGCAAAAAAGACACTTATATGACTTCTAGATTATTTTTATAAACTCAAATTATAGTTTTCTTTTTTCTTTCCAAAACAAATTTTAATCTTATTTTTAAAAGGTTATTTTAAAAGTTTTTAAGCATGATATTAAATATCAATGGAATACATTAATGTTTTTTGTATTTTTTAGTTTCTAAACCAATTAGATTTTTTCTTTATCTAAAGACTATCAATAATCCATATATGTTTTACTTTTTATTTATAAAAGGTATTAGAGGAGATTTGAACCCAGACTTTCAAGCTCCTTTCTATCATTCACTCCATCACATGCAACCGATACACATGACCACATACATGTGAAAAATAAATGATCTCCAATATTCGTAGTTTGTGGAGTGGATGACTGAAAGGAGTTTGATAAATCTGGGTTCAAATTCCCTCTAATTACATCTAGCTTAAATATATATACTATACTTGTACTTAAAATATTATAAAATGTATTGGTAATGATAATGCTTATGAAAATGTTAGAAAGAATGATGGCTTATTGCTTAGGAGTCATAAGAAGTTTGAATCAGAGCTAGGTCAAGATCCATGAACACTGAACTACAGAGTCTGCCATTTTACCACTGTTCAAACCATTCAGAGAAATAATGCAACTGTGAATCCCAATGAAAATATCACTGTTCAAACATCATTGCCATGTGCTAGTAATTTCAAAATACAAAAAAAAAAAAAAACTACAGAAAAAATATTCAGTAGTTTTATCCTTCCAGAAAAATGTTAAGACTTTTTTCTCACTTTTCTATTATTTATGTTCCACCTAGATTATCCGCCTAAAAAGAAGAAACGTCAGTTGATGGCCTAAGTTCATATCTCAGATACTGATACTTATGTTTAATGAAACTTGAAATGTTTATTATCTAATTTTTAAAAAAAGCATTGCATGAATTGGTACAGTTGGTAGAGCATATGACTTGGGATGAAGAGGTTCCAGGAAAAATTTTGGCACTCACAGTTTGGGCCCTCAAATTTCTTATGGACTCTCAAGCAATAAAGCCATGTTTGGCACAATAAGTAGAGTGTCTGTTTTGGGAATGGGAGTCACACAGATGATTTGCAGGTCTGGTATTCAAACTTCTTATGAACCCCAAGCAGTAAAGCCATATGCCTTTTTTTTCATCTGATTAAAAATCTTAAAGAACTTTTCAGAATAAACAGGCTTGTGTATCTGTATAATAAAATCAATAAGGAAAATGGACAGAAAATATCAATTTTTTAATCTCCACTAATGAATCTCATTACCAGCATTATTTGCTTTCTACAACCGGACTCACTTTGTCAATTAACTAGGAGAGGGATTGGAATTGACAGTAGTACATTTGGCATAACTATTCTTCATCATTTTCTCATTTTAACATGTTTTAATCACCCATTTATTGTAGCATTGTCTTGACATGTTCCAAATTATGTTTCTTATATCAGCTAGTTGCTTCAAATTATTGATTCAGATTCAAAATTCCAAATTGGCCTGTTGTAAAGTAATAGAATTAAGCATTTAAATTCATAAATGAATTATGAAAAAATAAAAGGTTTACTTCTTCAGTCTCAGCTGAAAAAAATAAAAAGGGAACCCAGTTTGCTCATTTAAATGAAAGTATATGTTCAAACTGTCACTCTGATGCTAGAACATCAAGTGACCTTCCAAATAACTTATCATTCAATTATTTTTTATAAATGTTGTGTACATATACATTGCTGCTGGAAAATATTTTCCAGCTGATAAATAAATAAAAATATGTCAAAACATTTATTGCATCTATTTACTATAATATTTCCAATAGTTAAAAGAATTTACCAATCATTATACTGGAAGAATTGCAAATATGTACTTGTTGGCAGTAACAGACAGTGGGCTGGAGAAAGGTCATGACTCCTCCTAATAAATCCAGTGCTTTCAATTATATTATTTGCTAATAGCAACTTTCTGTTCCAAACTTGAATATATCCAACTGTATTCTAGAAAGTAATAGATGACATATGTTACTGTCAGAATAATTGAAGATTGTAAATGACTATTCTAAATATGACACAGTAACTCTTGTCTTGCTCTCAAATGAACCTCAGCTTTATAGCTAGTTTCCTTATCTTATATTGGATATCTATTTATGTGATTACTGTTCATTTCATTGATTATTTGATTATATTAGTATTGTTCAGTCAGAATAAATTCTGAATCTAGTCTAGAGCTTTTTAATTTGAACAAGTCCATTGCTGAATGTAAATTTAAGATGAGATCACAACAATCAACTTTCAGAATTATCATTTTGAAAACACAACTAATGCATCCAATGTTGGACCAGCTTACTTAGATTAAAGAAATGATCTGAACATACCCATTCTGATCCAGTAATGTTCATGAAAAGAAAAAAATATTATCTGGTGATAATCTCACCATGCCTCTAATTTAATAAAGTTTTCACAAACTATGGTAATTTCTTAAATCTTATTTAATATTTGTTTTCTTTTACTTCTTGGAATATTTACAACAAAAACCTTTCTTTTACAGATTCTGGATTTTATTTGCAGCTTATTTTATACAAAAGGAAAGAATAGGAAAATGTTTTACTTTCAATGTAGACTTTTATTGATATTTTAACAAACTATGCAGTATATACTGTATGAATAATTTTGGATAATAAAAAGTAAATTCATTTTTTAACAAGAAATACAATGCATTCAATATTCTTGAAGTGGATTATAACTGAATACTCTTAAGCAGGTCACACCCCTTTTTCATGGAAAATGTATTTGCTGTTAATTCAATATAAATGCCTACAATCAGAAAGGATACAAATAATGAAATTGTAGAAGAACAAATATAAACAAAGTGATTATATAGAAAATAAGTTATTGGTTTTTATGCTGCATTTAGGAAAAGATAAGGAGGATTTAGATATATAGGCCATGGAGTTGATAAATATTATATTGTGGAAATGGGATGGAGCATGATATGGGAAAACTTAGGGTGGGGAATGGAAAGGGAAGGTAAAATGGCTAACATGTTTCTCTGGGCATACTAGCTGAGAGGTTCCTGACTTTGTATATGAAGTCACAATGCATCACATCACATCACAAGAACCTTAATAGCATCCTTTAAACTACAAGGAATCAATATAAAACATCTCATTGAGTTTTGTACAGTAAAATCTTAACTGTGGAAAATATACATTTTCCTGTACAGGATATAATATACACTTTTACGAAATGGTGATAATTATCATTATTAAATAAAAAATGAAGAGAATCACGTGATGACAGTTCCTTGTTGCTACCAATCATACAGCAGATTTGTGCCTTTCAGATTATCCATAAAAGGGAAGCTCTGAATCTCTAAACTTATTTTAAATGAAAAAAGTGAAGTGAGTTATATAAAAGACAATATTCTTTTTGCAGCTCATCATATGACTATTTTATAGTGTTCAAATTATTTGTAAAAGTAGAAATTGAACTTGACCTCATATTTTATTGGGTCAACATGCTTTAGATAGTATATCTAAGATAATCTTGCTTTAAACCTCATATATCTAAGATAATCTTGCTTTAAATTTTGTTTAATGAAATTTGCATATAGCTCACTTATAAACCTTCAAACAAAAAATTCATGTGATATCTGTATTTGTTGAGTAAATATTCCTTCATCTCATAAAGGATAATAATTTTAGGCCATTCCATTCAATTGTACCATCATTAACATCAATTTCTCATCTGCCTAAATCTTTCAATGCTTTAATATATTAAAAAATACGGCACTTAAATAATTAAAAGTTATTTATTGGTCAATATAAACTTTAGAAGTACATATTTTGTAATCTATTTCTGTTATCACTCTCTTAATACAAATACATTTGTTATATAGTATAAATTTGTAATTATATGGTTTCTAATATTCTGCACATTGAGTAGAAAAATTACTTGTTCCAATTTATTATACATTTAATACTAAATAATGTTTGGATTTATATATTTAAAAATATTTTTAAATTACAATATTCATCAAAAGAAAATATACAAAATAAAATATATTAAAAATACATTAAACCTGTAGTCAAGACTTTTATATTCTTTTTCATAGTCTTAGAGACTTGTGTCTTAGAAGATAATAAAATGCATTTATTTTATTACGGTCAGAAATTCTTAATATAATTTACACCTTAAACTTTAAAAAAATTATATATCCAAAGCAAAATCGTTAATAAATTTTGAAAGCAGTAATGTTCATTTTCATCCAAAAAGAAAAATGAGTAAAACAATTTTTTCTTTTTTACCTAAAGATGAAAAATTTAAATAAAATATTCACAAATGCTGCAAAAATTAAAATTTATTTTCCAATGCTATGATATGGTTAATGTTTTCATTTCCAAATTGGGATGATAAAAGTTAGTAAAAAATAAATTAGAAAAATAGAAAATCATTATTCCATTTAATTATTAAAATAATTTGAAAATCCTCTCTTATAAAGACAATTATTTATCACTTTCCAGAGATTTAGTGCTGAATAATTTCTGTACAAGAAAAATTTGTCAAAAAGAAACAATAATTTGAAAGTTTATATTTTGAGAATACATTAAATTTTTATTCAAAAGTTACTGTAAATTATATTCTATAAATATTTTTCACTTGACGACATTTAAATTTTTTTTAAGAAAATATTTTTTGAATAATCATTTATTAATGTTATATAAGCTCTTAACAAGCTTTGAGAATATCCCCAATATCAGACCAGTTTTTGCTACTGGCATCGTCAGTGAGGTGCTAGGATATTCAAGCATGTTAAGAGCTTGTTAAGAACTTATTTTGCAAGCTCTATATATAACATTTGTAAATACAAGCTTATTAAATTAGGTTATGTGACATCTGAATTGATTTTGTTTCTAATAATCATTTAATATCTGTTTTAAAGTAGATTTAAATGAATATAATTTTGAAAGATTTCTTTTACTAGATGCTATAAAATACAAAGCATGTTCTTCTTTTCCATATTTCATAAAAATGGTATAGAGACCCTTGTTTTTGTGCTGCACAATATCTATTTGTTTAAATATAACCAAAATTTCATTGAAAGCTCATTTATTATAAGATATTAGAATATACCTGTGACTTGTATAAATTAAATAAGACTTGTTACCTGAATGATTAGTCCAAGTTGACTTTCTGAAAAATTTCAGACATTCTGATCAGGCAAAAGAATTGGGATACCCTATGGTAACAATTTAATAATGCATTTTATAAGCATTATCCCTCAAGAAGAAATTACACATTTTCATTTTAAGTTATGTATTTTCCATATACTTCTTTTAAATCTAAATAAAACAATAAAAGAGGAAACTATAAACATCTTTTTTTCGATTTCTCTCCCCCCCCCTCACTAACTGGTTAATTATACTCTATCTGACTTCTAATTAATGAATGATTTGTATTTTTATGTGACTTTTACTTGCAACCGCCTTGCAAGCAAATAGTTGGTTGCAGACGGTTGTGGATTCGTGTCCCGGCCGATGCTATGACATATGAAAAAAAAAATAATAATAAATGCACCTATATTCATCTTATGTAAAATAAAAATTAGGTAAAGAAAAATTATTTTAAAGAAAGATATTTTAGTGCAATCTAGAGGTAAAGCAGATATAATTACACATACATGCAACATTTATTCTGTATTAAAATTCTAGAATATTGAATTTTTATAATAATTAAATTTTTAATTATACTATTTTAATTAAATTGATATTTTAAAGTAATGGAATATTTTGATGTAATGTTTATTAAAACCACTTATTCTTCTGGTTAAAGTTCTTTAAAACTTTTAAGGAAGATTTTTTAAAAGCATGACCTGTATAGAAATATAGATTTTCAATAAACAGGATATATTGTCTCAGTATATATATATGTATATATAATCAAATGAATGAATGACAATTTTTTTAAAAATTATTGTTGAATATGGCAGCTAGATGGCAGTTCATTTAATTATTAATAGTACTGGGATATCACTATCTGACTTTTACATAAATGCAGCAAAGCTATTATTTGTTATTTTATAAGTATTAAATCATTCACTCAATCAAAGTTTCAGTATCTAATCGAATCTCATTATCCATTACAAGAGTATTTTATGTTAGACAATTTTGCTTGAATGATATCCAGTTTACCAATAGCAAGTTAGTTTATAATATGTAGATATAATTTACTCAATCTTTTTTTTCCAGATTCAGTATGGCTTCTAAACTATCAATAAATGAACATATATAAATTGTACTCATGTATGCAAGATGAATTTCACATAGAGAAGTTATTATACAATATCAATCTTCACCCAAGATGGCTTTTATTTTCTATAATTCTTATTTGTAATCATTTGCCTAAGACAGTACAAAATCTAATTATTTATTTATGCAAAATATCACATATTGTTGCCATGTTACACTGCACTAATTAAAAACTGGCATTATTTCTCAAGTTGATAATAATGTTTGTTTTATGATAGACTAACATATAGCTATGTACAATTACTCTATCACTGCATAATGTAGAATTGTAATGTTTGGTTAAAAATATTGTATACATATTTCTGTAGAGTAATTTTCACACTACTCTTATGCAAGTTTGAGGCATGTTTCTATCCACTTTTAATACTTTGTGGAGGGTTATAATTATAAACATATGACCAAAGACGTGATAAAGATGCACATTTCATGCTGAATCAGCAGTCATCAGTTTGTTTGCACCACAATCTCTTACACATATCTTTATCATTGTTCAGTATATATAGATAGAAAATTACTAGTTTGATTGATGTGTCAAATGTACTACCCTCACATTTGGCACAAGTCATTTAATAAAAGTATATTAATAATTTTAATTAGTCATTCATTAGATTAGAGAGTATCCAATAATGAATAATATTTCTTTAGTGTAATTTTCACTATACCACTGTAATGCAAGGTAGAGACTGGTTTCTATCCACTTTTAACACCTTGTGGAGGGATATAATCATAAACATATGACCATAGACCCGTGAAAATCATCTATGATTCCAAGATGCACAGTTTGTGCTGTGTCAAAGTTGTGAAGTCAGCACACTTGACACAACAGTTAAACTGTAGTAATTTTGTATCTATATATACCGAACAATGATACATATTTGTGTAAAAGATTGTGATCTGTGTCAACTGTCGAGTGCTGGTTCAGCATGAAATGTATATCTTGGGATCATACATCTTTTTCATATATCTTTGGTCATATGATTATAATTACATCCTCCACAAGATGCTAAAAGTGGATAGAAATGAGTCCCTATCTTGTATGAGAGTGTTGCACTAAGAATTATTATTCATTATTGGATAATCTCTAGTCTAATGAATGACTAATAAAAATTATTAATATACTGTATACATATTTGTTTTGATTGACTTTCTGTTTAACAACTATGAAACTATTAATAATCTCCCCTTTACTTGATCTGTTTATCATTTGTTTGGATTCATAATAATAAATAAGAGATTTTTTTTTTGCTTCTAAAATTAAACGGCACCAATATGGTGACAAGTATATTATGAGCAATGGGTGCTATACTGAATGACCGGACTTATTAAAATTTATGATGTGTATCACATTGAGATGCTAGAATAAATTGCATTAAGAGGGGGTCAAACGATGACAATCATCAGTAATGATCAAATGTTATCGTATAATCATAGCATGGTTACCCTTACTTGTTTTCAAAAAACAGCATACATTCTGTCACACACACATATACGTGAATCATTATAATAAAGTAAAAACCTCATTGAAATTTTAAGGTATATCTTAAAATATTGAGATAATTCAAGAGATTGTCTAGTTTCCATTGATGATGAGCAAATGTTATCATGCAGTCACATTACTCATTACCATATGATTCAATTAGTATGTTTTCAGTCACAAAATTTAAAATAACATTTTGCCATTTTTTTAGATATATCCTCATTTATCCTTCAGTGTTTACTCTATATATGTTATCTGAAGTCATACAATACTTTGTATCTTTTTTGGCATTTCATTTACTTAGTAAATGATATTACACTTTGTTTGATTGATGACATCTTACAAAAAGATCTGATAAAATAATGAAAAACTATCAGAGAAATGATTTTCAAGATAGAATATGTTCATGCCATTTTAGAGAAGGGTGCCTTACTCTCACCATAAATTTTAAGAATTGCACTTGGCCCAGTATTTCCATATTGTCTTTTTAAAAATTTATATTTAATTATGATCCCAAAAAATAAAATAATCAATTGGTTATCCACTTGGAAAATCATGTACCATTTGAGAACAATGAGTAATGGGTCAAGCTTCAGCTCAAGATTGTTATATTATAATTGCTAAATTAGACAGCAATAACTCATCTTACATAATTCTGTATGAGAGCCACTTACATTATTATTTAGGGTGTTTATATACTATGGATAGTCCAGAGAGCAATCACACAAACACTTTGTTTCTCCTTTCTGTTCTGTTTATTGCTTTAGTCTATAACTTCATGAAAATCAACCTATCTTTTATATCATCCAACAAGGGTCAATCTCCATTCTTTTCTTCTATTATCATCTAGAATTTTCTACAAAATGTCTTTCATAAAACAATATTCTTTCTTAATGCATAATCAATAGTTTCTTTTCCAATATTCCATTTCACTTGTCAATTTTCTTTTATCTATTCTTACTAAAACTTGCTCATTTGTTATTCTATTCACTTAACTAATCATCTACATTCTTTTCCACACCCACATCTTAAAAGGCTCCAATCTATTTATAATTTTCTTATTTACTACCCATGTCTCATAGCCCTACAGTAATATACTTCATACATAGCTCTTAACCAATCTCTTCCTCAGCTCTTCTTTTTGAAAAATGCCTTTTTTAATATTTATATTTTTCTTCTTTTAACCTTACTTTTACACCTATCATCTTTACTCAACAGTTTTCCAAATACCTATCTCAATTCAGTTGTTGAACCATCTTATCCAAAGTGTCATTTGTATTTTTCTTATTTTTCCTCATCCACAAGGCTTTAGTCATCTTACCTATATTAATACTCATTCTGTATTCAACACATTCTATATACTGAATATTTTTTCATTCTCAGCTAATAAATCACATCACGTGCAAATCTTATATATCTTATTATTTTACCATCAATTCATTCATAGTCTAAATAGTGATTTATCAACTTATAAATAAATATTTAAAAGTACAGATGTCATATATAATCAACCCTATCTAATGTTTCTTTTTATACTCATTTCTTCCTCAGTCCCAATACATTTCCAATCTAATGCTTATTATCTATCCATTACACATATTTCAAATCAATCTTTTTCCCCTTCCCAATATACTTCCATATTCCTTAAGATGTGCTTTATCATATACCAATTCATTTTTTCATCATTTTAACAACTTCAATGACATTCATTATCCATATTGTCTTCTAAAAATCATATTGTTCTTCTCCAATATAATATTATTTCCTATATGAGTAATCAGTAGATATGCTTCCAAACTGATTTGTTGACATTAAAGTTTTCTGCCATTTTTTTTTTAATAGGAGCATACTTTTGCATTGTAAACTTTCAGTAGCCATTTTAATTCTGTTATGATATTCAAGCTAGCAACTTGAGTTTTGAAGATTTTAACACAAACTTGTTTAGTTTATATAAGCATGACAACAGAACAGTAACTATTTGAAATAGTGATCCCAGTTATAATCTAAGTTCAGAAAAGCAAAAATCTTATGTAAATCAAAACAAATCATTACAATGAATCATCTAACATAAACATAATCTGCATTGATAACAGTAATCCATTTCTTTCTAGCTGTAACATTATTTATGAAAGATAAGACATATAGACTTTAAATAGCCTGCTTCAGGTTGAATGCATTTTCATCAGATTTTCATAGAGGAAATTGCAAGTTGGTGAGGGTTGGAGGTTTTTACTCGTTTTACCTTTTAATTAAGAATGAATAGATATCCACATATGGAATAGTGCTTGATGGATTGTCTGAATTGACTTTAAGACAGTTACCTAAAAAAAAATTCAAATCAATTTTTTTTTAGTACCTTAACACAGATTCAAAATATGGCAGAAATTGCCTTTTTGTTTGTCCATAAGGTCTTTTCTGAATTATCTATGTAATGTAAGCATAAATAATTTAATGAATAGCAGATTTTTACCCAAATGGATGTTAGATGTGCTGTACAGCACTTCTTACTGAAGAATGTAAATAGTCATAAAGTTGTTTGAAGATATGTTATTGCTTCCCATAGATATTTGTTGACTTCTCATATGGGTAGATAGAAGATGGATGTTCACATTGATAAATATTAAATGTAAGCTTGAAGAATCACATGTAGGTTTGTTTCAGTATATAGTTACATCTTTTTTATTTTGTTAACTGATGTTTATTCATTTACTTAATATTCATTTGTTTTAACAATAAGCTGTTCTTTACCACACTCTTTAAAACAAAAATTTCTTCTTAAATAAGCTATTCTCAATTCATAAACTTACTTACTGTATTTTTGTTCTTAATCAGTTCATTTTCAATTAATTCATTCTTTTTTTCATCTCAGAAAACATTTTCCTCTCTGTTTTGCTAACTGTTAGCTCAGTTTGTGGATTCATTAATTAAATAAAGATGGTTCAAATATAACATAATGTTGTTATGCTAACATACACCCACAACTATATAATTTGACAACAAAAATAAAATAAAGCAAAGCAAAACTCCATATAGTGCCACCTGTGCTAAACAGAGTAATCAATGGATGCCAGAAGGCTTGTGCATAAAATCCCTATCCAATGCCTACTCATCCAATATCCCCAGACTAGTTTCTGGCTTGTGGCCTTCGTCAGTGAGGAGCTTTGGATCTGAGAGCACTGCATCTAGATCTTAGGATCTAATGCAACTCTCTAGCAACCACCTTTTATCTCTACTTAACTACAAAAGTATGAGCATGAAATTGAAAACACAAAAAATATTTTCAATCTAAGCTCAAATAGAGATGTGATCATGTGATGCTTGCTGGTTTAAAAAATAAAATAGTCTTAAATAATTAATTTGAAGGCAAATATCATTATAGAAACAATTCATGAAGAAACAATGAAGAAGAATACATTATCCATGACCAGTCAAATGCCATTTGATAAGAATCTTTATAAACATTTTTTTTTGGTAGATATATATTATTGAAAAAGATCAACAAGATGAAGAGGATAAAGGAAAAATCAAGAGACTAGAAAATGGCTGGAAAGAACTCCAAGTCATTGAAGAAAGGATAGATAGATAGCACAATCATTTTAGAAGAATGAATAAGAACAAAACATCAGGAATGATAACTGGAAAGTAAAGAAAAGGAAGAGGAATATGAAGGAAAGGATGGAAATTGACCAACAAGAGATTTAAGGATACTCTTTATAGTGAGGATTCTCGAAGAAGAAAAGATCTGATTAACAATTAATAATTAGATTGCTGTTCCAGTTGGTTATAGTCAGATGATTTGAAACAGATATAAAATTATTTTTTTAGTTATCTGAAAAAAAATCATAGAATTTCAATCCTGGATTATGAGTGAAACACGGAGATATGATAACCAATATACTATGAAGACTTTTGGTATCACTGAAGATAAGACTGATTGATATAAAATTAATAAAGCATTTTTTTAAAGTTTTTTTTATATATGTAGTGAATTCTAGGCTCACAAAACCCATTACATGTGCATTAACAATATCAAAATCACTTAGTTTTATATAAATTAGGATACGTAAAACAGTTTTTAAATAATTCAGGTAAATCTTTTTAACAACCTTCATAGAGAGAGGATCAATAGAGCAATATTCATCAGATTTACCATCCCTATGTAACAAAGATTTGAATATTTTATCACTTTGTTTACATTTTAGATTGAATAGTTAGATACCTATTTACTGACTTATACAAAATGGTTAACCGTATAACCTGAAAAAAAGACTGTAAACTTGTTAAAATTTTTATTTAATGAGCCCATATTTAACTCCCAAGTTAAAGTTATGGAGAACAAGTAGTTGTCCCGGGTTCGTGGGTTTGCTTTCCGGCCGATGCTTTGACACATGAAAAAAAAAAGTATATTATTTTTGTACCACCAGACCATTTGTACATATATTTGCTTTTAACTATTAATCTAAGAATTTAAAAAATAAAAACGGGTGTTCAGCAGGGATGTGTTCATGCTCCAATATTGTTTATTATGACATTGCCCTTGGGTTTTATGGACAGTTTAATGAAACATTGATAAAATTGCAATATATGCATAATGGAGAAATTGGAATAATTAAAAGTCAAAACAATAATTTCATTTTTTTGGTTTCTGGATTTACAGTATGCTGGTGATTTTCCTATTTTTACTAGGTTAAAAGATGATTTACAGAATGTAATTACTATTTTGAATGCAACATATAAAGACTTTGTTTTAATGATAAATATTCAAACAAAAATCAAATTCTTTGTTAGCTAACGATGGAAGAAAAACCCTCAGCAATTTTTAGCATGGATAGTTATCAACATGAGAATATAAATCAATTTAAATATCTTAGTAGTTTTATAAATAGAAAAGTGGACTGAATGCTGAGATACAACACAGATTCTATTGTGCTGTTTCTTTTAATAAGTTAAAAGATAGAATATTTCACGACAGGAAAGTAACTACTGCAACTGAGTTAGCTAGATAGAGAGCTGTTATTTTGTATAATTTATTGTATGAAAATGTGACTTGAACACTACTGATGCAATTAGTTTCATTTATGAATATGTTGCAAAATTTCAAGAATACAATGGCATTATCCTAAAAGCAATTAATATGTTCTTCAAATTGCTAGATGTGATACTATAAAGCCCACTATTGTAAAATCACACCATTGGAATTGACCTATAAAATAAATGAATAATGCATGACATCCTAAAAGGGTGATTTATGAAGATGAACATGGCAATTGTGGAAGAGATCGACCCCATCTACATTATAAGGATTATTTCAAAGCCATTCTAAAGAGTTGCAATTTTCATTATTTCCACCAGGAAGATGTAGCAGAGAAAATAATAAATTGAAGATCTATAATTAATCATAGTATTGAATTATTTTACTTTCTACTGAAGAAATTAAAAGACTGCATCACAAAATATCGAACAGAAAAATTACCAGCACACTCTCTATATACGAATATATTTGTGCTTCACAGATTTATTTATATAGTCATTTCAAACCTCATTTCTGCTACAGTTTTATTTTTTCCTTCTATTTTTTACTTGTAGTTGGAATGGCAACTATTTCACATTCTTTGTTTTTATTTTGTATTTATTGATCATTTAATATAAATTCTTATATAATCACATTTTACATTTTATTTATTTCAATGTTTGTTTATTATTTTTATTACTAAATTTACTAGATACCAATAATATGATTTTTATTATAATTCAACATTAAAGCATGTGTTATTTATCCTTCATTTATTAGTATGTTATCTTAAATATGTTTGGTGTTTTTAATTAATTTTTATTAATTTATAATAAATATTTTAATGGAAATTACTGTGTTATATATTCACATTCAATTAAAAGCAAGCAAAAGTTTGATAATATAAGGATAAGAGCCGAATAATTGCATTGAGGACAGTGTAATACAATAGTATTTTATAACTCTGAAGATGGCTGTTAACCAGATGAAACTGTTAAAACATTACGAAAAGCACAAAGAGGATGTGTATTATTTAAATTCATTTAATAGAAGGCATTCTGCAATAATTTTTGAAATCGTTGGCAGGTGTTGCTGACATGCAATTAATATGATACATTACTTGTTTTATTATTGTAATTAATTCATAGTTGTTTTTGCGATGTCATTGTATATAATATTTCTACAGCATAGTTATTTTATTGATTATAAAACACATCTAATTCTTGCTTTGACCTCTTTTGTTAAAAATTGTACTTTAATATTCAATACATAAAATATATAGTTAATAACTTTAACTGAAATTAAACATACCTTCTAATCAATTCTTGGAAAAGAAGAAAATCCACTTTATAATAATAATGAGTTTACAATTAGGATTTTATTTTTTTAATCTTGTTTACTTTATAGTATTTATTCTTATTCTCGAATTTCTTTTAATTTTTATTAATGTATCTCTCATCTCAATTTTACCCTATTTCAACTATCCACCAATGCAGAAACTTAGACCTCTCTCTCACTATGTATGCATTTTATGAGCGACTTCCATTCATCAGATGAGCCAAAGATGTCAAGTACCTCAACTTCCAAAATCGCGTAGATAACTTAATCCCCTTTTATTATATTACTCTATCTACTTATCTTGTATGAAAATGAATATTCAGTGCCTATAATTAATTATTTATGTTTTTCATCAGCTAAAATAGCTTTATAAGCTACATAAAGACTGTACTTTGACGTTAATTTATTTTTAACTTTCAAAAATCCTCCATTTGTTGAAAGATTGAAGTATGTTTGTACTACAAAAGTAGTTTTCTTACATCATTATGTAAGAACTTTTAATATTTTTATGAATCAGAATAATTTTATTATATTTTATAGTGGTCTTGTTTGTAATTTAAACAAAGCTTAAATCCTTATCGATTTTTACTTTAAAAAAAAAAGCCTTATAAATAAGATTCTAAGTAAATACTCCAATCAAGTACAATGTGACTTAGATGTATAAAAATTTGCAATAAAATGACTAATAAGTATAAATATAATTTATGGGATGACTTTAAAATTTAAAAATATAATCTTTAATGATGAAATATTTTGTTTTTCTCTTTATACATGAAACAAAAATATTATTATAAATACATAATGGTTTGTCATGAGATCAAAGAGAGGGGAAGCAATTGAGTTCTTCATTGTAAATCAAAATATCAATTGAACCAAATGTTTTGAATGAAAGCATCTTTTTTTAATGATTTAATGATGTTTCATACAAATTTTGAACAAGTTATTTAAATCGTTAAAACCAGCTGAAATCCATATATATATATTTGGAAGAATGTAAGGCCAACAAAATTTGCTCATGTATTTACATCTTTGGTTTAAATATGGTACTGTCATAATAGTTAGTCTTAAAATGATGAATATAGATTTTCATTTTCATTTTTAAATTTGTCATGTCTGATTTTGTTCTTCCTGCCTTTATTATTGTTTCTTTGTTAACAAAATTTGGAGATTCAAATGGTCATGTTAATAAAGAATCAATTGATAGATTTATTTATTTCGAAATTACTAGGAATCTAAAACATGATATATATTGTAATGGTATAAAAATAAATTGATTATCACCATTCACCACAAATTGGGCAAGACAAAATCTGTAATGGTATAATTATATTTTAAAATAAATAACAGATCAAATAGCCCATAACTTTGGATTACCCAAAATCTATAATAGTATAATATAGTTTTAATTATCACAGATCCTATAAAATGGGCAAGCCAAAAATCTATAACAATATAAATATGAACTGATCGACTATTACTAGAAAATCTGTAATGGAATAAAGTTGAATATACTGTAATTAATTTACCAAATAGCCCATGATATATGATTACTAGTTTTGTAATAGTAAAACATAGCTGTATATTTCAATGAATAATTTTATTATACTTTAATTAAAATATTAAATGGTAATAGCATGAGATTTTAGTAAATTAATATTTAAAGAATATAAATTATGAAAATACTACTAATAATGTTCAGCACCTATTTATCAGTTCGGAATAAATAAATATAATAACTTAACCAATTAATGTTAATTGAAACATTAGCTTAATTTTTGTAATCAATAAAATGTAAATTAAAAAAATTATTAAAATAAGGTAATAAATTATTAAGATATATAAATGTTTATTTATACTTTGACTATCTAAATATTTAATATAAAAATAGAATTATGTAGAGAATATTTAAATTAATACCAACATAGATTATGATCAATCAACCAGGAATAATTACGAGATTCAAATTTAAATAATAAAATAAAATTTATTAACATATATATAATAAATAAATAAAAATATATAAATGAATAAATAAATAAAATAATATTGACTAGAATATTGGCTTATAACTTAATTATAAATAATATAAAGATATGTGTTGTCAAAATTTCTAATTAATGTATCCATGAAATGACGCAAAAGATGATGCACTAATAAACCAGAAAGAAAATATTTATCTATATAAGCAATAATAAATAACTTAAAAATATTTAAAAAAAAAAATAACAATGTCTGTTTTAGTTTGTTTCTTACTCTTTTTACAGTCATAACTGAAAATGACTAATTTAATTATAAACCTGTGTTTCATAAATGCACATGGATTATATATTGTCATAAATGTAACTTTTATACCTATCCAAAATATATTGCTTTACAAATCTATGTAAAAATAATGAAACAAATAAAATATACTTTAAAATATTATATAAAAATCAAGGTCAATATTAATAATAATATTTAAATTTTTATTTTTAGAATTATCTAATTTTCTTTTTAGTTAATTTTTCTAACAAAAGCAAACACACATATTCTACATTAAACAAATATATAAATAAATAACTATATATAATAAAACATATAACCTGATATATTTTCTACAGATCACTGGATATTCCTTTTATGGATTATTCAATTAAAACACATTTACTAATATAAACCCAATAGTAATAAAATAATATACTTTACAAAATTATAGTTCACAAATTCTAATATTTCATAGTACTCCTGAAGCAAAATGAAAATCCTTTAAACAAATATATCTGAAATTCATCTAGGTTCCAAAAACATTGTTCAAAAATAAAACTTTATCCAATTAATGAAATAAGCATTTTAAAATAATATATCCCACAGTTAATTCTTATAATATTAGTATTTTCATTTTTACATGAAAATGAACACTATTTTATTCCTTTTTGATAAATTAAATCTTTTGGTAATTCAAATTATTATGTTTCACTTTATATCCTTTTTTACTTATTTAAAGGAAACATATTTTTATAACATGGAGAGCATTTCTTCAAACTTTAATATCTTGTACTTTGAGACAATTTCATTCTAAGGTGCTTTCAGATCTCTCAAAGTCAATATCTTTGCAGCAAATGGTTTTTTATTTAGCCATCCATTATTATACTGCAAATTAACAATCAACTTTTATGTAAAACACCTTGAATTTTTGTCTACTAAAGAGGTAGAACAAGAGAGTGAGTTCAGTCTTAAAACATTGGTTTTTATATCCTTTACTTGATGATGAAATATTGATATGACTAGCATAGATACCATTTCCATAACTTCATTCATTTCTACAGTCCTTGTTATGAAGAATCAAAATTTAACTAGATAAAGAGTTCTTTTAAATACAGTATCATTCCATGAACTAAAAATATATTTTAACCTTTAAATAAATAAACAGTTTGTAAAATAATAAGAAAAAAATAATATAACAGATTTGCAACTTAAAATACATATTTTAAAATCATAATTTGACTAAAATACATATATTTTAACTATCTATTGAAATAATAAAAAATAATAATTGTTAAATATGTATAATTTAAAATTGTTTTAATTTTATGAACAAAAATGCATATAAAATATGTCTATGTGTTTGAAAAGGAAGGTTTTTAATAAAAGTGTTTTACCAGTTCTTACTTATGGATCTGAGACTTGGACACTTAATAGAAGAGTACAGAGACTTTGGACCACTCAAAGAAGTATGAAGAAATGCATGTTGGTAGTAACAAGAAGAGATGGAAAATGCAATATATGGATAAGAGAACAAACAGGTGTTATTGACCTCATTGAAAAAATTAAAAGACTGACGTGAAGTTGGGCTGGACATATTGCTAGAAGAGATGATAATAGATGGACAATTGAAATCTTAAACTGGATTTCAAGAGATTGTAAAAAAACCAGAAAGAGACCACATGTGAGATGGATGGATTAAATAAGAAAGTGTGCAGGGGTAGTGTGGAGAAGATAAGCTAAAGATCAGAGATGGATTAAACTTGAAGTGGATTGATAATAGTTAATGATGATGATGACACCCATGAAATAATAATTTACTATTTCTTTATTTATGTTTATGTATTACTTGTTAAATGTATAAAATAAAATATGAATAAATGAATCTATCACTATGTATTTTACTCTATCCATTCTTCCTAATAATAAAATATGAACTTTATTATAATATACAATTTAATAACTATCTGTTAAATTAAAGTTAAAAAATCATGAATGACATATATTCTATTATCAATAACTATTTATCAATAATGTGAATAATTTGATTTTTACAAAACAAACAAAAAATATTTTCTTTATGAATATAATAATTCCAGGTTTGAATCTAAACTATGATGGTATAATATATTATTAAAAAGTGCACAATGTCAAGCAAAAAGCAAATCAACTATTACTCTTATCTAAAGTTTTGATGGCCTAGCGGTTAGCATAGCTGCTTTCCAAGCAGCTGGCCTGGGTTTGCTTCCCGGTCAACACTTTGACATATGAAAAAAAAAAACTATTACACTTATTTTACCAATATATGTTAATTTTAAGAAGAGTATTTTTAATAATTCTTGCATAACAAAAGAAAATTACTTATATTGCATAATTCATTCAGAACTTGTCCCAAAGTACTGCATAGGCATTGCTAATATCTCTAACCATAGTCATGCCATGATCAATATAACTTACTGCATGGATTTAATTTAAAAATTATTTCCTCAGACAAATACTACAAATATTTTTGAATTACTGCTATGCCATGGAAGCAAATATAACTTTTTAAAACTGCATGAATTTTATTCAAGAAATGCCTCCATCTCTGTTTACATAAGAATGAAGATATGATAGGGCAAAAAAATATTAGAAGCACAATATTCTATCTCTTTTTATATACATGACATATTTTGAAGATTACTCGCTGTAAAACAAAGCTGAAGATTATTAAACCACCATAACACCACATGATCATTAGATCAAGGTGCAGTGCTCTCAGATCCAAAGCACCTCATTGATGAAAGCCACAAGTTAGAAACTAGTCTGGGGATATTGGATGAATAGGCAGATGAGGATTTTATGCACAAACCTACCTGCATTCATTGATTATTAAGGCTTGCACTAGGTGGCACTAATGTATAGAGAGTTTCCTACATACATGTAAATGAAAAAATATGGGTGATTTATTTTGTAAATTATGTAAGGAAGGAATTTGTTAATTGAATGTAAATGTTTGAAAACAGAAAGGATACATATAATGAAGTTGTGGAAAAATAAATATGAAAAGAGTGATTATACAGAAAGTGAATTATTGGTTTTTATGCTGGGTTTGGGAAAAGATTGGGGGATTTAGATATAAAGATTATAGAATTGACAAAGATTATGTTGTGGAAATGGATAGAGCAGATTATGGGTAAATTTAGAGTGGGGGATGTAAAATAAAGTGGCTAACAGGTTTATCTGGGCATAATTGTTGAGATATTCTTGACTTCGTTTAAGGAGAAGCCATAATACATCACATCACCCTATGCTAGAAGATTACAGTATTTATATGCATTTGGACTTTATTGCTAAGTAATAATTACCTTTGGAAATGGTCAATATAATTTGAAGGATGGTATATTAAAAATTTACGGTGAAAACATAACAAAAGTTATGAAAACAAAAGGCTGTGGTGAATTGTTTGAAGAAGGGAATGAATCAGGGGAGGTTAATATCTTTAAACTAGATGATTAGAAAAATCCGTAGATCACAATAATTAAGCTGTTTATATCAGAAAATTTTTTTTGATTAATATTTAAAATTAGTAATTTATGCATGAAGTGGTAACGTGAATAATTAAAAAAGAGACGGCGAAGAGAATGAGAAGAATATTTTTAAAATCTTTACCGAAAGCCGGTTAGTATATCTAGAAATTACGGTATTTCCCATTAAGTTATAACATTTGATCATCATCGGTGACAGTTTTCTATTAATTCAGAAACAAAAAAAAAAAGATGACACAGAGATTACAGAAAGACTTTAGAAATGCAATAAGAGAAGAAATTGTTAGCTAATCTTCAAACGAAGAATATAATAGTACGGTTAATTATTTGGAATTGTAGTAATAAATAATGTGATAAAAAATAATTTATTTATAACTGACCTAATTAATCGAGTAAATATTGGATGGGTTATTCTTATTCATAATAGTCTAATAAGAACTTTTTAATAAAACGACCACACACACAAAAAAAAAAAGTATTATTTAATAACTCTTTAAATACATCTGGAAATAGAAATTCAGTTTTACAACGATGGTTTGTTACAACCTGCATCCCCGCGTTCTTACAATGAGAAAATCCATCTTATAAACAGCAATGACATTTATTTAATTTAAACTTTCATTCACCTTTAAAAGCGAAATGGACGGTTCTGAAATATGACATTTAGAATATTTTTAAATTTGTTTGCATGTGGCGGTCCTTGCGTTTGTATCACTCTTCAGATTACAATATCCATGGCAGTCATTGCTTTTTAATTATTTTTACTAATTAATATGAAAAATGATTTGATATTATTAATAGAAAAGCAAAATCTATTCGAAATAGAAAAGATTATACTCACTATGAAAAAACAAATCTATCAATGAATGAGATAACTTTTGCTAATTCTCAGAAGGGAACTAGTTCTTGGCTAGGGGGAATTGGTCTTCCTTTCAAAGCTAGCAATTTAAAAAAGGTTCACAGTCAGATGGTACAACAATAAAAATATCTTACGGACTTAAAATTATCCATTTATTTAAATACATATTTTAAATTGTATTCCTAGATTTGCACACATTCTGTAAGTTCAATTCTCAGATCGAAGACAGAACGAGAAACGAGATAATACTATCAATAACCCTTAATCCTCGCGGTCGTAGAGGCAACTGCTTGCTATCTTTTTATATCAATTTATTCTAACACCTCAATATTTAGAACTGCGATATGTTTTTACATCACTACGATACCCAAATTCAATTTAAAAATTAAAATGATAATTTAAATACCTTTATAAGTACAGTATTAAAAAAAAGTTGAATGGGTTATTCTTATTATTTATTTGTATTATGGTTGGTAGATGGCGCAAAAGTCTTCGAATGGTTGATTGAATATCTCTTATCTCAGACAATTCATTTACTTTTAGAAAAAAATGTCATAAGCAGTACAGTATATAATAATTAAGTTCACTTATTGATTCTGACGTCATGATAAAATAAGTAATTTCGTTATCATTAATAAATTTGTTCCAATAATAGTGTAAAAAATATGATTAAGATTATTTAAAATTGTCGATAGTTTAATCAGATTTGATGACTCTAAAGATTTGTCTGGCAATAAATATATCGATAAGATAAACTTAAAATAATCAAAGATAAACAAAAAAGGATCAAATAATGAGTCTGTTCAAAATAAAGTTTTAGGACAGAAAGTCGAATCCTCAATGATACAATTTAACTAGAACTTTCAAATTTGTTATTTATGTTAGGCTCGATTAAGGAAAGATTTTATTAGAATACATGTCGAGACCGAAGAAATGAAATTGCTATAATTGTTGGCACTAAAATACAGATAAATTTTTGAGATTGTAATAGTCTGTCATGCTTATAAGATGAGTTTCAATTTTTTGAATAGAACTATATATTTTGTAACTATCCTATAACCAGCCTACTTTACACAGGACAATAAATGTATCTAATTATTTTAAGCTGGAGCAGCTTTAAATCTATGACTGTAAATAAATAATTTTTTTTTTTTTTTCAATAACTTTTTTTAAAAAATCATACAGTAAAAACTCATTAATATCTATTGATTATTCAAGCTTACACTAGGTGGCAGAACTGGAATAAGAAAAATAGATTTATTACTTAAAAGTAATATAAATATAGAGGATTTGAACACAGATTTTCAAGCACCCTTCAATTATTCACACTATCTCATACCACTAATAATATTGGCATCAACATGGAATTTGGGCTTTCCATCATCAGATTTTCAATGGTATGGATGGTTGAAAAATTGGAGTAGATTGAAGCCTGTCTATTGAAGTATGAAGATTTGCTATCTTAATATAAACTGAGCACTGAATATATATGTATGTGGAAAATGATGATCTGGACCAACTGATGAGTGCTGGTTCAGCATAAAATATATATATTGGTGATTATTTATCTTTTCCACATATGTGTGGTCATATGTATCAGTGATATGAGATAATGTGGATAGTTGAAGGGTGCTTGAAAATCTGTGTTCATGTCCCTTATATTTACAATTAAGCTCCAGGTACATGAAGAATTCCTGTATTTCAAATATTAAAAGTAATGTGTAAGCAGTATTCATGTAGAGTTTTGCAAAATATCATCTTTATTAAAGCAGATAAGTTTAGTTACCATCAAATTCTCTGACACTTTATGTATGATTCTTGAATTTTTCATTCAGAATGTAACCTCTAAAACTTTTTTTATACAGATGAAGTGCTGTTTTTAATATGTCATAATTTTCCAAATTATTCATTTTCAGTTTTTCCAAATTATTATAAGTCTGCCTTTACATTGGCATTCATATCAAATTCACGCTAGAGACTTGAAGTATTCTTTATGCTATGCAGATTATCCATTCTCATTTCTCTTCACTTGGAAATATGTTTTTGTTTGGTTTCTCGTCTCTTAATAGTTGATCATTTTTTCAAAATATGTTTAATTTTATTTTTACAAATTATTATTTTTAACATTTATATTCTATAAACCTCTAAATGTGTTTCTCTCAAGGGTTGCCTATTATTTCCAAGAATGTTTTTATCATTTTATTATTTTTCACAAAACTTAATACTCAATTTTGCTTATATTGAATGTTTTTTATATATGTAAGTAGAGGGATTTGAACTTAGGATTTTTCACTCTATATTTGTCTTCTTCATCTCAAACAACTACATACATGCAAAAAATATAAATAATCCCCAATATATGCATTTCATGCAGAAACCCCAACCATCAATTGGGCCAGGTCATAATCTCCCACACAAGTATAACAATCAGTGCTCGGTTGATATTAAGATAGCAATTTCTTAAATTTTACTGGACAGGCTTCAATCTTCTCAAACCACAATTATAATTCCTCTCTTAATCTATTAATCTGATTCATCATAACAGTATATATTTTAAGGTGTTGTTCATAAACATTTGTTTATAAATTCCATTTTTTCTCTTCATTTATTTTAAATATATTGCAAATTTAAATGATCACCATCGCTTATACTAGCACATAATTGTTATTAAACAAGGCTAAATTCTGCATACAGTAGTGTCACCCTGTGTCAACCAGAGTAATCAATGGATGCCAGAAGTCTTGTACATAAAATCCCTACCTAGTGCCTACTCATCCAATATCCCTAGATTAGTTTCTGGCTTGTGGCCTTCATCAGTGAGGAGCCTTGGATCTGAGAGCACTGCACCTAGATCTTAGGATCAAATACAACTCTCCAGCAGCCACCTTTTATCTCTACTTAACTACAAAACTATGAGAATGAAATTGAAGACACAATAATATTTTCACTGTCTTGGCTCTTTAAAAACCATAGCCACCACTATCCTATTAGGCAGGATTGGTGTTAATCCAGTAAACATCACATTTAATATTGCAAATTTATTGAAAACAAACAATTTTTTTTATATTCTTCTTTTATTGTTTATTTAATTTTCTAATTGTTAGACAATGTTTATTAATCATTTATTTAATGATAAATACAACTAGTAGCTCTCTCTCCAACCCATAGTTTGAAAAAATATTAAATTAAAAATTCATAAATTTAGATCATAAATTTTATGCTCACATCTGAGTGAATGAATGCCATCAGAAATTATCTATTGGTCAACCATTTCCTCATTTGTGCATTCAATAAATATTCAGTCAGTCATGTGACCATGCTCTCCATTTATTATTTTACTGTTTTTTTTTTTTAATAATTGTTCTATTCTATTTTTTTTTTTGTTTATTGTTTATCTTAATGTATACATTTTAATAATTAACTTATATTATATATAGGCTTTAATATTGCCGTGATTTCACTCACCACTGAGGGTTTTCTAGGAATACAGGGTCTATTGTAGTGTATCTTTTACATTTGTTTCCCCCTTATTTGTCTAACTATATGTAAAAATTAAAAAGGGCTATATTTTATGTAAAGAATACATTATTACTACTTACACAAATATAGAAATAAAAAATTTTTTAGAAGTGGTTTTAATTTGAATTTACTGCACATGTAACAACATATTAGATTCAATCTTACATATAAAAATATAAATATACTGAAAATAAATTGAAAATTGGACTAAATAAGATTTAAAAAATAATCTATATATATATAACCATTTTTATAATCAAAACAAACATGTCAATAAAATGCTGGAGAATATTAATTAAAGGGAATTTGAATACAGACTTTAGCTCTCTTCAGCCAGCCACTCCATTTTATATAACTGATCCACATGATCACATACATGTGAAAAAGATAAATGATCTTCAATATATATATATATATCATGCTAAACCAGCATTCATCAGTTGGTCTAGATCATCATCTCCCACACATATATACAATCAGTGCTCATTAAATAATCAATCTAAATATGATTGAAACAAACAACTAATGATAATTATATTTTAATATTTATCAACTGCCTTTCATCTCTACTAAGACCTTCTCAAGATATTTAATTAGACAAATCACATGATCAGTTAATTATATTCCCTCCATCTACTGCACATTATTACATTAAATTGTACTTTAAATCATATACTCACCCCTTATAATCAAATAAATAAATAAATTTATCAAACTTTAATATCTTACATATACATATAATTTACAACTTAAAACATATAAAAACAAATATTTTATCTTTATAAATACTATATTATATATAGAGCTCGCAAAACAAACTCTTAACTAGCTCTATATATAACATTTGTAAACACAAGCTTTATTAAATTAGGTCATGTGTCATCTGACTTGATTTTTTTTTGTAATTATAAATACTATTTACATATTTACATTAATTTTCTATATCTTCTAATTGTTTAACAATGCCCACTTTATTCCTAATTTTGCTGGACCTTTAACCATGTATTACACATTTATCCAAATTTTTCTGAACATATAATATTTTATAATATATCCTCTTGCAATATTCGACATACTTTATAACCTTTATATTTTCTCCACATTTCATTTTATACCCTGTGTCTAAATAATGCAAATATGGTCTTGATGTGGAAAATGTACAGCAATTGAGAGAGGTAAGGAACACAATAGAGCCAATTAATAGAAAATCTATGAGATCAGGACCATATTTGCATTATTTAGATAGAGGGTATAAAATGAAATGTGGAGAAAGTAAAAAAGGCTATAAAGTATGTAAAATATTACTGTAAGAGGATATATTATAACATGTTATATATTCAGGAAAATTAGGATAAATGTGCAAATATGGTTAAAGGTTCAGCAAAATTAGGAAGAAAGTCGACTTTGTTAAGTAATTGGAAGATATAGAAAATTAATATAAATATGTAAATAATATTTATAAAGATAAAATATTTATTGTTTTTATATTTTTAAAATTGTTTAATTATATATTTAAATACTTTAAACAGGCAATTATATATTGTAAATTATATGCATGTGTAAGATGTTAAAGTTTATTAAATTTATTTATTTATTTGATTATAAGGTATAAATACTGTATATGATTTAAAGTACAATTTAATAAAGTCCAGTAGATGGAGTGGATATAATTAACTGATCATGTGATTTGTATAATTAAATATCTTAAGAAGATCTCAATGGAGATGAAAGCCGTTCGATAAATATTAAAGTATAATTATCATTAATTGTTTATTTCAATCTTATTTACATTGATTACTTAATTTATATATATATTACAACATTGTGGACAAATACGTTTTATTGGATATTTGACTATTATAGTTAATCAGTGCTCATTTTATATTAAGATAGTCATTTATCTTTTTCACATTATGTGGTCATGGGTATCGGTTAAATAAGATAGAGTGGATGGCTGAAGAAAACTTGAAAGTTTGTGTTCAAATTCCCTATAAAGTTTGAAATATACATTATACTTGTATATTCAAGTATTGGTGGGTATTAAGAAATTTAATGAAAGGAATATATGCAAAAAGCCTCTGAATATAGAAAGAGACAGTCTGACCCTTCACATAAATAATAAAATAACTTAATGTTTTGTATCATTAACTGAATAAGATAATTCTTTTACAGTATTGATAACAGGATTAAGAATTAACTAAAAATAAAAGTTTAAATAAAGACAAAAAATTACCGGAAGTTTAATTGCTTTTCAGCATGGCGAAATAATATTTTTATTTAAATATAAATTTAAAATTTTATTGTTATAAAAAAAGAGAATTTTGTTTTAAGTTTTCTAATTTTTAAATGTTTTGAATGTTTTAATTTTCCAATTTAAAATTTTTATAATTTTAGAAGAATTTTCGTACTGAATAATTTAAAAAAATGTTTTTATGTAATTAAATATTTCATTTGTTTTTTAAAATCGTAGTGCTGCTCCTGAATTATTTTTTTTATATATAACATATGTAAAGCATATATAAACTTACATATATGATATATAATATCACCCTTGAAAAAAAAACATATAATATAATGGAAGCATTTAGAAGAATTGAAATTAAAATTATGCTTTGATACAAGTTTGAAATTGAATCAAAAAAATAAAAATTCAGGATTGAAAAGCAGAAGAGATATCATTTTGAATTTATATTTATTTATTGTCAGCAACAACTTTAACTAATATTTTGACTATTTTTTTTTTGTTTGTTTTTGATCGAGTTTATTTATACAAATAAAATAATATGTCTGGACGGCATAAGAACATCAAACATTCAGTTAAGAAATACAGTGGAACTGTGAATTACAGTATATTTTGTTCCAAGCCTCTTCCACATTCAAACCTATATAGGATACAATAGTCATATTTTGTTGATAAACATTGATTAGAATAGAATACATATTATTTTTTGAACTGCAAACAAACAACACTTATCAACACACACCCCTCACACATAGGATCTTAATTTGTCCATTTAAATATACATAAGAAGGGTGGAAAGAATAAAGGCTGAATATGTAATATTTAACTATATATACATTGCATATACTAAACTTAATGTAATTAGAAGGGACTTGAATTCAGACTTTCAAGTTTCGTACAGCTATCCACTCCATTTTATATAATCAATACTCATGGGCACATACATAACACATACCAGCACAAAATATTTATATTGGAGATCATTTATCTTTTTCATATTTATGTGATCATGTGTATTGGTTATATAAGATGGAATAGATAGCTATAGGCAGCTTGAAAGTCTGAATTCAAGTCCCTTCCAATTACATTAAGTTTAGTATATGCAATGTACATGTAGTTAAATATTACATATTCAGCCTGTATTCTTCCACTCTTCTTATGTATATTTAAATGGACATATTAAGATCCAATGTGTGAGGGATCAGATTGATTTAAGGCCAACATTGGTATGACAATAATATTGGCATCAACAAGGGCTTTGAGTGTTATATCCTCGGATTTTCAATGATATAGATGGATGAAGAGTTGGAGGGTGGAGAAGATTGAAGCTTGTCCATTAAAATTTGAAGATTTGCTATCTTAATATAAACTGAGCACTGGTTATATATATATGTGTGGGAGATGGTGATCTGGACCAACAGATGAGTGCTGGTTCAGCACAAAATATGTATATTGGAGATCATTTATCTTTTTTATATGTATGTGGTCATGGATATTGGTTGTATAAGATGAGAATGGATGGCTATAGGGACCTTGAAAGTCTGAGTCCCTTCTAATGTATATATAACAGAGATGCTTTTTCATATGTATAATATGCATATATAAATATTATAATATAATTTTTTTAAAATAATATAATTATTAGTTTTTGAGAGGGTACATTTGTATATATTTTACTGATTGTGTGTTCCATCATGCATTCATAGAAGTAATATGTTATGTTTGATCTGGATTACAGATCTAAACAACAGAAAATAATGTAAAATAATACTAAGACAAATATTACAATTAATATATTTATTATATCTACAAATATATACAATACAATATACAGTATATATACAAGTGAATATTTACAACATATACTGTAGTTTAGAATAAACTCTGGGTTCTGCCTACCCCTTCCAGCTACACCTAATGGCTTGCCTCACAGGGTAGGGTGTATGGCTCTTCCAGCTGTACAAGACAGCTTGCCTCAAGTTGAGAGTGGTCTTAGCAGCATTCGGTCTCTGTGGGACTTGCCTAGCTGCATAGACTAAATAGCATAGTGCTATCAATGGGAATACTTGCTGCTGTTCAGGTTAGCAGAGCTTCCCTGGGAGAACGCAAAGAGTCTTTTCAGGTTAGACAGATGTTCTTCCCTGATTCTCACAAAAGGCTGATTATTTATACACAGATCCCTGACCTTATTGAAAACCTTCAGATTCAGCAAGCATCATTGCTTATTGGCCTGTAATAATCATTGGCTATGTTTTTATCCATACATCAGCCTATTGGCATGTGGCAAACAATGCTTAATCCGATCAGATAAGGAGGCATCTGGAATAGTCCACTTCTGAGAGAAGGGAGGATTATAACATAATAAGAATAAGATTTTTAAAATAAATAGCAAAATGTTTGGACTTTCTTCACTATTAACTATGCTTTGGATGATATTTCTTTTTTTTTAATGCTTTTTTTTTTTTTTTATAGAAACATAATAATGGTCATATTATTAGAAAATTAGAAT
This sequence comes from Epiperipatus broadwayi, assembly GCA_028023455.1. Classification (NCBI taxonomy): domain Eukaryota; kingdom Metazoa; phylum Onychophora; class Udeonychophora; order Euonychophora; family Peripatidae; genus Epiperipatus; species Epiperipatus broadwayi. Next base: position 2,362,473 of record JAQFVV010006200.1, on the reverse strand, counting down.
CTCTCTAATTAGTTTGATGATTTAAGTCAATATAAAATTTTAGTATGTTCTAAAATTTTGTAAAACTTTTAGCAGTATATTCAGAAAATATTTTATTGTGCAAAATACTGCATATCAAATTCAGAAATGATAATTAAAATAATAAAATGTAAGTGCTTTCAAAATAAAATGAAGAAATTTTATTAATATATATATATAATTGTATATGGTGCTGAAAAAAACAACTACTAGTATATTGTAAAATTTATTAATTTTACGTTTTTTATATTACATGAATGCACACAGCACTAAAAAAAAATATGCAGCTTGAATATTATAGAATTTGCTAATTTTAATATTTTTTTAATTTACATTTTTGTTTGTTTGTTTACCTTTTTCTTTGGATAGCATATAATTGAAATGATACAGATAGATACAGCATAGTATGAAAACTACCTGATTAAAATATAAAATAATAATATTTCAAGTTCTGTAATACAGAATCTATACCAGTCTTTATGTTATATAATTGCTTTAGAATAAACAGGATGTGATGTGATGTGATGTGATGTATTATGGCTTCTCCTTAAACGAAGCCAAGAATATCTCAGCAATTAAGCCCAGATAAACCTGTTAGCCACTTTCTTTTACATTCCCCACTCTAAATTTACCCATAATCTGCTCTATCCCATTTCCACAACATAATTTTTGTCAACTCTATAACCTTTATATCTAAATCCCCCTTATCTTTTCCCAAACCCAGCATAAAAACCAATAATTCACTTTCTGTATAATCACTCTTTTCATATTTATTTTTCCACAACTTCATTATATGTACCCTTTCTGTTTTCAAACATTTACATTCAATTAACAAATGCCTAATATTTTCAATTCCTTCCTTACATAATTTACAAAATAAATCACCCATATTTTTCCATTTACATGTATATTCTTTTGTAGCTAAAGATCCCGTTCGAGCCTTAAACAATAAACTACTTTCCTTATTATTATCATATATTAACTCACACCTAATATTCTGTTTATTTCTATATATATTTAAACTCTTTTTACTCTCCATACTATTTCTCCATCTCTCTAACTCCCTAGTCTTTATTAATAAATCTATTCTTTTATCCCATTCCTTACTACTATAACACTCAATAATCCTCTTAACACAATCATCCCATCTTTTGTACAAATATACTGATATAAATTCTTTATCCAAATCTTTTGCATAGCGCATTACCTTTCTCACCCATCTTGTTACCTGCCCTTTACTCATAACCCAATTAAATACTATTTTAGCTATTCTTTTATTATCCATAAACTGCAATCTACCAAACATTTTCATTTTACTTTTTGCATCTCTCATATGAAAACTTGACCATCCCATTTCTCCTTGAATTGCCTCCCTTGTTGTCCATACTTCTGCATCCAATGCATGTCTTCCTACTTCCCTTTGAGTTTTTTCTAAATAATCTTAAATTCCTTTCCATATAATTCTAGCTACATCATATTTATTATATGAAAATACTGTTAATTTCTTTATCAATCCCTTTCTTTTCTTTGCTTCATTTATCAATTTTTTCTCCCATTCATCCAAATAATTTTTCTGATTACTTAAAATAATTCCCAAATAACTATATCTATTCACCACACTTAACTTAATATCTCCCAATAAAAATTCTACATCTTCTCTTTCCTCAGTATTAACCATCATTATATTTTTTTTTTTTTCACTAAATTTAATCCCCATCTCTTTACCCACCCTTGCACATGTCCTCAACATAACTTCCATATCTTCTCTTTTTTCTGCACACAAAAATATATCATCTGCAAAAAAAAGACCTGACAAAATAAATACTCCCTTACTACCTATTAACGGTATCTCTATCCCTCTTCCTAATCTTTCTATTGCTCTTTCCATTTTACTCAAATACAACACAAACAAAATAGGTGACATAGGGCATCCTTGCCTTAGTCCCACACCATTTTTAACTTTAATTGATTCTATATTCTCTAATTGATATATATAATAATTATTTTCATATAATTTCTTAATAATATCTATTAAAGCTTCATCCATTCCCAAATTTGCTAAACTTATCCATAATCTATTTCTATTTACTCTATCATATGCCTTCTCTATATTTATAAAACTCATATATAACTGTTTATCTGCATTCCTACTCATATCCATATGTTGTGTAACTACAAATAAACTCTACATACTGTAGTGACACCCTGTGCCAACTAGAGTAATCAATGAATGCCAGAAGGTTTATGCATAAAATTCCCATCTAGTGCCTACTCATCCCATATCCCCAGACTGAGAGTTTTGCCTGTTTAATAACAGTTATGTGCTACCATAAGAAATGGTGATCATGTGATGTTTAGTGCTTTAGAATAAATGAGAAATTTTTTATAGTTTTATGTACACATCTTTTTTTTTATATGTAAAAAATAAATAACTTTTTATTTTAAAAATATTATTCATTATATAAATAGAAAATTTTTGAATTATTATATGATTGCTGATTGTGAAGTGGGAGATTTAAGAGAGATTAATTTTTTTTTCTGTGTATGTGTTTAGTGTTAAAAATGTTTTTTCTTTCTTTATTTTCAAAAACCTCAATCTATAATTATTTGAACTCTATAAGTGTTGTTTTACTAACTATTTGAACATTATAATTAAAAATATTATGAATATTTTAAAATTATTATGGGAGAAATTTAGTTTGCATGAATACTGCAAGTATCTTATTAAATAATGGGTACTGCAAAAAATAGTTTTATGAAATTTTAAACAAATGTTGCAGTGGTGGCTGTGGTTGTTAAAGAGCCGAAGACATGAAAATGTGTGGGTGCTGAACTGAATGCAGACCCATATGACTATATAAGCTATTGAGTTTAGATTGAAAATATTGTGTTTTCAATTTCATTCTCATGGTTTTGTAGTTAAGTAGAGATAAAAAGTGACTGCTGGGGGGTTGCATTAGATCCTAAGATCTAGGTGCAGTGCTCTCAGATCCAAGGCTCCTCACTGATGAAGGCCACAAACCAGAAACTAGTCTGGTGATATTGGATGAGTAGGCACTAGATGGGGATTTTATGCACAAGCTTTTCTGGCATCCATTGATTACTCTGGTTGGCACAGGGTAACACTAGTGTATAGAGAGCTTTGGCTGTTAGAATATAAATACTTGATTAGGTAGACTAGATACAGTTAGCAGTCTATATATATATATATATATATTGATCAGTAACTATTTTAATAAATGTAGTATCTCATGTGTAATACTAAGTGAATTATAAGTTAAAGAAAGTTGTTGTGGTAAAGATTATTTATGTTTGTCATTCTGGATAGCAAATAATTAATTCCAGGTTTGGAAAAATCACAATTCCCCAATCCCAAAATTGTATATTATAGCTGTTAAAAGTATATATTTGTGACTTTATTCTCAATTTCTATAGAGGTGGTATTTCTTCTATTATGGATATTCTTAAGACAGCAGTATTACAGATATTGAATCATGAGAAAACATAAAATTATAATCATCATAAAATGTCCTAGTTACCTAAATAGTTTTTGTAACACCTTTCTCCATTTTCTATATTCATTTCAATGTTTCTTGTGTGATTTGATCTTGCCATTTATAGTATAACTTCACTAAAATATTTTATTAAACCATAGCAAAATCTTTAACTTTTGAATCTAGATATTATTATTATTATTGAAGTAGTTAAAATTGATGATGATAAGTTGATAAAGATGACATTTTTGTTTGCAAGATGCCTACAAAAATAGTTGCAATAAAGTGAATGAACCATTTGCATTGTTAGTATATAAAAATGTGATAAAAAGAATATAGATAATTATAAACTTATAAATTTACTATCTGCTTTCTAGAAACTTTTCATCAAAACTTTGTGCAAGATATTAGGGGGGTGGGGGGATTTTATTATAAAACCAGATGTACTGAGCCTTGTAAAAACTCATGATTTTTTTTAAATGGTTGCTTTCACAATTTTTTTTAAAGATTTAATGTAAATTAAACAAAACATTTTAATATTATATAAATAAATTTTGGAATTTTAATAAAGCTAAATTAAAATTAACATTTTAAAATATACCTGTTAAATTTGATAGCATTACAGCACAAATATATTTTTACTGAAGTACTCTTTGAATAAAATAATTAAAAGTTGTTTATTGTATTTTTCAACAGCATCACGATTAATCATAATAGTTTTTTAACTTTATTAATAGTTATCATTTATTAATATCGAAATATAAAAACCCTGAGCCTATCACTTTTGTAAATTTTTTTTATTAAATATAATACAGATTTTAAACTTCTTCCTCGATAATTTAATATACAAATTAAAAAGTGTATGAAACACTTGAATGAGAAGCTATACCGATTCCAAAAATTATTATATGCTAAGCGCTTTCGAGGCCATTTGCCTCATATTCATAGCGGTAATGTGAGATGCAGAACAAGGAAATAGGGCAAGAAAACAAAGTAGTATGCAAAACATATGCAAATGAGCTAGATAGTCCAACGTTTGGAGATGTCAAAGCAAGTATCGCATCTATTGATAGCATTATTATTACTATTAATGAAGTATGCTTCTCTGATTTTCCGCTTGATGTCATTTTTCTCAATGCTGACTATTTTGGGGTTGGAGGGATCAAACACATGTCCTGTCTTCTTGGAATGTTCTAAGAATGTAGATGAGTTATCATTATTTTTCTTTGCTCTATTATAGGTGTATCTATGTTGTGCTGTCCTGTTGATTATGCCTGCTTTGGTTTCCCCAAAATAAATGGCCCGGCAACCGGGTTGTGGGCATGATATGCTGTAAACGACATGGGGGGTCTGAGAAGGTTCGGTTTTATCCTTAGAGTTATTGATTAGACGATTAGTGCATGGGGGTGTATGAAAACTAATTTTAAATTTATTGGACAAAACCTTAATTAATTGGTAGGAGATTTTAGGTATGTGTGGAAGAGTGATATATGGAATTTTAGTATCATTTTTATTGTCTACGATTTTCTTATAAAATTGTTTAATTTTATTGTTAATAGTGTTGAGATTGTAGCCTGCTTGTAGTAGGTCTTTGGTGTAGAGATGTATATTATTCTTTCTATCTGCTTCAAACTTTCACAGTTGCATGTTTCTGTGTAAAAATGCTTGAAGGCCTGCAAATTTGTGAGAGCTTGGTGAATTGGAGTGTGGGTGTGTAAAACCTCTGATTTCAAAGGGCTTTATTATCATTGAGTAATTTATTGTTCTCTCATCCTGTGTTAGCCGAAGGTTGAGGTAATTTAGACTTTGGAAAGCATCTTCTGTTGTGGAATTGATAGTTAGATTAGTGTTTTGTGATAAATCTTGTATGATACTATTCATAATGCGTTGGTTGGCTAAGATGAATATATCATCTACATACCGCATGTATATAGTGTGAGGGCATTTCAATAGCAGAATACTACCATGTCGATCCCTCTTCCACTAAAGCTCCAAGGATATTTGCCAATATTAAACTCCATAAGCCTGGAGAACCACTGCGTTTAATGATGGATTTTGGGGGAGTCCATTATTTTCAAACTGCGAAAATGGTCAATCAAATACTAATAGACAGTTTGGGCTTTGGAAATTATTCTATTAATTTGTCTTTTCAATGTGTGAAGAAAATCAAAAAGGTCACGATCGAAAACAACTTCTACATGACCACCCTCGATGTCAAAGAATTATACGAATCAGTTGACAGAAAACAATCCATCCAAATCATCCTACAAGAACTGACCAACTTGCTCTCAGCTGAATGCATTAATTTTATCATTACATTTTTAACATGGATGGACAAACACATCTATACCACATTTGAATACGGTTGATACAACATGAAAAGTGGATGGCCCATGGGTCTCCCACTCAGTGGAATTGTAACCAGCATATATCTTAATCACTATGAAAAACTAATCATATCCAAATATCAAGCTGACTGCCCTCACACTATATACATGTGGTATGTAGATGATATATTCATCTTAGCCAACCAACACATTACGAATAGTATCATACAAGATTTATCACAAAACACTAATCTAACTATCAATTCCACAACAGAAGATGCTTTCCAAAGTCTAAATTACCTCGACCTTCGGCTAACATGGGATGAGAGAACAATAAATTACTCAATGATAATAAAGCCCTTTGAAATCAGAGGTTTTACACACCCACACTCCAATTCACCAAGCTCTCACAAATTTGCAGGCCTTCAAGCATTTTTACACAGAAACATGCAACTGTGCAAGTTTGAAGCGGATAGAAAAAATAATATACATCTCTACACCAAAGACCTACTATAAGCAGGCTACAATCTCAACACTATTAACAATAAAATTAAACAATTTTATAAGAAAATCGTAGACAATAAAAATGATACTAAAATTCCATATATCACTCTTCCACACATACCTAAAATCTCCTACCAATTAATTAAGGTTTTGTCCAATAAATTTAAAATTAGTTTTCATACACCCCCATGCACTAATCGTCTAATCAATAACTCTAAGGATAAAACCGAACCTTCTCAGACCCCCCATGTCGTTTACAGCATATCATGCCCACAACCCGGTTGCCAGGCCATTTATTTTGGGGAAACCAAAGCAGGCATAATCAACAGGACTGCACAACATAGATACACCTATAATAGAGCAAAGAAAAATAATGATAACTCATCTACATTCTTAGAACATTCCAAGAAGACAGGACATGTGTTTGAACCCTCCAACCCCAAAATAGTCGGCATTGAAAAAAACGACATCAAGTGGAAAATCAGAGAAGCATACTTCATTAATAGTAATAATAACACTATCAATAGACACGATACCTGCTTTGACATTTCCAAACGGACTATCTAGCTCATTTGCATACGTTTTGCATACCGCTTTGTTTTCTTGCCCTATTTCCTCATTCTGCATCTCGCATTACTGCTATGAATATGAGGCAAATGGTCTCAAAAGCGCTTAGCATATAATAATTTTTAGAATCGGTATAGCTTCTCGTTCAAGTGTTTCATACACTTTTTAATTTGTATATTTATTAAATATAATATTTGTAAATTTTTTTTAATTGGGTGCTTTAAATTTTTTTTTAAGATATAATGTAAATATGTTTTTTTATTAAACATTGCTGAGTATGTTATTCATCTGAACTATATTAGGGGATTGACAGACCATGAAAACATAGAGTGCTTTAATGCTGAATTATTATTATTTTTTATTTATTTAAAGTTTATAAATCGGCATTTGTGGCAGTTTTTGAAGTTGGCTGGGAACCTTTACCATGAAATATATACTATATCTCTATAGTTAAAGCACACATAGCATTTTTTATTTAATGGCAGAATTACTTCCTTCACATAAAAGTAATGGTTGTCAATTTGACATGTGACATCGGACAAATATTCACACTTTCAGACAACTGAGAAAATAGGAATATTATATGTATGACTATAAAAAAATCAACTTGGTTTATATATATATCATTATTGTCATTCAAACATTACCAAGCTATTGCTACATAAAGTTTTTTTCACTTGAATTAAGTTTTTCTAATTCATAGCTTATCTGTATTAGTCAAGCAAATTCTTCTATTCTCTTCATCCATGTTATATGTCTTTTTTTGGTCTCTTACAATTTTGTGGGATCAGGAATTTATCTATCGTATTTTTTTATTTATTAGTATCTTTTCTAATGACATGTCCACCCCATTTTAGCTTTTTAATTTTTTTTTATTAATATATTTTTGTATTTCATTTTTAAATCTCTTTTTGTCAATCCAATAGACACAGCTTCATACTTTATTATAAGCCCTGAAGTCCTGATATTATACTTTTATTCAAGTCTTATATCCATTAAAAAAAAACATTAATGAAACATATTTAGATTTACAAAAATTTTCCTTTTGAGCTTATTAAAGCATGTTTTTTATTAATATCCATTCCAAATTTAATCTTATGATTAATTTCATCTATTATATTTTCTGTTTAAATTAATTGATTATTTTCAGTCTTTATTTTCTCTTTGTTTTGTGTGTTTGTGTGTGAAAAGCTATTGAACATACTTAATTTTTTTAACATTTTATCACACTTTCTTGCTTTGGTTTAATAACTCTTATAACATTTCTTGAAACTCTAAAGACTTCTTTAAATATCACCATATTATTTAGATGATTTAAATAAATTCCATTTATCTTTATTCCCTTGGATTTCCATTATAGTTTGCAAAATACTTCCAGTATAACTGATATAAAATTTTTATTACAGAATTTTCCTGTCTTACACAAATTTCCAATGTTAAATTTCTTAGTATCACCATGTAACTGAATCATTGCTGTTGGATTTTGATAAATATTTTTCTTAATTTATCCATATTCAAGCCCATGCTTTGATGTTCCACATTTTAATCACTGCAGAAATGCTTATAGAATCAATGCTTTCATATAATCCATGAATGCAATACAAAATGATAACTCACACTTATTGGTCTTTTTTATAATTTCTCTTAATTTGGATGTAGTTTACTATGATAATCACTTATTAAATCCAATTTGTTTTTTGATTGATTTGAGTTCCAAATCCTCTGTGGATGATTTATAATGATCCTAATAAAGATATTATGTAGCTAATAGATCTATAATTTTTAATATCTTTTTCATCTTTTTAAAATATCAATATTTCTACTGCATTCTTTTAATCATATATCTTTATCATTTAGATATGTGGTATATAGCTTGGCCAACACTGTCTATATTTCTTTATCTGCTTTTTGAAAAATATCCACAATAATTTAATAATTTTATAAAGTTTTTATTTTCTTTATAGATTTGATTGCATGTCTCATTCATTTATTTGGTCTTTAGTAGTAGATCTTTGTAGACTTTTTTCATGCATTTTCTTTCTAAAAAACTTTTTTCCCCAAATACTAGATATTGTTTTGCACCCAACTGACCTGCCATGGAATCTTAAGAGCCCTGAACACACACTATCTATAAAAATCATAACAATAAATAATACTAACTTCTATATTTCAGAAGAAACCTAATTTTTTTTAAATGTGTGCATAGTTATGCAGACTTACTAAGGTGAGCATTTTTTTTTTTTTTATAAAGGTCTAGAATTTTTGTTCGAGATTGATAAAATATATTTAAAGGTAATTTTAGGTATTTTTTTTTTTTACCTTTTTACTCATTACAATTTTTTTTAAAAAAATGAGTTTTTAATTTAAACACTACTATTTTATTAATATATGGCTTTTGATATATTGTTTATCCGATGTATTAGCAATAGATATAAGAATTTTATTTTCTGATCAATATTTATTCTATATGTATTCTCAGTATGCGTAGTACCAAAAATTAAAATAATAAATTAATGGATAAAGTGGGGATGTACACATCAGTTTATTTTATGAAATATATATTTAAATGTAAATGCATGAAAGCAGTCAACACCTGAACAATACTAATATCAATAAGAATCTCAATCTTCTGTCAAGGCAATTTCTTTATCTATGATCTAATATGCTTATGTAAACACTAAAGATTACAACTTGATTAAAGAGAGTGAGATTTTTATTCAAAGAAGTTTAAGTAAATCTCATTAAACAGGCAAATATATCATGTTCTGAAAGCAGTTTAATAAATAGTCAATCATAATTTTTAAATTGCACTGAAACTATGTATTACTTAGATAAGAAAACTAATAATGCTCAAGACTAGAAAGGTTTATAAATAAATGTAAATACATAAAAGCAGTTAACATGTAAACAATACCAATATCAATAACTAATCTGTCATCATGTGCAACCTTCTTTATACCCACCTTTATCTATGGACTAATATGTTTATATGTTTGCTCTTCCATAATATTTATAATTCTAATTTATTTTATAATTATTATTTTTTATTTATTAAAATTATTAAATGAATGCTCCCAAAGTGTAATATTATTTGTTCTCACATATACTTCTTACTGGGCTATCATTTAAATATAAAGGTGTTTGTGTGATTGTCAGTCAATTAAAATTATGACCTCTGAATATAGATTTAAATTTAGCTGTGTAAATGGAGATATGGAAAGTAAAAATGTTTATTAAATACAATCACCCCCTAAAAAAACTGTATTAGGTAGTAATGGCATTGGATTAAAATCAAAATAGCAACTTTTGTAGAATTTGTAATATGGAAGTTTGCTAGGCATTTTGTTTTAATTATCCATTTCCAGAGGCATAAAAAAATATTGCAAACAATGTCTGACTACAAATGATAGCAATTAAATAAAATTTAATGTAAGTTCAAAATAAAAACACTAAACATCACATGATCACCATCTCATACTAGCACATAATTGTTGTAAACAAAGACAAAACTCATCCAATATCCCCAGACTAGTTTCTGGATGAGTAGGCACTAGATAGGGATTTTATGTACAAACCTTCTGGCATCCATTGATTACTCTGGTTGGCACAGAGTGGCACTACTGTATGGAGAGTTTTGCTTTTGTTTAAGTTCAAAATAAAAAAGGTAGTGAAAAAAAGTATAACGAATGTGTGCTATAAACACGTGTTCTTTATATCGGTGAGCGGAAATCTTTAATAGCATAGTACTTTTGTAGAATCTGTAATACGGAAGTTCACCAGGTATTTTGGAAATACTGCACTGCATTTTCTTTTGTTATTGGAAGATCCCAAATTTTAATTATTTTGGATAAATTTTCATAAAGATACTAAAGTACAAGCTCAACAAAAATATTATGGTAAACGTAAGAAAATGCTGCCAAATAATGAAAACAATGTTTTTAACATGTTTATGTTCGTACACTATCATATACATAAAAAAAAAAAGAATTATATGTTGTGAATGACATTTTAAGACGTTTAGTAATAAAATTAGCAAGTAACACATGTTCCGTAAAATATTTTTGAGAAAATTTTTGAGGCCCCAGAAAATGGATAATTAAAGTAAAAACGTTTGTTGAACTTCCGTATAACTGATTCTACAAAAGTATTTCAAAATATTTTCCCCAAATAAAACTTGAATTTATTTTTACCATTTTATAATTTGAATATCATTGTACAGGTATATAATACAGTGGCCTCCCATAGCTTCTGTTACATCTTGGCATACCAATATGGATCTTTACATAATTATATTTTACATCAATTTCCTTTATTACTTATTTTGATGACCAACACATGATTGTACCGTTATGTTTATTAACCTCATCATTTCCGTATCATTACATTCAATATATCAACAAAAGAGCTAATTGAACAAATATATTGGAATTATTAGATTTGTCTAAGAATAAAATGTAACATTTAAGACTGAAACAGTTCCTACATTAAAATGATCCAATTTTTTTTAAAATTACTATTAGCGACTTCAGAAGTTTCAAATATTTAGATTGATTTGTGCCAAAATAATTGCTGATTATCTAAATTATCTTAGATTTTCAGATTACTGTATATTATTTTTGTATTAACACGTGATATCTTATAAAAAGAATTTGGGAACTAAATTTAGCTAGTAGAAAAAAAAATAAAAGGGTGTGAATTCTTTTTTTTTTTTTTAGCAAAGTTTACCGATATTTAACAAATTTGTACTGCAATAAATTGAGAGGTTTTAGAATATTACAATTTTTCCTCACATGCAGATAAGATATTATTTGGGAATATTAAATATTTATAAGAGATTAGGCATGTTTAAGTTTAAAGAGTAATTTGGATTTAGAAAAAATAGAGAAAAAAGAATTGCACTGTTGAGAGTTATATCAAAGGAGAAATTAATATTTGTTTTATTGATCTTATAAAGGCTTTTGATATTTCGAAAAACAATAATATAGATTATTTGAAGGAAAATTGACTATTACAGAAAATTTGTATTAAATCAAAAAGTATTTGTAAAATTAAATAATCCTTTTTCTGAAAAGATAAGTATAGGTAATATTTATGAATGGAAGATGTTATTTACTTCCTGTTTTGTTTTGATAAGGTTAGAGTTGGCATTGGGCAGTGTAGAAAAATACATTGCACCAGTTTTTGTAATTTTGGATGAAAATAAATATTTCTAAATATATAGCAGTGATAATCGGTGAAGATAAAAAAAACACATATGGCTTTATTGCTCGGGAGTTCATAATAAGTTTGAGCACCAGACCTATGAGCACCAGGATTGATCCTGCGGCCTCCCGATACCAAGTGGAATGCTCCATCAACTACTAAAAAGTGCACACAGTATCATTGGAGATAATAAAAAATTATGAGTGATAATGTAACATTATGTAGCAGAGATTTGAACAATTTGAAAAAAGTGAAAAAAGATTAAAAATGGATTTGGAGAGAGAATGTGCAAATAAGTTGGATAGATATAGTTGAAAATTTTGAAATGTTAAAAAGAATAAAGAGAAAAAATTATTGAGGAAGTTCTGAGTAAAACAATAGAATGGAGATATATTTAATGGTAGGAAAATAACAAAATATATTTTCAAAGATTTTTAAAAGGTATAAAAAAAATAAGCAAAGGGATGGAGATATGAATATTTGAGGAATAGAGTAATGGATAGAATAGCTTGGACTGATGGGAAAAATCTCCCTTTTGTCAAATAACCAATGATATTGGTTTAATAATAATATGAAAATTAAAGAAAAGAATAATTATGGTTTACTTTGATCAATTAAAATCAATAAGAGTAAGTAAAATGGGGAGAAATGATGACGTAATAAGCACTTTTAATTAGTGTCTAATATTTCTGTAGTAGTTTTCACTACACCATGCTCACATAAGATAAGGACTGAGTTCTATCTGCTTTTAATACCTTGAAGAGGGGTGTAATTATAAACATATTACCACAGATGTGAAAAAAAAAGTATGATCCCCAGGATGCACATTTCACGCTGATCCAGCACTCATCAGTTAGCCCAGACCACAATCACTTACATATATCTTTATGATTGTTCAGTTTATATAGATAGCCAATTATTATAATTTAATTGATGGAGAAAACTTACCATGCTCACAACCTTGACACAAACCATTTAATGGAAATATATTAATAATTTTTATTAGTATTCATTAAACTTCCTTACATGAGAGTAGTATAATTAAAATCACATTGTAGAAATATTATTCATTAAGTAGAGATAATCTCTAGTCTAATAAATGACTAATAAAAATTATTAATATACTTCCATTAAGTGATTATGTCAAAGTTGTGAGGATGGTACTTATCAATTAAATGTAGTAATTGGTTATTTATATATACTGAACAAAATAAAGATATATATGAGATTGTGATCTGACCATCTGTTGAGTGCTGCTTCAGCACAAAATGTGAATCTTGGAAACATACACCTTTTTCACATATCTTTGGTCATATGTTTATAATTATACACTCTACAAAATGTTAAAAGTGAATAGAAACCAGTCTTTACCTTGTGTAAGAATGGTGTAGTGAAATTTATACCACAGAAATATTATTCATTAAGTGGATAATCTCTAGTAGAATGAATGACTATTAAAAATTATTATTATGCTTCCTTTATGTGGTTTGTGTCAAAGTTGTGAGAACAGTAAGTATGTATACTGAACAATAATAAAGATATGTGTAAGAGATTATGTTCTGGGCCAACTGTTAAATGCTGGTTTAGCATGAAATAGGCATTTTGAGGATAATATATCTTTTTCATGTGTCTTTGGTCATATGTTTATGATTACACCTCTTCATAAGGTAATAGAAACCAATTCCTACCTTGCATGAGAGTGGTGTAATGAAAATTACATTACAGAAATATTCATCTAGTCTAATGAATGACTATTAATTAATGTATATTTTGACATAAGTTGTAAATCATCCATTTTAAATTCATAAATAAAATTAAAATTGTTAGTACACAAAAGAAATATGCAAATAAATATGTTGAGAATAATAAAGAGGAAAAGAAAAAAATGAATGGATTCAATCCCAGGGTTTTGGCATAAAGAAAAGAGATATATAAGTGCAGTTATTGATTGGGCAGTGAGTAATAAGGATTCTGGAAAAAGACTTATTTTGAAATAAGGTAATAAAATAATGGAACTTATTTAAGTTAATATAGAAAAGAAACTTGGTTGTTGTCATCTCCGTGTAATGCGGCCGCAAGAGGCGCTGTTTTCCATGGCAACACAGAAATATTCAGATTAGGGGGCCAAAAGCAGATGACGCAAGTTCCAGCGGTTGTGCTGGCAGCTACTTGGCATAAGGTTTCTGTGGGTACGCATGGTGAACAGCGCCATCTAGCGGCTGGAACTTGCATTGTCTGCTTTTGGCCCCCTAATCTGAATATTTCCGTGTTGCCACGGAAAACAGCACCTCTTACAGCCGCATTACACGGGGATGACAACAACCTTTCATTTTAATACTTATAATTAAATTGTTTAAGTCCACTATTAAAAAATTCTCATTGACATTTGTATTATTTTATATTTAAATTTTTAATTGAAAAGTTGAAGAAAAGGATGAAAAAGATTACTGTTAAATTAAGCCAAAGCAAACAAAAAAAATTGTATTTAGCACTTTTTAAAATTCTAAATAATAGCTAATGTATGCAGTAACTATAACAAATTTAATTCAAATTTCTGAAAACGTTTCTAACATTGGCTAAGGAAAAGGTTTATTCCATATCTAATTACAAACAAGATAAGAAAAAGAAAAACTTCGAATATTATAATGAATTTTTTTTTTTTTTTAAAAAACACTGTTTATTTAGTCATTTTTATAAATATAAGACAGACAAATTATTAACAAATTTTTTTTACACAAACCAAAGAAAGAATGCTTCTAAACAATCTCTTTGCTCTCCCCATTGCCAGGCATTTTTTGATTAGTTATGCATTTTCAGGGGCATTGAAAATTTTTTTTTTTTTTCAAAATTATTTTATCATTTATCAAACATATGTTACTTGTTGTGTTTAAAAAATATTAAGAAATTGAATAGAAATTCATGTTACGTTTAAAAAGTAATAATTTTTTTATAAATACCATTCACAACATTTAATGAATTATTTTTTAATTCATATTATAACATACAACCATTAACTGTGTCATAATTTTTTCCATATTTACCATAGCATTTTTATTCAAGCTGTTGATTAATTTTTTTTAATAACCTTTTACAAAAATAGTTAAAATTTATAATCTACCAGTGACAGAAAAAGACATGGGTGAGTATTTTCAAAATTATAGGATAGTGCCCATGTGAAAAGTGTGTGCTAATGGATATAATATGAAGTGTTATGTGCAAACAGAAACACAATAATGGTCTAATCTCAAAATGTGTTCAAAGTGAGAATTCTTTCGTCATGTTTTTGCTTTGTTTATTACAGTTATATTCAATTTTATATTAATTACAATCATTTGGAATTTTGTGTAATTTTCTTATGTTTTTATAATCATCTTAAAAAAAAAAAAAATTTAACAAAATATTTAGTGTCTTGCATTGGTGGTCGAGAGGTCAGCGAGACTGCCTTGCAGGCAGTTGCCCGGGTTGCGGGTTCACGTCCCGGCCGATGCTATGACACTTAAAAAAAAAAATATTTAGTACGATAATCATTTTTTTAAAAAAAACACATGACACCCCTAAAAATGGATTATTAATATTAAAAAACGCATTGCAAGGTTCCAGCAAAGAGAGCAGAGGGATCATACATAAGTACCTATTTTTTATTATTATTTTAAATACAAAGGCATTTTTTATTTTTATTATTTATTAAGAATGTGCTTACTAAAATAATTTTTTAATTATATATATATTTAATCAATCAATAAATTATAAATAAATCAAATTAATAGACAACTTATTGATATACAATTTAATATCACCAAATTGATTTCTCTTCACATATGAACCTTATCAATATTTATATTTACATATAAGTAATGTAACTCATTATATTATTTTATATATTTATTTTATAATTTATTGAAAAATGACTATAAGAAATATATATATGTATGTTATCTTAAATATATATAGGAATGTGGATTTTAAATGTTTTTATTGAAATAGCTTTATTTACACTTCTACAGAGGATTGTAAATAAATAAAGCATGAGCTATTATACACTATTCATACTATCTGCTAGGAGGGCTTGGACCAAAATATAGTAGATGTGAGGATTACACAGTGTGTATATATATATAATCTAACTCATTACATTATTTTATATACATAACTATCTTAAAAACAAATAAAATTTATATTATTAATATTGTTGATGAAGTAATTTGTTTGAATGCATTTCAAATTTTATTTTTTTGAATAGCAAAATAATCAACCTTCATCCTTGAAATATAACCTCCATACATATATATAGTGAAATAGTATATGTGTGCATATATGCTATAAAATTCTGTGTTTATTATATTTATTATTTTAGATGTGAAAAAAATATATTTATGATAATAAAATACTAACAAAATGTATCATTTTTATTTAACTTTCAATGACCTTTGAAAATTTTAATATAATTAAAGCAAATTTATCAATATATTGTTTTAGTATAATGGCAAGGGTATCCATTTAGCATATATAAGTGCATACATAATATAATCAATATATTTTATTAAAATATAATTGGAAATAATGAAAATATTAACATATATGAATTCATATATCAAGTCTTATAAATAATTATATTTTTTAAAATAATATGAACTAAAATTATCCAGATATTTACTTTAAGATTCATAAATATGGGATAAATTAAATGAGTATGGTTAAGTACTTTTAAACTAATATGAAATTAGTATTAGGTTTATTATGAATGTGTAAAGTCTCTTTGAAGTTTATGTGTATATTATTAGAAATTAATTGAGTATATGAAAAGGTAAAATTTAAGTTCAAAAGTTTTATTATGCACTAAACATGCTTTCGACAGATTACTACTAGAATCATAGTGTTATTTAAAGATTAGTAGTTAGAACAATGCCTATATATATGGACATAGATGATGCTTAATATGTAAATTCAGTATTTATATGTTTCATTTTTTTTATAATGGAATGCATGAATCGTTTCTGTTGATAGAATGTGGATTCTTTGTGATTGCCCAAATCTCTTTATATTTTCTTTGTCTTTTGTCAAAAAAAGAAAATATAAAGAGACTTGGACAATCACAAACAGTCCACATTCTATCAACAGAAAGAATTCATGCATTTCATTGTTGAAAAAAATGGAACATTTAAATGCCACATTTATATATTAAGTCTAATTTACATATCAAACTATTTTCATATATAGACATACTTTTAATTGCTAAACTTTAAACAGCAGTGTGACTCTGGCAGTAATATGCCGATAGCGTGCTTAATGCATTATAAAACTTTTGAACTTCAATTTTACCTTTGCATAATACTTGATTATAATGAGTTTATAAGAATTACATTATTTGATAAAAAGAGAAGTAAACATTTAGAATTATTAGAAATTAGTGTATTTAAACTTGTGTTGTATTATTGAAATAACTGTATGATTGATATATTAATAACATATAGATATGTCAAGCATTGGTGGTTGAGAGGTCAGCGATAGCTGCTTTACAAGCAGTTGTCCCGGGTTAGCGGATTTGCTTCCCGGCTGATGCTATGACACATGAGGAAAAAAAAACATATAGATATAAATAAAACAAACATTAAATAAAATAAAATTAATTATCATACCTTTTTTTAACAGTCTGATTTTTGTTATAATTTTTATGCTTGCTACATTTATTTTTACTAACTTTTTATTTATTTATCATTTAACTCTTTTTTTTTTATTTCTCTGGCTAATTCAAGAGTGGATAAAGATTAAAAAAAAAAACTATTTTAGATAATAAAATATAATTTATTAATAATTATTCAGAAAGGTATTGTCTTTGAAGACAGTGCTTAAAGGTGATAACAATATTAGGCAAATTCTAATTTCAATCACTAATTATTAATCATATATAGCAGTGGTGGACAATCTATGGGTTGTGACATCTCAAGGGGTCATAGAAAAATTGTTGGGGATTGTGAAAATTTTGAGTTCGCATGTTAGATAATAAATTTTTATTTGAAAAAACAAAAACCTAAACACTTAAACATATATGAAAACTACTCCACATCACATGATCACCATCTCTTATGCTAGCACATAACTGTTATTAAACAGGCAAAACTCTCCATACAGTTATGCCATCCTGTGCCAAACATAGATCCAAGGATCCTCACTGATAAAGGCCGCAAGGCAGAAACTAGTCTGGGGATATTGGATGAGTAGGCACTAGATGGGGATTTTATGCACAAGCCTTTTGGCATCCATCGATTACTCTGGTTGGCACAGGATGGCACAACTGTATGGAGAGTTTTGTCTGTTGAAAACTACTCGAGTCATTATTAGTAGCCCTGATCATCTTTGTGTTTAAACACTTTCTTCTTTATAGTCTATCCACTTTGTATAAACAGCACATCATAATGGCACTTTACTTATCTTGTTTTCACTCTCAGAATTTTATTCTTTGTACTAGTATTCTCCTAACATATTTTCTAAAACAGGCTAAAAAATTTCATTGCTACAAATCATCAGATAAAAGCCAAGTATTATTATGCATTTTTTTGTTAATATGCAGTTAATTTTCAAAGATCTTATATCATATCGTATGTATGTGGTAAAATGATTTATCATTACTATCCTTATATGCTTATAATAGGAAGGTAACAACATATAATAGGTCATATACAATTTCAATCTGAATATGGGGTCACAAATATAAAATTGTGCACCACTAATATATAGAATAAAGTATGGCATAGTATCTTCAATTAACATAACTTTGGGGTAACTATAAATATTAATATAAAACTATTTTAGAATATTCTCCATCATTTTAAAAAAGAATGAATTTACTATATAATTATCCTTTTGAATACCTATAGTTATAGCAATGTATTCAAAAGAATGTAAAATATCTAAAGTTTTTTTTTGCCATTCTTTAAAATATAGAAAATAATAATAACCTGAACACATGCTGTTACTGCAGTCTAATAATATCACAAATAATGAGTGTGGAGGGCATTATGTATCTTCTTTTATATATCTTTAGTACAAATCGTATATATACTACACTCAATTAAAATGACATTAAAATATACATTTTTCTTAATATCCTGTAATTTAACACATGATATACATTGGTATAACTAAATATTCAACTTTCATGTAAATTTTCAACCATGACAGTGCAGCTATTGCATTGTAAATTTATATGCAAGTTTTCTTTGCTTATAAAAATTTGTAACATAATAATCTCATGATTTTATTGCAATTGTAATAAACATTCACATACTACTAGTTATGTAATTTAAACATTTTAAATTCCCAATGTTTAAATTTTAAATTTTTATATAATAAATTATGTATCTATCTATATATAAAATTCATGTAAATGTATGTTTGTCCATATGAATGTATGTTTGTCTGTAAGACTGACGTGTCAAATTTACGATCATTTAAAAAATATATATTTGTTTGTAATGCTGTTGAAGGAAGTAATTCCACCATTAAAAACCGTAATTTGTTTATGAAGCATTTTAGATAAAGAAATGGGTATAGTATTTAAATTGTGAAGAAAATGTGATTACAGTGCATAAATTTGTTTGAAATGTGATATTTAGTAAAGGGGAAAAATAGATGTTATAGTACCATATTTACATTTAGTTTTGGTTAACATATAATTGAAGTTATGTAGTTTGATATCGCGTTGTTTGCTATTCCATAATAATACCATACATGACTGAAATTTATTAAAGTAAACAATTAAAAAAATATTACAAATGATGGCCTTTCCATAGGCTGGGTGAAAACTTGTTAATAATATATTTTCTTAATGTAAATGCATTTTATTTATTTATTTTTCTTATATGTCAAAGTGTCGGCCAGGAAGCGAACCCAGGACAACTGCTTGTAAGGCAGTTGTGCTAACTACTCGGCTACCAACGCTTGACAAAAAAAAAATGCATTTTATATCGCACTTATTCCTTCTAATTGACTTTATATAGTAAACAGTTAACTTCCTTTTTTATTAATAAATTTATAACGTCAAAAAAATGTTTAAGATAACAGAAAAGGTTTTAACCTCTAATTTATTCGTATTATTTTAATATTAAGAGAATGATAATGATGAATGCTACATTAAATTAAATAATCAAATATAGACTTTAATTTTAACTTAATGATTTTATAATTTATAATTACTGTTCTATGATTTAAGTTTAAAACAACAAATATTTACATACACCAAACTCAATTGTGGTTACAATTACAAGTTTATTAATTATTTTTTATTAATTTTCTATATATAATCAAAGTTTATAAAATGCTGGTTTAAGATTTTTTTGCAGTTTCTCTCTTATATAACTATATATCTGATAGTGTTTTCTATCCTCAATGAGTATATTAAATTTCCAGTTTGGTTAAAATATTTTATATAGGAATATATATAAATCCATAGTTTTTATCATTTTTGCAAATTAAAATTTTGTTACATTTTCCTTTAGTCCTTTGACAAATTCTTTTTTATTCTAATAATCATTATAATAACAGTATATTTTAATGATAAAAGAACTTTCATAAACTTCTAAATTTCATTTTTTTTCCATAAGCTAAATAGTAATAGCGATTTGTTTTTAACCTGGTTATATAAATAAATAGTTCATGTTTAATAAGATTTTGATTTAGCAATTACATAATTGGACAATAGATTAACCAGATTTAAGATTAGATTATAATAATTAATTATACAGTAACAAAATGCAACATAACTGTAGATCATTTTTTTCTTCAGATTTTAATTTACAAATTACTTTAAAATTACTGTTTGATTTATAGTGATGAGATACTGAACGTTAGCACATCATGTAAAAGTAAAATTCAAATACCATGTAATATTTAGATACCACCTAAATTTGTATACTCAAATAAAAATTTTATACTCAGCTTTGTTTTTATATTATCTGAAAATTCTACCATATATGGTTAATAATTTTGTTTGAATTTTAGCCTTTATGTTTAATTTTTCCTGTTTTGTTGTTATTTACCTAAACTATAATGTGTTCATGTATATTTAAGAAGAGTCAAATATCATCTATGTTATTGAGATATAATAAATATAAGAGAACTGTTAAATGAAAAAACCACAGGAATATATAATTTTATCTATAGTTTATTCTTCAAAGTTTCAGTATTAATAATGATTATATTTTTAATCCACCAGATAAAACTGCATTAAAATAAAAAGAGTTCTATGTGTACACTGTAAATATAAATGTTTTAATTTGAACCTTCAATGATTATTATAAACCTGTTCAAATTTAAAAATAAAATTAAGCTTGACATTTAGTTTAATGCATTAATATGATAAAATAAGAATTTTATAGACTAAAGATTGCATAGATGAAATAAATTACATATATAATTCAATATATTAGTGATCTATATATGTAATCATATGGAAAGAAACCAAACTTCAAATCTGTGTTATTGGTATTAAATTTACTTGCACCTGTCCATCAATAAGGGTTTTCAAAGCATAGGTGAATCACCTAGGTTTAAAGCTTGTTTTTATATAAATCACTCATTTTAATCATGCTTAATTCAGGACTTGATCCTTTTATGAGCTTGGTAATTCAATCGACAAATTATTTATTTTATATATATCACCTATGCTTTTAAAACACTTATTGATAAGTGGGTAGACATAAATTTAATACCAGTAGCACATATCTGAAATTTGGTTTCTTTCCATTTGATTTATATAGATTGCTAATATATTTATTACTGATATTTAAAATTAAGATAATTCAAAAGTCATGAGTAGTTAAAACTGAGATACTGTCTCTTCCCTGTAATATATATGTACTAAATTTATACAAATAATTTGTCAATTGAATTATCAAGCCTATAATAGGATCAAGTCCTGAGTTAAACATCGTCAATAAGTGTTGGCTTACTGACAAATGGGTGCAAGAAAATTTATACCAATAGTGCATGTCTGAAGTTTGTTTTCTTTCCATATGATATATAATTCAAATAAAACAAAGTGAATGTAATGTATTATGAAATTCACCACTTCCTTTATTTTGCTATAATATGTTATATAAATACAATTTATTCATTGTACTTTAAACACTTTTTAGCAAAAAACTTTTATTGTACATATATGCATACAGACTGCAGGATAGTCAAAACATAAGATTATATATGCATATATGTAAAATATTTTTTTTTTGCTAAAAAGTGTTTAAAATACAGTGAATAAATTGCATTTATATATGAATGCGTTATTCTAAAAAAAATGATATGATATCAGTCCATAAATGTACAAATTGTTATATTGGTTTAAAAAAAAAGTATTATTTTACAGATTTTTTGGTTTTAAACTTTGACATTCATATTGAAAGCTTGTCTCATTTCTATCGTGGTGATATTAGATTTTATTTATGTGGGTGTGATTAATTTTTCTGAGAGAGTTATACAAGATTTTATATATTCTGCAATAGATCATATTGTTTAAAATAAAAATAAATTCATATATTTCTTATTGTTTTTATAAAGATAATATTATTAGGAATATTACTGGGAGAAGATATTGTGCAATTTTAAATATAATACAAATATTTATAAATGAATGTGTGAGTTTAAAAAATAAGATGGGTAAAATAATGTCCAATGCAAGAAGCTACACAGAAATATATGATGAATAAATAAAGCTATAGAAAAAAGATTAAGTCTGAAAACTCTGTATTATGTATTAAATTTTTAAAAACTAAAGTTTGTTGCCACTGTTATTATGGACATTTCTAAGAATGGATTATATAATAAAAAATGTGATTCGATGAGAGATGAATAAAACTATAATTTTTTTAATTTAATTATTTAATAATTATTAACATTTCTAACTAACTATTATAATAGAGATAACATTGTTTATTTTAAAATATAAAATGTGATTTAATAATCAAATTCTGAATTAAGAATTATGATAATACAAAGCTTTAAGACCAGCTTCAGTCATGCAAGCTTTTATTCAGATGAGCATATTTTAATGATATAAAGGTTTCATTTAAATTTAGGCTTCAGATCTGGATAGTGAGATTCTGTGTTAAGAGAGGGCAGTAAATCACCATTAATGATGATGAAGTTATTATTATTGTTGCTTAATACTTCATTGCCTAGTTACTCATCAAAAATCAATATGCAGTACTTTTAATTAAATAGAATCCCTATCAAATTCTATTGCATGTCACTAGTTGCCATAGCAACATTTTACTCTTAATAAACTAGTTAGAAATTAGTTTTGTATTTTCTTTTTATTCATTAGCTTTAATTAATCAGAAACTAGTTTCAAAGGTTTTTTTTATTCTTTAGCCGAATTTTTTCAAGCATTTGCTATTTATTTTTACCATTTTCATATGAAATAATGACATTCTATTTCTTTTTACTTATTTCTATTCACTATCCACACACTCTTTCCACGTGCATTGGCCTACTTCTTTTTGAATCTCATCCAAAGCAGTCAGCATTACCTTGCATCAATCTCACAAGCAATATAAATTGCATCTACACTTTCTAACAAAAATTCACTTCCATCACATTGATTGTAAAAAATTAAACCCTGTGTGATTTGGCATAGCTGATAGAATATCTGACTTGGGATCAGGAGGTCCCACAATCGATTCTGGTGCTCACAGATCTGGAGTTTGAAATTCTTATCAACTCCCAAGCAATAAAATCATATGCCTTTTAAAAAAAAAAAAAATGATAAATTTGTAATACATCTTTTTTTTTGTTTCATTTTTGCTTTATCAAATATTCTCCCAGCATTCCCTCTTTATATGCATCATGTGGTTTCAAATTGCAGTGAGATAATAAAATAGGTGAATCATAATCAAGCACTGTAATATCCATTTTTAACTAACATTCATATACAAGTGCATATCATCATCATCATCATCATCATCAAACATTATCAATCCACTGCAGGATGGTCTCTCCAAGTTCAATCCATCTTTCCCTATCTTTAGCTTCTCTTCTCCACATCACCCCTGCACACTTTCTTATTTCATCCATCCATCTCACATGTGGTCTCTTTCTGGATCTTTTACAATCTCTTGGAATCCAGTTTAAAATTTCAATTGTCCATCTGTTATCATCTCTTCTAACAATATGTCCAGCCCAACTCCACTTCAGACTTTTAATTTTTTCAATGAGGTCAGTAACACCTGTTTGTTCTCTTACTCATACATTGCGTTTTCGATCCTTTCTTGTTACTCCCAACATGCATGTATTGATGTATAAACATGTTTGAAAACATGTAAACATCCACATAAGACATATATAAATGATAACTATATCTTACAAGAGTATATACTCATTGTAGTCTTGTTTTGATAAAGACATTCTGTATCAAAAGCTTAGCTCAGCAAAAATTGTTAATATTTATTACCATAATTGATGGAAATTATCTACATACACTTTTAGAATATATTTACATATTATTTACAGTATATAGATATAGTTTTTTTTTAAATATGTAAATGTATGTACATATTGTATATGTAATGTGAAGTAAAAAAATAAAGTATAGAAAATTAAAATTTCATTTCAATTTTTATTTAATATTGTTCTGAAATCATAGTGAAATGGGTAACTACTTTGCATTCCATTTTTGTTGTTTATACTCTAAATATACTCTTCCATTTATTTTGCTATTATTTTTGATTTCTTTATAGTAATGATTCCAAATTTCATGTTTTCAGGGATTTATAATCATAAACATTAAAAAATGATAAGCTTCCAAAAGGTTTATTTTGTGTTTTCACATTGGTTAATCATGTTTAGAGTGTCCCAGAAATGTCCCAAAATTTGTAAATTATTCCAATTTATCTCAAATTGGCAGATTTGTGTTGAATATGTGAATGTAGTTCATAATATTTGTTATGTTGTGCACTAAGTTCCGCAACTCTGGTGATGCAGTTATAAACCGAAGCATACACACCGCCTGATAGTGTGCGCGCATGAAGTACATTGTCGTGAATCAGAATCAATCAAATCAATATGTTTTGTCTTCTTGTGATGGACTGTTGCTTCAAGAAATACAATAACAAGGTATATCTCAGCTTTATAAAACTCACATCAAGTAACTGTAAATCGGTTTAATTAAATCAATAACGCGTAGACTTCTTTTATAGGTTATTGAATATATTTTATTGTAAGCATTTAATAATGGTTATATGAATTGCTGAAGAACTGTAATTTCAATTAAAATGGATTATTTATGGTCACCTAGATGTTAATTATTTCAAAAACTTTTTATTTGATAAGACATTTTTTAATAATAATAATTTTTCAATAATGTTAATGTACCATAAAAATAGTGATATTTAAATCAATTAATAAGTTTTAAATTCAAAATTATTTTTATTTTATTTTTTAGCATCAGAAATGGCTTAAAAAAAACTAAGTTGTAAATTTAATAAGGATCTGGCAAACAAATTTTCTTTCATTAAAAAACTGAAAAAGGATTCAGATGTTCACTGGATGGTGGGAAAAACGATACCATAAGACATGTCAAACTGGTAAACATAAGCGATGCATATACTCAGCTTCTGGATACATTCTTTAATTTACTCATACTAAAACTTTCAATACCAAAGAAAAACAAACTTGCATTAGCCAAAACTGCTTTCTCATTTCATTCCATTTATCACAACCAATCATTTTATTTGATCCAAAAAATTTCTGCGCTCGCACTAAATCTAAAGTTGTAGTTTAAAATGTTTTATTGCCTCATTCTTTTTCTGAATTGAAAATGACACTCGATAATATTCAATTTATTTCATTGTATTCTGATGCCTCACATCACAAGGATATAAAACTGTTTCCTTATTTAATAAAATATTTTGATCAACAACAGGGTATTCAGATAAAAGTGTGGATTTAATTTCTTTGTCAGGCGAAAATTCAAAAATTAATCACAGAATCAATTTTGAATAATAACCTGACAAAAAAAGTTAGTCGGATATTGCGCTGACAATGATTGGAAAAAAAAGGACAAAACAATATTAACAATCGTTTGAATTCTGAACTAAACAGATAAATAATAGGCGTTGGATGGGTAGCACACATTAAACTCAATACGATGCAAACAGCAGCAGACATACTTCCCGTAAGCATAGCTGTAAAAGTATACTCCTATTTTTATGTCTACACTGTGAGAGCAGAAAAATTAAAACAATTCTGTGATGACGCAAAAATACAATGGCGTCGATTGTTGGTAGTTGGTAAAACGAGATGGTTGGTATTACACCCAGCTATTGGAAGAATTTTGAAAATGTTTAAACCACTTAAATCTTAATTTCTTTCAATTAATAAATGTCCAACAATTTTACAAAAAAAATTTCCGATGAACAAGCTGAAATTTTGTTACTGTTTTTCGCAATATTATTATAATCAATTCAAAAAATAGAGAGTATTTGACAGATATAGATATAGTCAAGGCATATTAACAATCAAAATTGTGAAAATATTGTAAATATTTTGATACCTATTCCATCTCTGTTTCCGAACATCCAATTTATCTACTAACTATCCTAGGATATGTTTACATTTTGATTATATCTTATCAGCCTATACTATTTTATCTTTAATTTTTTTTAAATATTTTGTTCAAATTTTTCTATTTTTCTTTAAGCTTCCATATCTCTACATTTATATATTTTAAAAAATGTTACTGATTTATCTATGCAGTAGCCCCATTTAACCACAGAATCAATTATCCATAGTGTGACAAATATAAATTTAAGAAATTAGAAATTCATAAATTTCTTCATGCACTCTCCTATATGAGCATTGTCACAAGTTGTTTATCTCTCTTATGTATTCAGTTAATCTTGTGGTAGTTTTTTTTTTTTTTTTAGTTTCTTTCTAAATTTAGTTGTTCATTATTTTTTCACAATGTATTATTATTAGTTTTTTATCAATTATTTTTTTGATATCTGAATGTGTACATTTTAAAATTAAATTATCTCATAGTATATAAATTTAAGTTAAATATGTAGCAAACATCAGGCTCGATATTATTCATTGTTTCAAGTATCAGAAAAGGTTTGGAATTAAATAGCAATTGATATAGATGGCTCCCACTATTAATAATCTTCTTGTTTTTTTAAACTTTATTCTTTCTCTATATCAATTTTTGCAACTTTATTATTATTTTTAAAATACTATATTTTTTCTATTTCTTCTTCATCATTCTCATAGTTTTTCTTTATTTTTTGTGTTTACTTTTGCTTTTTTATTATATTAAACTATATATCTACTTTCAAAATTAAAACTGTATTTACTCCTTAGAATAGATACAAGAGAAATCAATGATAGCATAAAATTATATCAATAAGAAAGTTTCAATGAATACATATAAATGTGGTATGCAAACCATGTATATAGAAAAATCAAAAATTGTATTAGAGCAATAACATAGTCTCAAGAGCTGCATAAGAAAATTATGATAGGCAAATTAATGCAAGTATGAAAGAAACATAAATAAATAAATATAAATAAAATCAAAGATTACACTAATGCCTTAAGGCAATGCATCATATGCATAATTTGCTAAGAATATAAAGTAAGTCAAACCTATATTTAAGGTTTAGAAATCCCATTGATTAATGCCTATTTTGGCCCAAAGGCCAATGAAAAAAAAGGCCAATGAGGACTATAACAATATTTAGAAGTTGATATAAATAAATTAATTACACAGTATGGAACTAATGCAAAGTTTATGTATTAAATACATAGGGTGTATGAAAGATCTACATTGTTAAAGTTTAAATTATTATTAGATGAAAGATGGGATATATTATTCATTCAGTGGTTGGGAGAAAGTTCAAGTCTTAAGCCTAAGAATTACATGAATTAAGTTTATAGCTTCATCTGGTTCCAGGTTTGGTCAGTTAGCCAAGGCTGACAAGTTCATTTATTCTCATCTTTTATCTTGTAGAGGGACTTGAAAAATCGATTAACCATTGAGTCATCACAGCCATGATCAAATATCATGTTACATCTGGCAGTCCAAATTGAGAAGTTAATGAAAGTGGCCAGTCTTATTGTTCTGAATTGACCCTTTTTAATTGCAGCCTTAAAAGAAATGTTAGCTGGATCATTGCCATTTATCTAGTCTAACACTATATGTTGTAAACCCTTTGGTAATGGAAAAAGGCCCCAATAAGGAGTGCTCCAAAGATGATTTTTATTAAAAAATCAACAAATTTTGGACTCAGTTTGATAAATTTTGTTAATTTGAAAATCGAGAGATTCCTAAAGGAAATTTATTAATGGATTTAGTTTTTCTGGGAAACATTAATTGATAAACTTCCCAATATGATAATTTCCCCTGGAAAAGGAAACCCAATGACCGGAAATTTTGAATAATCACTGTAACTTGCTTTTGAAACCAAATGCTTTTCCATCTAGGCAGAGGTTGATCTGTAGGCTCGATCTTTTTCATGGGCAAGGGGGCACTCTATATCAGGATTATTCTTAAAAATCTTGAATAGTACATTATGAGTTCATTGGAGGTAAAAAATCTTCAGTGAGCGAAAGCTAAAGCCATTAAGAAGCTTGGGTTTTTGTAATAGGTTGAGGCTGTGATGGGAGTCTTGCTTCCCCAGCAATGTCTTCTGCATAAGGTTTCAATTTTTTGGGTAAACTTGTCCGTGGGGGAAAAATCCTGCCAGATAATATGTTATTTTGGGCAATACTACAGCATTCAGTAGTGCTACCTTCCCCAACAAGGACAGGTAGACCTTAGATAGTGATGTTACTGTAGCACTGACAAGGAAGCTTCAAGTTCCCTCCTCATAGTGGATGGGGAAGGTTGGGAAAGCTGAGAAATTTCTGAGGGGGCTTCAAACCCACCTGGTATTTGCTTGCCTGATAGAATCTATCTATATTATGATTTTATCAATTTGCTCTATATAGCTTGGAGGAGTTGGCTCTTGAATAGTTAAGAATTGTTGCGAAGTGATGCGATATGGTTTCTCCTTTATTGGAGTCAGGAATCTCTCAGCCACTATACTCAGGAGTGTGCTAGCCACTTTGTATTTCCTTTCTATTTCCCACCCTAAGTTTTTCCCATATTCTTTTCTATCCTGTTTTATTCCATTTCCACAATGTCATCTTTGTCCACTTTATGACCTTTATATCTAGATCCCCCTTATCTTTTTCCAAATCCAGCATAAAAACCAAGAACCCATTTTCTGTATAATCACTTTTTTTTATATTTATTCTCCCACAACTTCATTGTTTGTACTCTTTCTGCTTGTAAAAATTTACATTCAATTAACAGATGCCTAATATTTTCTATGCCTTCCTTACATAACTTGCACCCACATTCCTCCATTTACATGTATATTTCCTTGTTGCTAATATCCTGTTCAAGCCTTAAACAATAAACTACTTTCCTTGCTGTTATCATAAATTAACTCACACCCAATTTTCTGTTTACTTCTATATATATTTAAAGTCTTTTTACTCTTCATACTATTTCCCCACTCTCCAACTCTCTATTTTTTTTATTAATTCATCTATTCTTCTATCCCATTCTTTGACACTATAACCCTCAACAATTCTCCTAACACAATCAACCCATCTTTTGTACAAGTATACTGACAGAAAGTCTTTACCTAAATCTTCTGCATACCATACTACTTTTCTTGCCCATCTTACTGCCTGTCTTTTACTTGTACAAATTATATACTATTTTGGCTATTTTTTTTACTATTCATAAATTGCAATCTACCAAACATTTTCATTTTGCATATTGCATCTCTCATACAAAAATATGTCCATCCAATTTCTTCTTGAATTGTCATCATCTGCATCAATAACCCTTTACTAACACATAGTACTTCATTACTATAAGTTAACCCTGCTACTGTCACTTCCTTTCATACAATTCTTACTACATCATATTTATTTTATGAAAACACTTTATCAGCCCCTTCTTTTCTTTGCTTCATTTATCAAATTTTTTTTGCATTTATCCAAGCATTTTCTCTGATTACTTAAGATGATTCCCAAATAATTATACATATTCACCACATTTAACTTTATATCCCCCAATAAAAATTCATTCTCTTGTCTTTTTCCAGCATTTGTGATCATTACCTTTGATTTTCTTCATTAAATTTAATCCCCATCTCTTTACCCATCCTTGTGCATGTCTTCAATATAACTTTAATATCTTCCCTACTTTGTGTGCAGAAAAACGTATCAGCAAATAAAAG
Source organism: Epiperipatus broadwayi (assembly GCA_028023455.1). Taxonomy (NCBI): domain Eukaryota; kingdom Metazoa; phylum Onychophora; class Udeonychophora; order Euonychophora; family Peripatidae; genus Epiperipatus; species Epiperipatus broadwayi. The sequence continues at coordinate 2,332,077 of JAQFVV010006200.1, read as the reverse complement.
ACTTGATAATATATACACTCCCTTGCCATATATCAATGGTATCTTTACCCCTCTTCCTAATCTTTCTATTGTTCTCTCCATTTCTCTCAAATATAACCAAAACAAAATTAGGTGGCATAGGGCATTCTTGCCTTAATCCCATCCCATTTTTAATTCTAACTGATTCTGTATATTTCCTAATTGATATGTATAAAAATAAATAAATAATTATTTTCATACAATCTCTTACTAAGATCCACTAATGCTCCATTCATTTCAAATTTACTAAACTTATCCATAATCTATTTCTATTTAGTCTATCATATACCTTCTTTATATGTATAAAAACCATATGTATCTGTCTACATGTATTCCTGCTCATATCTATAAGTTGTGTGATTACAAATAAACTATCTTCTATATGCCTATCATTGATTAACTTTCTATGGTCAATACCCTTTTTTTAAATAATAGCCTTACTCTTGTATTATCCCAGCCATCTGGAACTTCTGTCTTTTGTGCCATCTCATTAAAACATTTGCCCTATTTCCCAAATTCATCACCATCTCTGCTGCCTATACTGCTAAACCTGTTGCCTTTCTACTTTTCAATTTCTTTCTTGCCTCATTCAATTCATTTTCTGTAAAACTAATATTTCCATTACTATATACTTTTATTTTCTTATCTCTCTGTCCTCACATCTAACATTTTTTTTATATCCATTACATACTTATTTAAGATTGTCTCTAATTCTTCTTTAGAACTACACTCTTTTTCCTCATCATTTAGTAATATTGTTTCTCTCTTCCATATATTCTTTTAATATATTTACAAATTTTTTTTCTCTCATCTCGTCCAATTTTATTAATATCTTCCAATAATTTACTATTTAATTTCATTCTCTCTATATAATTATCTATTTTAGTCAACTTCTTTTTTTAAAAAATAGTTTTCCCATTTAACATTAATATCTTTTCACTTTTTTCGTTTTTAATAGCACATGTTTATTCTGTGCATGTTTTCCCCTCTTTTACATTTGTACTAATTCTCATTTTTCTATTATTCTTCTGAAATACAGGCTTATTATATACCTGTATCAATATATGTAATATATAGGGTATATGAGCACAGACTTTCACATGACCCACCACTTTTTACTCTATCTCATAACACTGATACCCTTGAATACATATATATTGAAAAGATAAATAATCACCAATAGACATATTTCATGCTAAACCAGCAATCATCAGTGGGTCCAGATTATCATCTCTACACATATATGCAATAAGTGCTCAGATATATATTAAGATAGCCAATCTTCATACTTTAATAGACAGGCTTCAATACACTCCATACTCCAACTCTTCAACTGTCCATCCAATTGGAGCTCTACACATATATGCAATAAGTGCTCAGATATATATTAAGATAGCCAATCTTCAATCCACTCCATACTTCAACTCTTCAATCAAAATGGATGAATAGTTAAAGAGTTGGAGTGTGGAATGGATTGAAGCCTGTCCATTAAAATACAAAGATTATCTCTATTAATATATATCTGAGCACTTATTGCATATATATGTAGAGATGATAAAAATTGGATGGATGGTTGGAGAGTTGGGGTATGGAGTGGATTGAAGCCTGTCCATTAAAGTATGAAGATTGGCTATCTTAATATACATCGGAGCACTTATTGCATATATGTGTAGAGATGATAATCTGGACCAACTGATGATTGCTGGTTTAGCATGAAGTATGGATATTGGTGATTATCTTTTTGACATATATGTATTTAAGTGTATCAGTGTTATGAGATAGAGTGGAGAGTGGTGGGTCTTGTGAAAGTCTGTGCTCATATACCCTATATATTCTTCTTCTGAATATTCACACCTAAAGTCCTATTTACCATTTTGTCTACTTCATCAAACCAGTCCTTATATTCACCCCCAACAAACTCTTCAATGATTTCTTCAATTTTTATTTTATATTATTCTAACTTATTTTTATTATTCATCCTCCATCCATATTTTTCACTATCCTTTCTATTTTTACTATTTTCCATTACATTACTAACTATTACTTTTATAAAAGAATTATGATCACCATTACATACTCTTTCTTCATTATCAAACATCTTACTTTCCATACTTATTCATTCCTTCTTTCTCTACTAATGCATAATATATTGTGTGAAATGTATTATTTATAGACCATGTGTATTACCCCTCATAAATATTTGCTAAATTTCCAATGCTCAAATTCATTCTGTAACAAAATTGTTTTTAAAAGCTGTCCATTCTTGTTATTCACATCATCAATTTCTTCAATATACCCATTCATATCCCCTATAACCATTACCCCCTTTTTTGAAACTCTGTATATCCTGAACTTGGCATTCATATGTGCTACTGTTTCACTCCATTATAGTTTGACTATCTACAGTAGCCATATACATTATAGCCACCATCCATTCTTGTCTTCCTAACCTTATCTTAAACCACAAATATTCTTGACAATTTACAGTATTTAAATATTTTTTGACATAACTCCTATATCACCAACCCTTTTTTCTTTTTCTTTTCTATTTATACCCTACCACACCAAATCTTCCAGTATAGGTTCTTTTTCTTCTCTTAGATGTGTTTACCCTATTGCTATTATCTCAAGCCCTTCATTTTTAACTGCTTTGTTTTAATTCCAGACACTTTTCTGGTCTCCTACCAACTTGCATATTCAGATACACAATTTTAACAATTTCTTCTTTCCTAACTACTCTTTTATAAATTATTTTGATTCTTTCTTCTCCATTACATTTATAAATAATTTGCTTACTATTAATTTTACAGACCCATTCCCTTTCCACATCTACATTTATATCTAAATTAGCTAACCTTTGATTATTTCTTACATCCAGTTCATTCTTCTTCTTTCTGATAACACTGCCACTTAAAACCCCACACATTTCCCAAACTATATTCTTTATAAATCAAACTCCCTAAAACTTCACTTCCTTGTTTTTCTAAGTGCAATCCATCTTTACTATATAACTCCCTCTTTCCAAAGAAAAAATCTCACATATCCATAATCATGACACAATGTTTTCATTCTCTCATTTATAGGACATACCCTATCTTATATATATCTATTGTTGAATCTTAATAATAATCCAATTACTTCTACTCTTCCTTTAACCTTATTTAAATTACTAATCAATTCTTTGTATTCATCCATTACTCTTTCTGATGGCTCTGACAAATTATTTGTCCCTACCATAATATAAACATTTCTACTTCCTTGTTTCTTTATCTTATCTATAACAGCTCTAATTCTAGCTTTAGGCAAACATACTCTTACAAACCTATTTCTATTTTCCCTTGCAATTACATCACATCCTCTAATTAGTGAGTCCCATCAAGATTGACTCATAGTTTACTTTCCCTACTTCATCCATAACATTCTCTTTCACCTTCTGGACTTCCTTATCTACTTCTTCCTTATTGTTCCATTTATTAATTCCTTCTCACACTTTATGTCTAACACTTTTAATTTTACTTCTATAATCTTTACCTCTTCCTCTATCTTACATATTCTTTGCCTAACTATCTCTATTACACTACTTATTTTGTCATCCCATTAAATAGATACTCTATTCTATCTTTCTTAGCTACATGTTCCTCCATTTCTCCTGACTTTTTCTTTAAAGTATCTACACTTAGAAACCATCTTCACCTCTTTTATCACATTTATACATGATCTACACAAACATATACTTTTTACATCCACCCTAATATTATTTAAGCATTTCAAATGGAAAACCTTATCACATACTATATACTTTACCAAAGCATGGGATACAAATGTAATCTATATTTCCTTGTTTTTCAATTCCCCTACTCTATATTTAAATTTATGACTTTTCTACTACTCTCTTCAAACCTCTTTATACAAAATGAAAAAAAAACAACTTTTTTTTTAAAAAATGGCGATTAATAAACACTTGCTCCTCTTACTCTACACCTCAAACATTACCCTCTTTCTCAAATAAATTACTCTCTTACTTAAATTGAAAATTTTTTTAATAGCAAACTTCCTAAAATCCAACTAATCTTACTGGTATGACTTAGTTTTAAAGTCTCATTGCAGTAAACATATACACACAAAAGATATTGTTTCCTTTTATATTTAAAATGGCATATCGAATCACTTTCCAAACATTAGCAATATTTTTCTTGATCTTTCAAAATCCAATTAAATCTCTCTCTCTATGATCCAACTCTCTTTACTCATCCACTCATTAAGCAAATATTCTCCAGCGTAAGAACATTTTCTAGATGATTATATAACACTTTAACTTATCTTTCAGAACAAATCAGCAAAGTAAAGCAGTCAAAAGTTTTTTATTACTGCCATTTGCAATCAACAGGAACTCTAATACATTTATGACATTAGTTGATGATGAATCCTGCATCTTATGATTTGAAGTTCTGATGGCGAATCATACACCCCATAACAAGGAGTTGTTTTTTTGTACAAAGCAGTAGCTTGCCTTCCTGTTAGTGTTAAATTTTAATGTGCTGACACTATATGCTAAATAAATAAATAAATTTAATTTTACACAATAAAAATCAGATTTCATTTTCTAATATGTATTGTAAAACATTCCTTTTAATTTATTCATAATATTTGTATTTTATACCCATGTTTTTTTTATATTTACAAATATGTTTTAAATATATATATATTACCAGTATAAAGTTTTGAATCATGGACATACTCCTTTTTTCTCATTAAATTTTTTTAATATTCTGCATCATTTCAATTTTTTTATTTATTTATAATTTCTACTATTTTTGTTTTCATTTAAACCTACTATCATTTTGATATATAAATTCCATATTTGTAGTTCTAATTATCTATGACTTCTTATTATGAATCTTCTAATTTATCATAGACTTCTTCCATTATTATAGTTAAAATAGATTTTAAATTGCTCACTGTACAAGAAAAACCTCTTCTACAAATTTTAATAGAAGAATAGTGAAGGAGACAATAGTATTTATCAGGTTCATCAGTTTTCAGATGATGGTTTGAATGATTTTTTAACCTTTAGTGACCATTATTGGATAGTTATCAGGCTGATATTAGTCAATTGCCTGAAAGAAAAATTTCTAGACTGTATAAAAAATAACAATTTTTCAAAATGTTTGAGAAAATAAAATTTACATTTGTGTAATCAATTGATCATACTCGGTATGGACTTTAATCACTGTTTAATGTCAGTAACATTTGTTTCTGCATCAAACTACCTTATTACCATTCATACTCAGAGTATGTAACAATTTTTTATTCGTTCTTTTTTTGGATACAGAAGTTTTTATTTCAATACAGTATTTTATTCTAAAATATATCCTACTTTTAAAATATAGTTTTTTAGTTTTCTTGTCACATTATATAAGATTTGATTCATTTAATAAATTTTAAATATAATTTTATATTAAAAATTATTATGTTATTATGATATAATTATATATAGCATAAGATAGCTTTAAATTTTATATCACACATCTAAAAGTAAGATACTTCTCTCGCACCTCTGGAAATGTTTCACCCCAGGTTAAGAAACACTGTCTTAATTGATATAACAATATTTAAGTTGAAATTAAATGAGAGCTCCAAATTTATCACAATAAAAATAAAATTATGAGTAAAATGTTTACTGTTCTTATGTGGACAGATGGCAGCTCATTAATTAATGTTATATCTCTATATATGAGTATATATTTTTAAATCTAGCAAAGCGCAAATTTAATGATTAAGACAATAGGGTACCAAATCAAGCTAGAAAATTTTCATTGTTTACTATTTTATTAACATAATACAGCTATAACATTAATTTAAATAAGTTCTGATGTTTACAATTTCTTCTTAAAATAATTAACTCTCATACATCAACAAGTTAGATATATACATAAATATCAAAACTAAAACAAATTTTTTTATAATATTTCAAGTTTTTATTGCATGCTCTCTCACACAATTTAGAATACCTTCACAAATTATTCCATATTAAGAATGAATATGTTGTGGACTCATTTTAAGCTTAGTCTCAAATAATGGACCTTCTCAAAATATAAAGCTATCAAGATCTTGAATCAGTATACAATATACCTGACCAATGAAACAAAAATTAAAGAAAAGGAAATAGTCATTAAACATAAAGGGACCAATCGTATAACTACATTACTGAATCTGATTGTTCCTAGTGAGGAATAGGATCTAACTATAAAACAGAGGTTCATTTAAGAGTGATCAGATAACAGGTGATGACAATTCAAATAATAAGATTACTGGGTTACATTGTAACAATAATTCACAATCTGCAATTATTTTGATAGGCATGTATTGTCTACTATTTGGTCAGGCATGCTCATACTCAGATCAAGAAGCTTCTAGCGGCAAATATCCTACATGATGTGAGCAACATGTCTGGATGTGTCAAGTTTTATGAGAGTCATACTATTTCTTCAAATACTAGTTGTAATTCTGCCATTATAACAATAATTCATAATCTGAAATTATTCTGGAAGTCAAGTAGATTGTCTACTATTTGCTGGAATGCAATTAAGCATGTTCATCTTCAGAGCAGGAAGGCTAGTGATAAATACAGATATTTGAAATGAGTAAGAACGACGGGAAGTGTCAGGTTTTATAAAAGGAGTCAAATATTTTTCCAAACCTTCGTTGTCACAGCTATTAACTTAAAAAAAAAAGTGGTAATTCCATTAACCATAAGAAGGCGAACTCTTTTAATAAACTTTATATATATATATTGTTGATGCAAATGGATATAATAAATGGGTTAACATTAGTTTTTGTTTGAATCTCATTTATTCACTATCCGGAAGTATTACTTTATGAGTGTAAGCATAGAAAACACAACAGTGCATTTTCTGGAACATTTCTTATTTTCTGTGATCCAATCAAATATTTATTTCAGATTCTAAGATTCGGTGGCATTGTGAATCCAATTTCGTTTATATATTTATAACAGTAATTCGTCCGTTCACACTCATATATATATAATGTCTGTTTTTTGATTTATCTATAGTTTTTAATTTATTTTGCGTCATTTAATCGATGCATTTATTTATAAACCCATTTTTAAAATAAATGTTTATCAAATTTATTTATTTCATATCTATCAATATATTGTATAAACTGTTGAAGATATTTTGAAATAAATACTTTCTAAAAGAATATATATATAATTATGAATAGTTTTTAATATTTAAAATTACTTATTGATAAGATAAAGGTAAGTGACCATGCATATTTCTCTGTAAACAAACATGTCTAAGAGGAGGAGGAGGGGTATAGACAATATTTACTTTTATATTAAAAATAAAAATGGTTAAATGCAGAATGCTTAAACATTGATTTGTAATTCTAACAATTAATTGGCCGAAGTAAAAAAAAAAAAAATCATTACAAAAGTTTGTTTCAATAAATTTTACGTTTGTAACCGATTGGCTATTAGCCAATCAGCAGTTCTTAACATTTCCATGTTGTGTGATGTGGTTTTAAATATAATATAACAATTCATTATTATTTTAGTAAAAATTAAATTAAAATTTAATAATGAAATAAATATTCTAACATATGATTAATCTGTAAATAATAAATATTTTTGTTATATATTTGAATGATCGATTGTGTATTAATCACTCAATTATAATTTTTTTTTTTTTTATGAGAGCCTTTACTGCGGAAGGATACAACAAGCGCTCTTCTTTAAAAGCAAACTGGTGCGCATATTTGTCTCTTGTTCCGAGTGGGCCGTGGAGCCTAGTCAGTGGTCCGCTGAATCTTTTAGTACTATTTTTTTATATTTTTATAATATATATATTTAATTTTTTATTCCTTTTTTCATCTCATGTACATTAAGCAGCATTTATAGGTAAGTAAACGTTAATTTTTATTTTATAATAAAGTTATTCATTTAAAAATTTTAAACTAATGTGTAAACAAATTTTTGATCGCGAGTCCCATATGGTATTAAGCCAAGGTCATCTCTTTTTTCACAATTTGTAAGATTTTTAGTTTTAGTAACAATTTTATTTTAATTAATTTTGATCCTATTTGTATTTTCTTCACAAATATTATTTAAATAATTCGTTTAAACGTTAAACTATTTTTAGTAAAATATTTTTACGTGGATTTTTTTTTTTAAAAATGGCTGCCATATTTAACATCAATCTGAAGATTTGTTGCTACTAGTTTATTCTCTATTTACTTATAATTTTAGTTATTATTTTTAATCATTATAAATTTACATTAGTTATTATTTTAGAAGTTTTTAAATATACGTATACCTGATGGTTGTGTGGAATTGGCGTATGTTTGTTTTATTTGCGACCTGCTCCCTCCTATTTTCTAATACCGATTTATTTTGTATTTTTTTTCAGAACCCGAAATTATTTGATAAATATTTGTTGTAACCAAAGAGCTAGCGCTATGCACGTCGAAATCCAAGTAGCCCTAAATTTCATTATCTCATATTTGTATAATAAGCTGCCACGGAGACGGGTCAATATATTTGGGGAAGAATTAGAAAGAGGACTCAAGAAAAAATTCCAAGATCATTGGTATCCTGATAAACCTTTTAAAGGTTCAGGTTACCGTTGTGTACGTGTAAGTAATAAGCTAGACCCTGTGATCGAAGAAGCGGCTCGCGAGAGTGGTATGGAGATTGACGATGTGCGCGGAAACTTGCCTGCGGAACTCAGCGTATGGATAGATCCAGGTGAAGTTTCTTATAGGATTGGAGAAAAAGGCGCAGTTAAAATACTTTATACTGATGAAAACAATGATGAACATTTAGATCATGAAGTTATTCGAAGTTTCAATCCTGAAGCGCAAAGTTTCAAGCCGATCGACTCCCTATCGTCCTCGATGAGCAATTTAAGTGCGAGTCCTACTAGCCCGCATGGACCTTCTCCCTCTCCTCCTTCAAAGTCCACTAGTCCCGTTTCTACATTCATTCCAAAAACAACCGTTCCTCTCACATTTACGACAGCTACTTTTGCACAAACTAAATTTGGTTCGACAAAACTAAAAACTAGTGCCAAAAAAAATTCTCAGCGAATGTCTCCCACAGAGTTCAGCCAATATATCAAACAACGCTCCATGCTACAGCAGATGTCGCGACCCCGTGCAACCAATCCCATGCTGGATTACTATGGACATCAGTGGCTCCTGGATAACAGTTTCCTGGGGGAGAACTTTCCCCAGGGTGCAAACGGCCTTTCGGATCTGAGTTACCTAACTAATGACACTACTAAAGCATTCTTGGATGCCCCACCATATTTCAATCAATATCCCTTGTTAATGGCCAACTGAGGCTAAAATCCAGCACAGCTGGGCTATTTTCTTACAGATGTATACCTAGTTTGTGTGTATAATACGAGAGGATATATATATTATTCTTTATATAAGATTTTGGGTATATATATATAAAAGGTATTTATCTTTTTTATGACACGTTGTATGCTGGTCAAGCTTAATTTTTTAATATAAAATTTAAAAAATAAAAAATGGATCCTTTCCCAGCCAAAGGACATAGACTTTGTTTGTATGTGAATTTTTCACAATTTCTAACATATTGTAAAGTTACATTGTTTTTTTATTTTTCAAACCTTGTGCAATCCCAGAATGCATATGTGGTGGTTATGGCACATTTCCTTGTTAAGTTTTATAGATTAAATTTGCAATTTTTTAAAACATCTGTGTTGGTTTAATTTTCTGGGGCCTAAATGAAAACTTCTTAAGACATCCAATGTGAAGCAAAACCCCTACAAATAATAAGAACAAATATATCTATATTCAAACTTTTCTTAGCGTATACAGTAGATGTATATACTGTAATATAAATATTTCTTGTATATATGTATAACGTGTATATAAAATTTCAAATCTTGTAAATTTTTTTCCTTTTTTTTTTTAATTAACAAAATTTCTAATTTGTGCTCAAGAGATAGTCTTGTGGTAACAAGGGTGCTGTTTTTATTTTTATATGTTTTATTTTTTTATATTAAAACTTCAAATAAATCATTATTTTGTGGAAATATTCTTGATAGCCGTATTTTTTTAATAATTATTTATGGTGAGATTATATAATATAAAAGACTGCTATATGAGATTTTTTTAAAAAGTCCGTTTATATATAATTATATATAGATCTTAGATTCAATTAGTTTTACTTAAATTATTATTACGGAATTAAAATTCAAACTTTTTCAGTGTAGGAAGTTATAATTTTAAAAAGAACAGACTTGTAATATATATATAGTTAGTATATATTATTATTTATTATCTATTATATGCGTAGCTTATATATATATTACATGTTTTTAATTTTATCTTAACATTAATTATTTGAAAAAAAAAAAATTTTTGACGGTCACTTTTTTCACTGTTATATTTCAACCTATTGTGGTTTGCCGCCTCCCACGCTCTCTTTCCATAAGCGCACTGCAGCATTTACTGACGTCAATAGTTTCTTAGAGCGCTCTCCATTCACTCAGTTTCTCGCTAAATATAGTCGTGTTGTGCTGATTTACGTCAGGGAAGAGTTCATTCTGTAATCCTTATGTATTAGGGGGATGTAGGTTTAAAAGTTGGAAAGTTGAAGAAAACAATTCCTTTTACGGTCTAATAGATCAGAAGAATTATCGGTTTTATATTTAATAAGTGTTCTTTTACCTTTTAAAAAAATAAGAAGTGGGAGAGATTATGCCCGTAACTTTAATGGTAATTTAAATTTTATTGAAATTATTATTTTTTTATAATGAACCTTTGAAAATTAATAATTTGCTGAAATGCAATCTTATTGAAGGTATTTAAATATGTGATTCTATTTCATTTGGAAATGATTATAAATACTGCCTTATGGAGTCGATCTTTTCAAATAAATGTAGGATAAATTATTGATTTTGATAATTGAGACTTATTTAAAAAACAACAAACCAGCGTATTCGTAATTTTAAAAACTATAGATCTTTAATTGCTTAATTTTTAATAAGGGCTCGATCCACCCAGGTCTTTCCATATCTACCAATATATTATTGAGATGAAACAGTTAGTCCACCCTTCCTGTATTCAAAATTCAAATACTTATCATAAATGTAAAACTTTTTTTTTTTGTAGAAAATTTATAGTTGTTACTTTTTTTTTAATAATACAATACTTTATGGAATTTTCCTTACTAAGGTTTAAAGGTTAAACCTCTAATAAGCAGCAACCACAAAGAATTGAATTACAAATTCTTACCAACTCAAACAGGAAAAATATAAACAGTTTTCTATGAATAATTTATTATTTTATTAACAGCGTATTGTTATGTGAACTTAATAAAAAAAAAAAAGTTTCTAAAAGGTCATTTCGAATCTTAAAATATTGCAGTATTGTTTGTGTGCTGTAATAACGTCATCAATTGATCATCCTAGTTCTACGTTCTTATTTTTTTTTCTAAAATTGACACATTTCCCCCCTCTCCTGGTCCCTATTACTAAATTCCTTATTGTTTCCACTGAGAAATTTAGTTTCCAGTACTGAAATAGTTATTAAATTGGAAACAATTTATTATGAACAAAATATGAAACATTCCATTCTTCCAAGTATTTGTATTTGGAAAATTAAATCTGGAATTCACGAATGAAGGAAAAATGACATTAGGTAATGCCAGTATTTTCAAATACAGCTTTTGATTTTGGAAGCAATTTTTTTTTTTTTAATTATAAAAAATAATGGTATTGTAAAAGCAATGCTTGAAGCTCAGTGAAAAAAATTGAATTAAGTTCATTTCACTTGGTTCTTTTACTTATTTATTTATTTATTGAATTTTTCATCCTACTGTATATGTTTTGCTTTTTCTCAAATTGGTAACAAAATTTCAAAAGGCTTTTTATATTTAGAGGGGGGAGGGGGTGTTTATGCTTCATTTAATGGATCGTCTAATTTTAAGCTTTAAAATACAGTATGATTTTTAGATTTGATATTATTTGGATTAAGGAATTGTATTAGGTGTGAGTAAACACCCAAAGCAGACCAACACTAAACTACAAATAAATTAAAACTTAAGTCTGTGCTTGAATTAATCTTGAATGTGCCATTTGTATTATTACAATTTTTTTTTTTTTTTTCTGGATTGCCCTTAAGTTTATCCAGCCTTACTTTGGGTACCAGAGTTTTTTTCAGGGAAGTACAAAGCATCTGAATGCAGTAAATCTGCTGTATTTGGTATGCTGTTTTGTAATTGGATATGTTCTAACCTTATCTAGTTTGGCCTATATGGGTAATAAGATACTTATTTCTGAATAAATAAATCATCTATGAAAGATGGTTTGTTGACAGAATATTATTTTATTTAATCTTCTAAAGATATTTTATTAAATTTTTTTTTTTTTTTTTATGGATTCAACATTACGGTGTTGAGGATTTGTGCAAAATTAGTGCATTTTTTCCTTTTACAAAAGTGATATTTTTTGTTAAAGTCAATCTCACTCAATATTTTATAACACTTAGTTAAAAATATTTCTATGAATTGTTTTTTTTAATATTAGTATTTTTTATAAGAAATTCAATTATTTTTTTAAATTTTGAAAGTATTGTGAATATATTAGTCTAAGCTGCCATTTGACAACTGAAATAATGTCAGTTCTGTTTGATACGGTTTTATATTGTTTTAGACTTAGTATTATTAAATAATGTGATTCTTGGGACTGTGTAAATAGAAATGTTTCAATTTTTTTATTTTTGTTTTAATGAATTTGTTTATTAAAATTTTTTAAATATTTATGTATCAATTATGAAGTTTTTTATTATTGTTGCAACACATAACTTCTTTTGGAAACTTTTATAAATTACAAATACTTCATCTGGTGTTTTAAACACTTATCATTAAAATTTAGAAAGCCAAATGGTATAGAATATATTTACTAGAATATTTGTGAGTAGTTGTTGATTTCTACAATTATCAGAATATCGAAGTTGAATCCAGAGACCTTTATGAACCATTGTACTTACTTTAACAAGATTGGCAATTTTTTCCTATTTCAGGAAAATGTTTTATAATGATTCAGTTATATAAATCTCAAAAATATAGATTAGTTTTGCAAAAATTATATACACTAGAATATTTATATAAATAAATATAAGTATTTGTTTTAGCTTCCACATCACAATTTATTCAAAATGTATATAGAAAATTCAAAATTATTTTGAACCTCTAAAACTTTCCTGAGCTTTATTGATAAATCAATTTGGAGTTTTTTTATTGTTGCCATACATTATTTATGTTAATTAAGCTGCAATTTTGACTTGACCTGGTCAAAGCAAGCAGATATTCTGCTTCTACGTCACTAGTTATTCAGAATATATATAGAAAATTCACAATGATTTTGAACTTTTAATAAAACTTTACTGAGCTATATCAATAAGTCAACTCCAATTCATTTTGTTATTGTTCCTAGACCCAAGTGCAAAGTTATATATTTTAATTGAGCTGCAATTTTTGCCAGAAAACAATAATTTTGTGGAAAAAATACATTGTGACTAATAACATTTAATCAATCAACATTAGTAGTTGTTTGCCAGTCTAGTTTGTTTAACAAATATGTATAGATTAAAATTAATTTATCTGGCAAGAATTATAAATAAAGTTAATTTTTTTTTTTAACATTTTATTAAAGTATTAATACTCTTTCAATATTTACTTTTAAATTTGTCTGCATTCAAAAACAATATGCAATGACCAATAGTCTTTACAGATGTCTCATCTTCATAAAGAACTGGAATTTTCAAGTAAGTCATCATATTCTAGTAATTGTAAAAAAAGGTGTCCAATATATAAAAAAATGGAGAGTTTAAGAAAAAAATATTACATTAAGAACAATATTTTAAGGTTAAAAGAATATCAAAGAATTTTATAATAAGTACTTGAATAAATATATTTTTTTAACTTAAATCAATACAACAAATAGCATGGTTGAAAAATATGGATAATATAAATGTTAATTATCATTGAGATTCATGATTTTCATTTACTCTTATTTTCATTTAAATGACAACTGACTAGTGACAAAATTCTCCCATTTAAAAATCATCAGTATTATGAATATTAAAAATAATAAAATAGTTGAAAAATTCTAGGTAATTTTGTTTAATTTTATCTCAAATATTATTAGAAATAATAAAGGAAAAACAATACACAAATGTTACACTTAATATCTATAATGAAACAATAGAGACAATATTTTAATCTCATCTGATGAATCATTTTTTAAAATTTCTGTTTTGGTATTTAGTAAGTGCTTTCAAAATCTATTTGCTACTGCTGTTAAATTGCTTACTAGAGGTTTATAATCTTTTTCTGTTGTTTTTTTTTAAATATATTAACTATATTTTATAGACTATTTTTATCCAACTTGAAAATATTCTTTGCAATATCCTAAATATGTGTATGCAATTCATTTCTCAGATCTTATACTATTTGGTTTCAAACATTTACATTTTTTTTTCTACATTTGTAATGTCTTATCTATCTTACAAACTTCATGATTCATATTTTCTTTACAGATTTTTATTATTTGATTTTGAATATTTGTATTTTTATTCCAATTTATTTTCTCACATTTCAACGACTATTTTTGTTAACTTCTTGTGTATTTTATGAATCTTGAAAAATTCATTCTAGAATTAATTGGACTAAAAGCATTTGACTTTCTCTGCTAGTTTGAAAAATATTGAGTCCAAAATATTTTGTTAACTAGGATAATGCAAAAGTAATTATTAGATATGTGAATGCAAACCCTACTCATCACTGAATATGGTCACTAACCAGAAACTATTTTGATGATGTGGATATAGCGCTGCCATCTCGTACCCATTGGTTACTTAGACTTACAGTAGATGGTTCTGGAGTAAATTGTGTGAATTATTTGTTTTTTAGATCTAAAAGTTTGCCAAATTTTTGTTGGTAATTTTTTATTATTTCTTTTAACTTCCCTTCTGTTTATTTAAATATTTTCATCATTGCTATTATGCCGAGAAAAGACAAGATTCTTGAGCAATTGTATATATATTGATCTAGCAAGTCATACTTTGACTATTTTCTATTTAAAAATTGTGTCTCTTTAAAACTGCTTAATTCTAAGTTATTTATTTATTAAAGGCAGTTGTTTAAAAATAAAATAACTGTACTTCTATGGCTTTTAACACAGTAATTAATGGCCCTTTATAAAGTCAATAATAATTTCAAACCATAAATTATTTACAGTAACATTTTAATGTTTATTCTGCTTTGAAATTCTAAAAATTAGTCTAGATGGATATATATACATGTTCAGTATTTTTTGTTTTCTTAGATATTTTTTTCAATAAATTATTTTAAATCAATTATTAACAAATCTAAGATTGCTCAATTTTCTTATAAATATATTCATTTATAGTTTTGCAATTCAGTATTTTGATCATTTTTATCTAATATTGCTAAGTTTGGAATCATCTTGTTTAATTTCTCCTTTCATGTTAAAGCATGAATCTATATTTAGTACATTTATTACCTATACTTCAGACATTCATATGTTATATTATTAAAGACTTTAATGCCCTGCTTGGTTTGGTATAATGACAGACCAAATGGATTCTAGAGCTCCATCGATTATGGCTCAGTTCCATTTTCGGTATTTGAACT
Source organism: Epiperipatus broadwayi (assembly GCA_028023455.1). Classification (NCBI taxonomy): domain Eukaryota; kingdom Metazoa; phylum Onychophora; class Udeonychophora; order Euonychophora; family Peripatidae; genus Epiperipatus; species Epiperipatus broadwayi. The sequence goes on along the minus strand of JAQFVV010006200.1, from coordinate 2,316,344 downwards.
AAGAATTCCTGAGCAATATTCAATTATTTTATATAAATACTAGTATTTTCATCATATCATATCTTATATAGAGAAACATATGATATTTTATGTGTTAAGTGCAAATTTTTTTTGAAAACCATGTTCAGAATTTATATTTTGTCAACTGTTCTAGTGACATTTATGCTTTTTTAAACTTGATAGGGCTGGAGTTATAATATATTGTCAATTCTGAGAAAAGCTTTCTTTTATCATAAAATTAAGACTACTAGATATTTGATTATATAGACAGTGGCTATCTATTCATTATTATTTGCATTTGTTACAATATAAACCATTTCTTTTTCTCCTAACAGTAGATTAAATAAATAGACAATGAAGATATATGACCAAGTGAGAATCTGGTGAATTTTCATTGCTTGCTCCCTCTTAATTTATTTATAACTGCCAAAATTTAAGCAGATTTATATTATGTAATAAAAAAAGTATTACATATTGTTTTCATTGTAATGTTTGCGTTTCTGTTCCCAATATTATAATATATATAGTCTTTAATATAGGAACCAGGAAAGTTTTCTTTTCAAATATTATAAATCTATTACGATCATATAATTATTTTCTCCATTTTGAATAAGGATAATGTGGTGGTTTGGTTTATTTGGTGAATCACAAGCAGTGCATACCAAACTAAATGTGACAATTTGTTTTATTCTGACACCATTAGTAACATTTGTTTTCATACATTATATATGTCAAATGACATGTTATTGTGAATCAAGCTTATAACAAGGGATTGTAACATAATCTGAACGAATTTGAGTTTCATAGTTGAGATACAAAATTTCATCAGGTTTAAAATTTTGAAATAACATATTTGGATAGAAGGGCAGAACCATACTGAAGGGTGAATTCTCCTATCTGAATAAAAACCAAATAATTCTGAAGCTATTAAGTATTGATTTTGATTACAATTTATGGTAAAGATAGATAATGATACTGGAGCAATTAATGTTCACAGATGTTTTTCACATACTGCATTTTTATATCAACAGTCTAATATTTTTTGATAGAATCTCTTAGTATATTATGTGAATATTATCAACATTGTGTTTTTATATATGTAGTAAATGTATGTTTATAATAAAAAATCGACAACACATTAAATAAAATTTCAAGTATTGGTAAATAAATTAATAATGATAAATTACATGTACATTCTGTGTCAAAAATAGGGAAATAGTGATTAAGTAATAGATATTACATTAAAAAAAAGTAGCACTTGTTTTTTGATTAATGGTAATTCGCCATTAGTTAACTTGAAAATATCCGAACATTTATTTACAAATACATCATGAACTTAATTACTTTGTACAATAAAAATATATAAATTAGAACAAAACAAACAGACTTGAAGATTCTAATGCTAAGTTACTGATATCCTAAAATAGTCATCACAACTTTATGTATAATGATCCTTGTTACGACTTTCTCTAAACAATCAAGTTCAAGCATCTTTCTGGCAAAAGCTGCCGGCACTCGTGCACCTTCATGTATGCTCAAATATCGTATCGTGATTATATGTGTTTTTCAGTTCTGTAATACAAAAGTTAATTCCAGTAGTTTATTTTTCAGTTGGAATAATCCCCTTTTTTAAAAAACTAATGTGGAATTCCCTTATTGTGTGGCTTAACTGTTGATTCATCACTAAAGTTTTAGGATATTCCTTGAATTTTGATTTTCTTCAATTTCCAAATAAATCCACATAATATGTTTAGATTGGTGGATGGAACATGGTCAGTTAAGGTAAGTAGTTAATTAAATTCATATATTATTTCTCTTACAAAATATATACAATGGAAATTTTATTAAGTTTTGATTTTTTTTTTCATTACTCATGCAAATTTAAAAATCTATTAAAAGGCTAACTCAGCAAAACAAATGTATACACATGGTAAGGTCCTTGAGAGCAGTTCTTGCTTTGTCCATGACTTACTTCAAATGTAGGTGAATTTGGGGAAATTTCCTAGTAGTCGAGAATATTCAAACAATCTTAGGATTTTTTATTTTATTTTTATTAAATAGTGTTTATGACTTAACTATGGAGTAAAACAAGAAAGGGAATTTCTAAAAACTCCCAGCCTTCAATTGATTGGTCTGGGAAATGTCTTTTTTTAAACTAGTTCATTTGTCGAGTCAACTGGATAGATTCTTGCTTTGCAGTTGCCTATAAGGTATTTTATTTTCATATAAATAAACAAACATGCACATAAAGAAAACAACTAATGCAATTGATAAATATAACTAATCAAATCTTACACAAGTTTGTTAAGCACCCCTCTAACACACATTTCACACAACAAATTACACTTATCAGGCAAACTGGATATTGAAAGTGCTAGCTGTTGTTTCTGTGTAGATGTTAAGATGCTTCTATTCCCAGTTCACTAGAATAGATATATGAAATGCATGTGTAATGAATGATTGATCTGGGACATTTTTCACAAGTCAATTGCTCAGGATTTTTAGCAAGCATTAAAGGAAAGTGGCAAATTTGATTTGTTTGATTAATTATATAATTGTTAGACTTTATAAAAATCCTTGATTATCAGTGTTTATAGGTTAGGAAAAATAGCATAGAGAATGGTGACAGAATTCTTATAGTATTGTTAATGTGTAAGTAGAATAATAAAAATGGGGTATTTATTTTATTATATTTCTAAGTATTGTGCAAGTTAATACTGTACTGAATATGTATTTAAAAAGAAAGCATGAAAATTTTATGTGAAAAAAGGGTAATGATTAAAAAATTACACATTAATTAGCTCTTCAGTTTATCATTAGCAATATTACTTTCGAATCTGAAGCAAGCTTAGAAAGCTTTCAATTTTTTTAACATAACTATCTTTAGGATACCTTTTTTTAAAATCAATTTAAAAATTTGTAGTAATAAAAATTTGGCTATATTTTTCAAGATTTTCACTTTTATAAATTATAAATGGCTTCTATCTTGGTATTGTTATCATGCATAGTCAAATTTACAGAATTTTTAATCACTTTAAACAGGAAACACTTTGTCTATAGATTTAACGGATAGTTTTCATCTTATCAAAATTTAATGTTTGATTTGGAATATGATTGCTCTTGGAAATCAGAAGTTTACTTTATCTGGATAAATTTAAGATAATTTTTTGTTTGCAATACTTTTTTTTTGTCAAATCTTGGCATTTTGCTTTTATTTGATCACAATTATTTATTGCATAAAACCTATTGTGGTATTAACATACAATATTATATTTTTAAATGGAAAGTCTAAATATAGTTGTTTCTATTATGTTTAGAAGATATTAATATATTATAACTCATAATTTATATAAATTAATAATCTGTAAATGATCATATTTAAAAATCACTTAAAATTGCTTCTGGTCTATGATTGCAAAATCTTAGAATGTTATGAATTTGTAAAAGTATGATTATGTAAAATCTAATCAAAAATAACAATCTATCTTTGTGCATGCCAGATTGATTCTGGTTGAAAATTAGACTTTATTACTTAAAATTATAAATATTACTTATTATGTACAATCAAAAATTAGAAATTGGAGTCATTATTTAATATTAATGTCTAAATAACTATATTAACACTCCATTCTCTATCATCGGTGTTTAGAAAATTAAAATAGACCATTAGCCTATAATAAATAACAATGGCAAATATTTACATAGCCTACTTTGAAAAATAAAAAAAATATTTTTGCTATTATGCATCAATTATTGTAATTGGAGATTGTAAGCTTTGAGATATTAAAAAGATTATATTCTTAATTTTCCTAACAGATTTACTAGCTCCAAAGTGTTAAGAATTGAACAAGTCTTTGATCATAATTTGTAACTATTATGGTCCTTAAGCATTTTGTAGTATCTAATAGTTATGATTGAATTAATAATAATTTAACCAGAGAATGCATTGTAGTTTTTATTTTGGAATTTTTTTACTCAAGAAAGATCTATCTCATTTTTAGAACATTGTTTTAAAATTTTGAATCAAGTTCAAGATATTTTTTGTAATTGTATATTGGACTATTTCCATTCTAATATAAGTATTGAATGTTTTTTGAAAAATTTAACTTTATATAAATATTCCAAATATATTCATCTGTTAATAATAGAACACAGGTTAGTATATGCACAATGTTTTGAGAGTGATTATTCTCCCTCCTTCAGGTGTTACTGGCCTTACCAGTGACAGTACTAGAATGGGAATTGAGCCTCGACTCTTAGATTCTTGAATATTGAATTTTAAGGTAATGCTTTAATCAACTAAGCCATACTAACAAATACAAAAGTCAGTAGAAATTTCATATATTTAGCTTTGAAGTTTCTCCTGATTTCTCTACTTTCCCCTAAGAGTATACATTATGTCTAGATTGACTTATGGGATTGTTTCCCATTAGCATGTGAGCAGCTTCTTTAAATTTTCTTTTTTGTACCTTTTCTCTATCCAATATTTTTGTATTTTCCCACTTGAATATATGTTCACTGGTATATACATGGTCTGCTATCTTAGATATGTTTTCTCTCTACTAATTATCAGTTTGTGTTCTTGCAAATGCTTTTCAATTGGATAACTGGTCTCACCAATATACGTTATTCCACATTCACATAGTATTTCATAGAAGCAGTTTTTTCCAGAATTTCAAGTTTAGGCCTTGTAGATGTTAGAATGTCTTGTAGTGTGGTATGGCTCTGGAAAGTTATGATATTATACTGATTGCAGATTTTCCTTAATATGTCCACTATTTTTGGTATGTATGAGTACACTACGGTACTAATAATTGTTTTTTTCTTTTGATGGTTTTTTTGTTGTCTATTTAATATCAGCTGATGGATAACCATTGTTCATAAGAGTTTGTTCTATATAGATCTTTTTTCAAATCGCTGATTTCTAAACAAACTTCTTTTGCTCTGTTCCATAGTGATAGTATAACTCAATGTTTTGTGCTTTTGGATGTATAGACTAAATATTTTTGTGTATGTGTGTGTTTTCTGTAAACTAGTTTTGATTTTGCCATCAAGGAATGATCTGAGAAAAGAAAAGCTCTATATAGAACTAACTATGAAAAATGATTATCCATTAGCTGATATTAAAAAAATCCTAAATAGACAACAAAAAGAACTATCAAAAGAAAAAACAATTATCAGTACTGTAGTGTACCCATACCTGGCAAAAATAGTAGACAAATTAAAGAAAATCTGCAATCAGTATAACATCAGTACAGTTTTTCAGAACCATACCACAATATGAGATATTTTAACATCTACTAAGCCTAAACTTGAAGTGCTGAAAAGAAAGAATTGCATTTATAAAATACCACGTGAATGTGGATGAACCTGTTGTCCCATTGAAAAGTGCTTAGAAGAACACAAACTGATGATTAGAAGAGAGAGAGAACAGATGTGTCTAATGTAGCAGACCATGGATGTACCAATAAACATATGTTCAATTGGGAAAATACAAAAATATTGAATAAAGAAGAAAAGATACAAAGAAGAATTTAAAGAATCATTAATCAATTTTCTTCTTTAGGGAAAAGTGGAGAAATCAGAAGTAGCTTCATTGATAAGTATATGAAATTTCTACTGATTATTGCCTTGGTCAGGCCAGCAACATCTGAAGAAGAGCGACGAATAATTTCCTCTTGAAACATTGTGCATATACTAACCTGTGTGTTATTATTAACACTTGAATATGTTTAGAATATTTAGATAAATTTTTTTTAAAAGACATTCAATACTTATATTAGATCATGGAAATAGACCAATATATAAATACAACTAAAATATCATCAAGATATATAGATATATATTTTTTCATCATTCTGAAATTCTATATTACCATTCTTATAAATTATAATTAATCGAGTATTTGGCTTTTAAGAATGTTCAAATTCAAGTGTAAGACTGTGTCATGTATTCAAATAAAGAACTTCATTTAATTCCAGTATATTAATCTTTTATTAAAAGGAAATTCAAATATCTATTTGAATATGTTTTTGTTCGACACATTAAATGCACCTATGTATCATTCAAGTTTCCTCTAATGTGAATATGCTTCTAGTCTGTTTTTTTTTTTTTTTTTTGATACATAAAATGGAATGTTAGCCAAATAAGAATTTAGTTTCAAAGAGAATAGTAGGTTATATGATATCAACAATGATATTTGATATGGCGATTGCAGTTTACTAGTCTATTACAATGTTATTCTGTGTTAAAAATATATTTGCTATTGTATTTATTGCAATTTTATTTTTCAAATAAATATTTTACTTTCATTAGATTTTTGAATTTATTTTTGCATAGAATAGATTGACAGCATACACTAGTTTAACATAAAAATATTTCTCAGACAAGTGAGAATTTTTTTTTTTTTTGAAAGCAGCTTTTTTTTTTTTTTTTTGAGAAGATGAAAACTGGTTATGTTGACTATGTGTAATGATTGATGATATAAATAAACATGCACATAAAAAAAGTATATAATTTTTTTTATTATAAATAACTAAAAATCAAATAGGTTCTATAGAAAATTATACTCACAGATTACAAGTTTATATACAGTAAAATTTTGAAGAATATTTTAAAGTTTTGTAGTTGAGAAAAATTTCAATAAATTTGTGACCAAAATGGATGCGTTAATAACAATGACAACTATGCAAAGTGGTGATAAATCTACTAGTACCATCTAAGCAAATTAATCTCAGAGTCATAATTATCTTTCAAAAAATCAAAAAAATCAATATGCACCAGGACTAGTATGATAACGTGAAAATTCGGGGTCACGAACATTATCAGAACCCTTTTAAAGTCTGTAATCATTAAACTCTGACAATAACATGGTAATCAAACTTGATCACATAATAAGAATAATGGATAAGAGAAAAATATCATTAATAAAGACGATAAGATAGACTTAACTAATTTATGTGACGAAATAAAATGGCACAACATAAAAAAAGGATAGTTTTTTATAATTGTTAGAAAATGCATGACTTATTCCTCTTTGGTGTGTTGCAACACAATAAATTAAATAACATGTTTCTAAAGTTAGAATATTTTTAAAATTCCAGGTGGAACTTTAAAAATGTCAAATAGATGAGGAATTCTAAACAAACTTAGGATGTTTATTCAATTAGCTGCCCCAAGATTATTCAATTATTGAATAACAAATGAGAGTCAAACCATTCTTAACTAAGTGCAAAGCAGTAGTAGAAAACAAAAATTTAGCTAACATTTAATTAGGGCTGTTTGGTAATGCCTTTTCCTTAAATATCTGTGAATATGTATTAGATAAGCTTTAGTTTTACAATAGCCTATTTGAAGATTAATTGGTACTAGTTTTAATTTTACATCAATTTCAGTGATTTTTGAATAAAAATTTATTACTTGCAGGCTTCTTGATGGTTCTTGTTGGTACTGCAGTGTTGCCTAGTATCCACAGTACCCCCAACCAACTAGTACTGATTAATTTTATTTAGATATCCTTTACAGTGTAATCTAGTGGTATAATGTTGTACACAATAGTTAAAATTCATTGATTGAAGTTCATCTTATCATTCATTATCTTTTGAATGACTAGTCATGCAATTTTTATTTGTTGCTTTCCTTTATATAATAATATATAATTATTTTATAAATTTTAAACTATGTGTAATATCTATTAGAATAATGTAAGCCCAGTTAAATAGTTTGTGAAAAGATAGTTAATATATTTTAATGCATTGAATTCACAAAGAATAACTATAAATTTGGTATTGTTTATTTAGTTGCTGATTGTTATGGGCTGTGATGAGTTTTGATAAAATATATTTTAAAAAGGATTATAAATCTATGATTTATTGCTCATGAGTTCATACAAAATTCAAGAACTAAGAATCACAGAAGAACTGGAGTCACGTTTCATTGACTTTGAATTCCAGATTCAACCACTACTTTAAATTATGCAGGGTCAAAAGAATTATGAGACTCACTTTTTAATGAAAAAATTGAACTTTATGCTTAAAAACCCATACTTGATATAATACTTTATGAGATTATTCCAAGAAATGCATATTTTTTTAGTCTCTATTTCAACAAAGCCTTTGTATCCGTTCATTATTGTATTGCTACAATTTAACTTATCTATTTTATTTTGTTTTACAAATCACTTATATACAACAATCTTTTTTACTAATAATTTATCTTCCCTTTACTTCATTAAATGAATTATTAATAAAGAAGATTATTATATATAAGTGATGTGCAAAACTGAAAATAAAAACGTAGATAAGGTTAAACTACAGCAGATACAATAATGAATAAATATGAATGCTTTTAATAATTTTCATTAGTCATTCATTAGGCTATAGACTATTCACTTAATGAATAATATTTTTGCAATGTGATTTTCACTACATCTTTCTCACACAAAGTAGGAACTACTTTTCTATCTGATTTTAACACTTTGTGGAGGTGTAATCATAAGCACAAAATCAAAGACACTTGAAAAAGATATATGATCCCCAAGATGCTCGTTTCATGCTGAATGAATACTTATTACTTGCCCAGATCACAATTTCTTATATATATATCTTTACCATTCTTTAGTATATATATATATATAGATAGCCAATTACTACAGTTTAATTAATAAGTGTCAAACTTACGATCCTCACAATTTTGACACAAACCACTTGATAAAAGTATATTAATAATTTTCATAAGTCATTCATTAGACTATAGATTATCCATTTAATAAATAATATTTCTGTAGGGTTTTAATGATTTTAGCTTGTGTTATGAGCAAATATAATTCAATTATTAATTAACTATAATTTTTCTTATATTTTACTATTTATCTATTTTAAGGATTTTACATTATTATGCTTCTAACAGTAATATCATTATTATTATCATCATCAGCATTTTTCTACATAATTGATTTGAAAATTAATTAATAAATATTCATAATAATGGAATATCATTTATTTAAGATGTCTTAAATAGATTTTGGAATTGCTTTTAGTAAAAATACATGTTTTCTATCATGTAGTAATTATTATGATCAGTTACTAGTCAAAAAGGCAGGTTTTAAACAGCAACCTATACTAATCTTCCTATTTTTTGCTCTCTTTTTCCCACAATCCTTTTTTTTTTCATTTTCTTCTACTTCACTCCCTCTCTCTTCACAATCCTAATGTATTCTCAATTAGTTTTTTTTTTTTTTTTAAGGACATGCCCAATATAATTTCTTTTTAATTTTTTCAATAAATAATATTTTCTTTCAACACTTTTTTATATTACTAACTTTATTCTTACAACTTATCTATTCCACTTCAAAATCCAATGTATTCTTTTGTCTAATAATTTTCCAAATTCCTGTTTTATATAAACAACGAATATCAAGTAAGTATTATCAGACTAGTTTCTGACTATCAGCCTTCATCAGTGAGAAATTGCACTTACTAAGCTAATGGCCTAAGATGTAATCACTCCGAGGTTTAGAAATCAAGTCAACTTGTATATTTTCAACAATCTATTATTGACAAAAAGTTTGTGTAAATATAATTTCAACATGTTAGTAACTGTATAATTAAAATGCTTAAATGCAAAGTTTTTTCTAAGCTACAATATTAAAAAGTCTTCACGACTATTTTATGTGAGATTTTTTGAATCTTTTCTAGATATTTCCTAAAAATAATCAAAATATTCATAAGCACACAGAAACAAAAAAATGTTTCAATTTTAAATGTTTCACTTATTTTATATATATATTTAAGTGTTATAGCATCGGCCGGGACGCGAACCCGCAATCCGGGCAACTGCCTGCAAGTGCAAGGCAGTCGCGCTGACCTCTCGACCACCAATGCTAGACTTATTTTATATTTTAAAGTCACAATTAGTAAAATGGCAAGTAGGAAAACTCTATTCTAATTTAAGAACAATAAAAAAACTAACAATTTTTCAACTTTTTATTGAACTATTTATTTATAGTAACCACAATCTATTGACTTTTTTTTTTTTTTTTTAAAATTCTGCTAGCTTTATAAAAGACAGACATACACATACATAAAGAGTGCTTTAGTCATTTTTATTTTGATTTTAAAACTAGTGAAAACAATGTCAAAACATATAAGTAGAGTATACTTTATTGTATATATTCTTTTTTTTTTTTTTAAGTATTAAAAATGTGTATATTGGATTAAATTAAAAATTTAAAAATATATTATAGGTGGATGTGTATATATGTATAGCCATTTAAAATATGTGTGTTAGAATGTGTCTGTACTCTATATAGATATACTTTTTTTCTTCATGAAAACGATACATATTGTAAACAAAGCATCACCAATTCATGCCACCCATTAAGATCTTGAAACAGAATATAGAAGATTAGAGAATTTCATTTTTCATTATTAAATTGTTTAGCATTTTATTATTTATTACTTGCTAAAAATAGTACAAGTTAATATACTGTTGCAACATTTTTTATTAAATCCTCACTCCTGAATATAATGAAATCTGAGCTGAGTAGATACACATTATAATACTAAAAAATTATTCTACTGCTCATGAAGTTAAATCCAATTATATTAAAATTTTATAACAAACCAAGCATTGCACAACTGTCACAGTTTTACATTCAAATATCTATATTAGGAGTAGTAATCCACTCTATTACTTTTGATGGTTCAAAGTATACTAAATGATATTTCCAATCAAATATTAGAAACTAATTTATGTCTATTGACAAGAAGCAATAGATTTTTTCACACCCTTCACCAGCTGTCATTACTTTTTTGTGTTATATTTTGCCAAATGATCAAAGATGCATATAGTTAGAAACTTAAACCACTGAATCATATAGTTTTTAGCCCATAGTCAAACTTGTTACAGGTTAACTTGGTTTCAAAACCTTGGGGTGTTTGAATCTTAGAATATCAGCTTGAATATATATAGAATTCCTCATTAATGGATAATACATAAAAACTTGTCTTAGGATTTGGTAATCCTTCTTATCTAGTGTCCATTGCTTACTCAAGTTTATAATAGATAGCTCTGGAATAGACTATTAGAGGGATTGTTGCTCTTCGTGCTTGTTAAAAGTTTTGATAGGAGAAATTTGGAGAAGTGTAAAATCAAATGGAATAGATACATTGTAAGAATTAAATTAGCAAATTATTTATTGGTAAAATTAAAAAACAAGTGAAATTAACATGTACTTAAAGGAATTGTAGAGGATGTGTTGGAATTATAAAAAGTTAAAAGAGAAAGAGTAGACGAAGGAAATATAAAAATCATAGAAACAAAAATTGGTAGAAGAGAACAAGTGATCAGATTTAAATCAGATGACGTGAATTGTTGCCTGAAATCTCTTTTTTTGGCATATAAATGATGATGATGTATTGTAGGGCATATATTTTTGCTAAACATAATTGGTAAACTTTTTAGAGTCACATAAATGAAACATAATTACTATGTAATAAATATTTTTTCTAAAACAGTTATTTAGAAGAGCGATGATAAAATATAATATTTCTATTAAAAATCTAATAAATTTAAATCTTTAGGACAGGTGAATAATGAAGTATAAAAAAATCAATAGATAATTAATAAATAAATTGTACTTGCTCATACCTCAAAGTGAAAGCACTTGTATCCATTCATTATTGTATCCGTTATAGTTTATCTATTTTTTTTTCTGTTCTACAAATCATTTATATACATTAATCCTTTTACCTAATATTTTATCTTTCTTTGCTTAATTTAATTTTTTAACTTTTGAAAACTTTTCCTTGCTAGAGCATTTCATTCTTTTATAAATTAAATCATATTTGTTTTCAATTTCACTTTCCTATTACTTCATTCAAATTTGATTATTTTTTCTTTTCTCATTTTGTTGTTAAACTATTTATATCAGATATACCCTAACTCTTTTTTAGGATGTATTCTTTTTCTTCTCATTGTTAATTCAATTTTATGTTTTATTCTAAATCTTTTAAGCTATAACATGCATATCAGCTTTAATATTTTCCACTTTCTATTATCATTTTTTTAAATTTAGCTTTTTTTTAATTATAATTTTATTTCACTTTTATAGTTATGAAGCTGTGATCCAGATATATCTGCTCTAATATTTAACACTGGTTTTGAAACTACTTTGGTTCAGTTCACTATCTAATTGAAATTATTGCTCAGTATGGTTTAAGTGCAATGGTAAAGTATTAAAGGCCACTACTTTACATCTTAGCTCTGCCAATTTTGATTGAACACTGCATGACCTAGCAGTGAATTATGAGCAGTGAATTCAAGAACTAAAGTTCTCTGATTTGAAACTCAGTTTTGTAATTCTTGATGACAAACTATTTTATTATTTAGTAACTGGAGTTTTTCATGTATAGATTTTATACAACTCTAAAATGGAATAGGATTATCCCTAAGAGTGAGTTATGATTACTAGGTAATTTTTTTTAGAATGAAATATAAACTTAAGTGGAAGTTTATTTTAGTAGAAGGCAGAAGTTGTTTACCAAAAAATATATAAAAAAAAATAGTAAAAAATGTTGGTAAAGTTAAAGTGATCATTATAATAAGAAGCTTCATCTCAAAAAAATAAAGTATTAAATAAACTAAGTCCATAAATAATATTAATAAAAATAAACATTGAGTATATGTAAATTAATATGATTGATTTTGGAATTTATAAATTCATTAATGAACAGAACAAAAATAATAATTTGGAATAATATGCAATCAGGTATTCAGTAGAGGGTAAATTTTGTGACATAGATAAAAGCTAATGCTTTCATTTCTTTATTATAAATTAACAATGTTTGGCAAATAAAGTGTTGGAAATGGTAAAAGCACATTTTGGCTTATTTTTTGAAGAGTTGTTTGTCTGGGGTTTGGGGGTCTTTATAAATCCTATAAAATGAATTGGCTATTAGCTACTAGATCAATAAGATTTATGAGATTTATGATCCTTAAGATATGAATGAATCTGTCAATAGTAATCAAAGTTTTGTTGATTGAAAAAAATATATTAATACTTTTAGTAAATTTACTATAATGTGCCCATGCTTATGCATGGTGAACAGCGCCACCTAGCGGCTGGAACAAGCATTGCTGCTTTTGGCCTCTACTGTGGATATTTCTGCATGTTTATGCAGAAACAGCACCTCTAGCAGTGGGAGTACACTATTTCCATAACTACCAAATATAATTAACAAATTAATTGCTAGATTTGGGTAATATAATGAAGATATGACAATGGCTGTATTACCATCCACTACTTCTTTTATATATCATAAGAAAATAAAAATAAACAATTGTTCTTTAGTTCATATTATACTCACTTGACAGACATCATTGTATTTGAAATTGTAATAATGTAATTAGAGGGGATTTAAACCCAAACTTTCAAGCTCCTTTGAGTCATCCATTCCATCTTTTACAATCAATACAGATGATCACATACATATGAAAAAGATAGATGATGAATTCTGGTTCAGCATGAAATGCACATACATATTGAAGATCATTTATCTTTTTTACATGTATGTGGTGATGTGTATTGGTTGTATAAGATGGAGTGGATTACTAAAGAGAGCTTAAAAGTTTGGATTCAAATCCCCTCTAATTTCATCTACCTTAAATAATTAGAAGGAATTTGAACTCAGATTTTCAATCTCCCTACAGTTATTTCTCCATTTTATACAAATAAAACGCATGACCATATACATGTAAAAAAGATAAATGAGCTCCAATATATATATATATTCGTGCTGAACCATCATCCATCAGTTGGTTCAGATCATCATCTCTCACATATATATATAATCAGTGCTCAGTTCAGATAAGTTAAGTATATATAATATACTACTATTTAAATAATCAATATAATATCACTTAGATATTGCATATATATATATTTAATGGCATAGCAATTATATAATTAAAATATTCAAATTCAGTATTTCTTTAAATCTAAATTACAGTATTAAAAATATTTTAATGACCATTGTGTTTAAAGTTCATTTTAGTTAATTAATCTTTTTTATATGTTTCCTAAAAGCAATTAAAACATATATAAGTATACACAAACAACAAAAATTTTACTTTCAGCATATTTTATTTTTAAATTACAATTGATAATATGGGAAAAGGGACAAACAGATTCTTCTAATTTAAGAACTAAAAAAAAAAAAAATTTTTTTAAATTTCTCTTCTATTGTTTATAAGAACAGATTGTTTTCATTTTTTCTTTAAAAAATCTCTTAGTTTTTTTTTGATTCTGTTATTAAAAAATACAAAAAAAATTGTTCAATTAAATTTTTGTTTTGGATTTGAAATGAAATTACTTTTAATAGTTAAACTATTAACCTGTTAATTATGCCTTCTGAAATAGCCAATACAGTAAATTTAGTAGCTATTTTTCATGTCTTTTATTTTAGTGGTTTAAATTTTATTCTTTATTTAATTTTTATATTATTTTAAAAAAATTGTTTTAAATTTATAAATGAAAAACAATCAAATAAAATTCATTTTTAATCTTGTAGGTAAATAAATTCTATTTTTAATGAGATAAAATTATTCCCAACAAAGTTTCTATCAATAAAATGATGTTTGATAAAGAATAAATTGAAGCAATAAAATTATTTTTTAGATTATTAAAATTCCACTTGTAATATAATTGCAAAAAATATCTTATTTTAATAATAGGTTCTTCATATTTGTTTAAAGTAATTTTATTTTCAAATTAAAAGTGAATAAACTTACTTATTGAAAAATATTGAAATTACTTTAACAAAAATGTGGATAAATACATAAATTGCACAAAATGTTACATTTTCCAATTTCACAAAAACTATTGTACATTTTGTTGATAAATTTTTAATTAAATAATTTTCTGCTAAAAACATTTAAATAAAAACTGAATTAATACATCACTTACTTACTGAGAAATAAATATTTAATTAAATTTTACAAAAATAAAAAAGTAAATTATATGTAAAATAGCATTTTTCAATTTCTCAAAAGCAGAAGTCAATGTGGAAAGGACACATTTGGTTTAAGTGTATTGAATACTTTTTATGTCTTTTGTAAAAACTTTAGCTTTGATCATCCTGAATTGATTTTTCACTAGGAGATGCTGATATCTAAAAATTTTAATTAAAACTAACATTAATTAAAACATATTTGGTCTAGTTTTATCAAATGTACACAAAAAATAAAATGAACACTACTAAAAATAACTGAAAATAAAACACCACGAACCAATTGCAGTTCCAACATTTTATCCATAGGTATGAGCTTAATAGATTAAAAGCAATTTCAAAATATATGAATATAGTATAGTGCATTGCATATTATATATATATTGTTTGTCTATTTTTATTAATTATTAAGAATATTTTACAGTGAACTAATTAAAAAATTAAAACGTATTGTAGGTGAATGTAATGTTTGCATACTCTCTTTCTCTCTCTCTCTCTATATATATATATGTGTGTGTGTTTATTTATTTATGAAAACATTATACATGATAAACAAAGTTTTATAAGCAAAGTGTAAGCTATTCATAATATTCGTTGTGTCTTGGACAAAATATTGCCAATGAGAAGATTACACTATACATCCTTAAATTATTTTTTCATACGTCATAACATCTGCTGGGATGCAAACCCACAACAACTGTCTGCAACCAACTGCTTGCTTGCAAGGTGGCTGCACTGACCTCTCGGTTAACAATGCTTGACTATACATCCTTAAATTGTTTAGCAATTTATTAATATTTGCTAAAAACAGGGAAGTTAATAAACTATTGGAATATTTTTTATTGGATTGTCAATCCTGAAAATAATGAAATTTGAACTGACTAAATAACATATAATAAGATTAAAAAATTATTCTGATATTCATAAAGTTAAATATAAGTGTAATTATGTAGCAATCAAAGCATCACATGATTATCCTAATTTATATTTAATATTAACATTAGGGGTAATAATCTACTGTATTACTCTGTTCTAAAGCTGTCTTCTATAATCTTAATTGATTAAAGTATATTAAACAATGGTCAAAAACTATTGGTTAAATTGTGGCTATTGTTCTTGATAAGCAAGTAGCATTAAATTTGCTCCTACCCATCCAAAATTTACCTTAACTTTTTTGTGCTATTCTTTTTCAAAGAGTCAAAACATAGAATTTGACTAAGGTCATTGAATCATATAGCTTCTAATTTCTAATCATACTTATATATATATATAAGTTGACTTGGGTTCAAAATCTTAATTTTGGTTACTAGGCACAAAACTGTTTTTCACCAATGAAGACTAATAATCATATTACTTATCTAGTTTTAAATGATTACTCAAGCTTACAATAGATGGCTCTAGAGTATAGTAATAGGTTAATAAGATGGCACAGAATATCGATTTTCTGGGTAGTTGGAATAATGCAAGAGTAAGACTACTATTTAAAGGAAAGGGTAAGGATCATAGAAAGTTGAACAACTATAGACTGATAGTGGTAACATTAATTTTATACAAAGTTTTCTCCTATATGGTGGCTGGAAGGGTTGTAAAATGAATGGAAGAAAATAATATAGTGGGAGAAATGAAAGAATTTGTAGTTACACAACTTATGGATATGAGTAGGAATACAGATAGAAAGTTATATATGGTTTTTATAGATATAGATAAGGTGTATGATACAGTAAATAGAAATAAATTATGGATAAGTTTAGTAAATTTGGGAATGGATGGAGCTTTAGTGGATATTATTAAGAAATTATATGAAAATAATTACTATATGTATCAATTAGGGAATACAGAATCATTTAAAGTTAAAAATGGGGTGGGACTAAGGCAAGGATGCCCTGTGTGACCTATTTTGTTGTATTTGAGAGAAATAGAGAGAGTAGAAAGAGGGATAGAGATACCATTAATAGGTGGCAAGGGAGTATATACATTGTCAGGTCTTTTATTTGTGAATGATGTCTTTTTGTGCGCAGAAAGAAGGAAAGATTTGAAAGTTATACTGAAGACATGTGCAAGGGTGGGTAAAGAGATGGGGATTAAATTAGTGAAGAAAAATCAAAAGTAATGATGATTAATACTGGGGAAAGAGAAGACAGAATTTTTATTGGGAGATATAAAGTTAAGGGTGGTGAATAGATATAACTATTTGGGAATTGTCTTAAGTAATCAGGGAAATTTCTTCGATGAATGGGAGAAAAAATTGATAAATGAAGTAAAGAAAAGAAAGGAATTGATAAAGAAATTTTCAGTGTTTTTATATAATAAATATGATGTAGCTAGAATTGTATGAAAGAAAGTGGCAGTAGCAGAGTTAACATATGGTAATGATGCATTATGTGTTAGTAAAGTGATATTAGATTACTTAGAAAAAGTACAAAGAGAAGTAGGAAGACATGCATTAGATGCAGATGTGTGGACAGCAAAGAAGGCAATTCAAGGAGAAATGGGATGGTCAAGATTTTATATGAGAGATGCAAAAAACAAAATGAAAAATGCCCAGTAGATTGCAGTTTATGAATAATAAAAGAATAGCCAAAATAGTATTTAATTGCATTATGAATAAAGGCCAGGCAACATGATGGGTGAGAAAGCTAATGCAGAAGATTTGGATAAAAAATTTGTCAGTATATTTGTATAAAAAGTGGGATGATTGTGTTAAGAGAATTGTTGAGTGTTATAGTGGTAATAAATGGAATAAAAAAATAGATGCATTAATAAAAAAACTAAGGTTGTGGAGAGATGGAGATCTAATTTAGAGAATAAAAAGAATTGGAATATATATATATATATGTGTAAACAGAATATTGGATGCAAATTAATTTATGACAATATCAAGGACAGTGGTTTACTGTTTAAGGCTCAAATGGGATCTTTAGCAATAAGGCAATATACACATAAATGGAAAAATGTAGGTGATTTAGTCTGCAAGTTATGTAAGGAAGGCATAGAAAATATTAGGTATCTGTTAATTGAATGTAAATGTCTGAAGGCAGAAAGGGTACAAATAATGAAGTTGTGGAAGAATAAATATAAACAAAGTGATTATACAAAAAGTGGGTTATTAGCTGGGTTTGGGAAAAGATAAGGGGGATTTAGATATAAAGGCCATGAAGTTGACAAAGATTATATGTGTGGACATGGGATGGAGCAGGATATGAGAAAATCTAGGGCGGGGAATGGAAAGGGAAGGTAAAGTGGCTAACAAGTTTCTCTGGGCATAGTTGCTGAGAGATTCCTGACTCCATATAAGAAGAAGTCACAGAACATCACATCATCACATATTGCTCTTCATGCTTATTAAAAATTTGGTTTGGAGATTAGCCTTATATGCAACACAAATTTGGAAAAATATAGAAACAAAAGATTTTGAAGTGAAATAGTTAAGCTATAAGAATAAAGTTAATAATAAATAAAATACTGAGAGAATGAATGAAACAATATTATTTATTGAGAAAACTGAAAAGCAGAAGAGACACTAAACTGAATTTACAATTAGAGAAGTTATGAAGGATATATAGGAATTATGAAGAATTAGAAGAATAAAAATAGAAAAAAAATAAAAATAATTATAGGAACAAATGTAATAGACTGTTGGATGAATAAACAAGAAATTGAAAGATGCGTATAAGATAGTGTAAGTGGATTGTTGTCTGAAATCTGTTATTTGGCATATAACTCCTGTTGATTACTATTTGATGAAAAACATTTTTATTGAAAGCAATTCCAAAATCTTTTTGAGCCACCTTAAATGAAAAATAGTTCAAAAGAATTTAATATTTAATAATTTCCAGAATAATTATCTAGAAGCATGTTAATAATAATAATTTCTGTTAGAAACATAATAAAATAAAATCCATAAATCAGGTGAATCGTAAAAACAGAAGAAAACCTACAATTAATTAATAATTAAATTGTATTTTTTTTATAGCATAAACTAAAAACTATTTATTTCTTTTATTTATTTGTTATTATTTGTAGCTTTTATTGTTAACTCCAAATCTATTTTTATTTAGTACATTTAAAATTGTCAATGTTTTTATTATGCATTTTAAATTAATATTTTTTTTGTGTGTGTAATGATTATTTATATTTCTTTCATTAAATTATTTTGTTTTTTAATGTTAACGCTATTTATTACTTCAGATACCCATATAGCTTGAGTTTACAAAGACTGGTAGTCTGTTAAATCTAACATATACTCATATGCAAAGATAGATTATAAAGATTAGTAACATTTATTAAAAAAATAAATGAATAAGATTGTTAAAACAAAGTTAATCATTTATTCACTATATATTACGTAATAATTTAATTAAATGGTATTAATTAATATTCAATATTTTAGAGACAATGAAATCTCCATGTTTATATTAAATTTAATCAAACTTCTTACATTATTATTCAACTATAAAGTGTATGAAAGTGAAACTAATTTTGCCTACAGTTCGAGTTATGGCTGCAGAAACATTTAATGAATTATATATTGAATCTCATAAACCTCATTGCCCATACTTGCTGGAATACAAATAATTCCAGTAGTAGAAGAAATTGGTTCTATTTTTATCTCTTTGCAGTTGAACCATGATATGAGTCATTTAATTAAATTTGATAGAGACCACACTTAAAATTCCTAAAATATTACACATTAGATAATCTATTGGAGATTGAAAAATATCGAGAAAATCTTAAAATGTAACAATTTTTTTTTCCTGTTCAATTTGATACACTAGTAAAGTAATGAACTTAAGAGTTAAAAATTTCTAGATCAATTTTCAGCTGATAGAAAAAAAATTATTTTGGCCACTTGAATTGAACTTTTATCCATGATGATATCTATATTTTCTAGGACTAAAATAAATTTAATATGCATGAAAAAATAGAAAGAATAATTAAAAAAACAAATAGAAAAAATGGAATGAGAGGATGTTAAATTATGCTCAGGACATTCAAATTGAAAAAGGAAAGACTGGAAATATAAAGGCAGACAGTTTAAAAATGAAATAAATAAATATAGGAATGTGAATATGTCTGTTAACCATAAATATGATAACAAAATTATAATGATAGAAATAAAAAAGAATTTTTTTAACCTGGAAAACAACTCATATTTAAAGAATCTGATAATTTAAATAGAAACTACAAGATTTAATGTAAATTTTTTTTTTAAAAGATGAGAATATGTATGAAAAAATAGAATTAAGCATTGGTAGCTGAGAGGTCAGTGCAGCTGCCTTGCAAGCAGTTGCTTGCAGGCAGTTGTTGTGGGTTCGCTTCCTGGCCGATGCTTTGACATATGGGAAAAAAATTGCTAGGATTAAGGAATGAATATAAAATTAAGTATTGGGGAGAACTCCTTACATTTATAAATAAACAAAAATAGAAGTTATTTGAAAATCAAGAAAGAAAAATAATGCTGATGGAAAAATAAAACATTTGAGAACAAAATTAGAGATTGATAAAAAAAATTAGAAATGCTAAAATATGTAAGAACTAATGCTAATACAAAAAAGCAGTGACAAGATAAGAGAATACACTATATTGAAATCTAATCTATGGAGGATGAAACAAGACAATATTAAACAAATGTAACATTGAAGAGTAAGGCTTTAAGAATTTTTCATAAGTTATTAAACTTGGATGCCTATTTACTGAATAAGACCATTGCAATTTTGTTAATGGTTAATCAAATGGAATGACTCTTTATTAAATAGAATAGCAACAAAACAAAATGGAATATTCATGATGGGAATAAAGATAACAAGAATAAGCATTTATAAATTGGGCAAAAATAAAGAAGCAAGAACATACAGGAAAATTTTAAAACAGTTACAGTAAGCAACAGGTATGCTAAGAAGAAGATAGACTAGGGGAAAAAAGCAAAAATAAAATTAGTGAGTATGTTAATAAGAATGATCTAATAAAACCTAACAATTTTGTCATTGTTAAATAAAATAATATAATAAGAGTAAAAAAAAGTGTTCTTCCAAACAAAATCAGACATGATGCATCTGTAAATAATTTAAATAATTAATTATCTACTGCAAATTCAAAAATAAAAATTCTGCAAACATTGGCATTTCTGGACATCTGATAATTTTTAGATGTATCAAGAAAAATTAAGAAAAACATGAAGATGGAATTTAATCACACTTATAATATATTCTCTTATTCTTCTCTTTCACTTTTTTGCATATCTTCATATATTTATATATATATATTTCTTATAATACTTCTTTCATATACACTTCAATGCAAACAAATTTTCTTAAAAAACGTCTTTATTTTCCTTACAGTTTTGATTGTCCAGCAGTCTCCATCAGAGCTTTATCTGTCCTCTGATGAAGACTGCTGGACAGTCGAAACTATAAGGAAAATAAAGAAGTTTTTTAAGAAAATTTGTTTGCATTGAAGTGTATATGAAAGAAGTATTATAAGAAATATATATACACTTATAATATAAGAAGTTATTATCATTTTTCTTATCTTGTTTGTAATTAGTTGCTAAAAAGTTTTTAACATTGGCTAAGAAAAAGATTTATTCAGTATCCTTATTTATTAACAGTAGCTTAATGAGCTTTTGATCAGAGAAGCCAGATTCATAGCACTCATAAGGTGGCTGGTATGTTGCAATATTTATTGGAAATTGCATCCAACTCTCAAATAAATAAAATATGTAAATAACTAATTTAAATAATTAGCATTTTACCTATACATATTAAAGCATACTAACTATCTTATGAATGCTATGAATTTGACTTTTCTGGCAAAAGCATGCTCAACTACTGTTAATAAATAAAGATATAGAATAAAATTTTCCTTTCAATGCTACAAATGTTTTCAGCAACTAATCACATTTATAATAGCAATAAAACCAGGAATGAGAGGTCAAAATCATAATTGCAGGTGAAAAACAAAAATACATTATTTAACTTAGAGAATAAAAAATAGTGATAAAAAATCAAATAGATTATTGCTTGGGAGTTTATAAGAAGTTTGAGCATTAGAAATGCCAGGACTGAAATTGATCTGAAGATCTTACAATTCAGGGTCTGAACACTTTCATTACATCAAATGAATGAATGGAAACCCATCTTTTAATAAATTATTATTGCAAAGTTTATGTGAAATTCAAAGCTAGTAACATTATGTACAAAAATAGACAATGAAGAAAAAGTACTTCATTCTATAATAGAGTGAATGAGACCTTCAAATAAATTGAAAAAGATAATATTATGCTATTGAGGGGCCCAAATGTTAAAAATAATTATAATGTTAACTTGGAGAATATAATTGGTAAAAAAATACAGAAAAATAAAATGACAATGGAGAAACTGACTTAGGATTATCACGAGGTCATTTGAGTTTTTCTCCTAATTGCACATCCTAAAAGAACAAAACATATAACATGTGAGTAATTTATTTTAATAGTGGAGTCAAAAATTAAAGTTCCCTGGATCTAAATTTCTCTGCCAATTTAACTATTTTATTATTTTACCCCGTATATGTAGCTGCAATACTTTCATTTTCATGTATGAATGTCTCATATCCTCCTGAGCAATAAACCTATCAATTATTTTTATTTTTAATAATGCACATATTTAATATATGCATTATTAATAGTTAAGATTAAAAAATATCATTTGATAAGTAATTGTTTTATTAGTAAAGAACCATATGCTATAATAACATTGAATTGAATAGTAATAATATATATATATATATCACATGATCACCATTTCTTATGCTTGTACATAACTGTTATTAACACAGATAAAACTCTCCATACAGTAGTGCCACTCAGTGCCAGACAGAGTAATCAATGGATGCCAGAAGGCTTGTGCATAAAATCCCCATCTAGTGCCTACTCATCCAATATCCCCAGACTAGTTTCTGGCTTGTGACCTTCGTCAGTGAAGAGCCTTGGATCTGAGAGTACTGATTACTCTGGCTGGCATTGAGGGGCACTACTATATGGAGAGTTTTGCCTGTGTTAATATATATATATATATATAATCAAAAATTACCCCAAATTCACAACTCAACCAGACTATCCAAAAAATAAATTCTAAAACACAACCAATGGTTTCACTGCTACAAGCAAATTTTCAAGTGTAAAGAACTACAAAATAAAAACATATTTAAACTAAACATTACTCACAATTCCACTTATTTTCCATACACCCTTAATGTTAAAAGAATTTTTAAATAAGTTAATTGCTTCAGAATCATAAATTTTTAATAACAAAGATACTTCAATTCTTATTTTTTTAAAAATTTCATTTCTCTCAAATAAGACAATCTAGTTTATCAAAATTAATAGTGTGACCTGTATCTTTTTCTTGAATATATAAAGCAGAAGTAAGATATTTATTGCTAACCCTACTTTTGGGTATCTTTATTCTTTCATTAAAACTAATACATTGCTGACCTATATATACCTTCTTACAAAAACAAGGAATAATATACATTATTACAGGAATAGACTTTTTTGTCAAAAATTTCCTTTGTATTATTTAATAAATTATTCAAAGTAATACCACTTTTTCAATCAATTTTCTTCTTTCCAAACAAATTACTATTTTTTTAGATACAATTTTATATATAAAAAAAGGCAATTTAAATAGCAAAGAAATAAAATCATATTTTTCTTTAACATATTATTACAAATATTATTACTATTAAGTAAAATACTTTTAACAAATTTATCAGAGTAGCCAACCCTCAAATAATCTTTATAAAATTGACCTTTTTGAAACAAAGCTTATTTTTATAACTATAATTTCTTAAAACAGCTACTTTATGAGATACAGATTAATAGCTATCATGTTTAATTATAGACTATAATTCTTTACTCTTAACATAATGACTACATACCAAACAATTATTCTTTACATTTTTAATCCCCAATAGATCTAAAAAAATTTAATTTAACAAAATCTAAGCCCCCTTTTTCTACAACATATTTTAAAGAAGGATCAAAACAATCCAACTCATTTACCAACTCAACTACAAACAAAAAATCATCAATATATCTAACTAATTATGTTAAATATAAACAATCTTCTTAATAATAATTTCCTCTTCCAAATAATTCATATAAACTGAATAAAGTAAAGGAAAAATAATATAATCTATTATCCATTCTTCTTTAATCTTATAAAAATTACCATTATAAGTAAAATACAGAATCCTTCAATAATAAAAGCAAATCTTTAATAACTTTAATCTTATTCTTTGACAAAGATTCATGTTTAACCAACACAGATATAAGAATATCAATACTGCTTAATCTATTAACAGAGTAATTCACATTCTCAATATCCAAACTACCAAATACCCAGTTACTTTTCATTTCAAAATTATTAATCTTATCAAAAGCCTCAAAAGAAAAAGAAACCGTATAATGACTCAAATCAACAAATTATTTTAAAAAATTATTCAAGAACCTAGAAATATCCTCTATAAAACTATATGTAAAATTGTAAATAAATCTTAAAGGATATGAGTCTTAATATTCATCATCATCTTAGCTGATATGAAGACATTAGAATATTTTAAATAATGTACTCTATTAAAAAAATTTAAATTTATCATTTTTTTCATAATATCTATTAATCTCCTTTTAATGACATTACCAGGATCTTTTTCTAAAAATATATAGCTATTATTTAATTTTTTTATCCATTTTTTCCCTAAACTCATTTCCTTTCATAATAACAAACTAACCAGCTTTGTTTTCTTGAGAAATGGGATAGCTTTGATTCAAAAAAGTCAATTTTATAAAGATTATTTGAGTTTTGGATACTTTGATAAATTTGTTTAAAAAAGGATAAAGAAAAATATGATTTTGTTTGCCTTTTAAATTGACTTTCTATAAAATTGTATGTAAAAATAATAATTTGTTTGGAAATAAGAAAATTGCTTGGAAAGGGGGTAATAATTGGAATAATTTATTAAATAATACAAAGAAAATTTGTGATAGAAAGACTATTCCTGTAGTAGTATACATTATCCCAGAAGAGATATATATATAGGTCAGAATAGTTTGAGCTTAAATGAAAGAATAAAGGCACATAAATAAATATCTTAGTTCTGCTTTATATATCCATGAAAAAGATACAGGCCACACAATTTTGATGAAGCTAAGGTTGTCTTCTTTGGGAAAAATGAAATTTTAAAAAAGGAGAATTAAAAAATCTTTATTATTAAAAATTTATGATTCTGAGGCAATTAACTTATTTAACAGTTCTTTTAATATTAAGGATGGTTGGGAGGTAAGTGAAATTGAGGGTAATGTTTAGTTTAAATATGTTGTTATTTTGTAGTTCTTTACATATGAGAAGTCTGTTTTCAGCAGTGAAACCATTGGTTGTGTTTTAGAGTTTATTTTTTGCAGTTTGAGTTGTGGATTTGATATAATTTTATGCTCTCGGATTTGCCCAAGACTCTATTTTTTGAATTATCTATGCAAGATAAGGTTTAATAAAAATTTTCTTCATAGTTTGTATTTTTTTTCTTTGATAAACAAAATTTTTAGCCAAGACTAGGTTTGAACCCATATTCATAAGGATTCCATATGTTTTACTTGGTAGGCAATCTGAACATTTGTCACTAAAATATTTCTAACCAAAAGTCATTTTTAATAATTTATTATTTACAGGCAAAATTAAGTTCAAAATTCTGGGTTTGAAGCTGGGCTGCTATTTTTTTTTAATGGAAAAAGTAAAAAAAAGGGGAGGGGGAGAGCTATCTGTTATTTATTTTGAAAAGAGAGCTTTCTGTCTCTTGTTATTTGGTGTGGTTACCACACATGTCATATTACCAAGTAAATTATCAGAGTAATTTAAGTGATATATATATGACCAAGGAATTTAAGTGTGAAATTAATTGGTGATTGTCTGTTATGTGTAAAATTAATTGGTGATTATCTGTTAGAATGCAGATGTGAATTTGGCATGGTTTTTTCAAAAGGGCAAAAGGTTAAAATAACCAGAACGAAAAAGAAACAAGAGTCAATTAATTAAGAAAACAGACTGACCAGATTTCAAGATTTCAAAGGTCAATAAAATTTCATGTTGGGGGAAGCAGGAGAGAAAAAAGAAAAGGCAGATGCTACAAAAGCTCTGCTGTGTTGTAAAGTAGAGGCTAGTCTATCTGAATTTCTTTTGCAAGTTATCTCTCATCGATTATATAGAGAAACTTTGCTATAAAGTTTAAAAGAAACATTTCTTTTAAGAAAAAAAAATCATTTATTGTAAATTATTTGTTTGTCTCTTGAAACAGCTTTGCCAAATCTAATATTATAAGAAGAAAATAAAATGTCTCTCGAATAAGGTTTTAAGTGGGTACACATTTAATCTCCTGAAGTTAATCAACGGTCACGATTGTCTAGCACTAATGGATGACAAATCGGCAAATGGTAGAATTTAAACCACAGAAAATAAAATCTAAATTTGAGTTTGTATATAAAGTGTTCAATTAAATATTAAATAAATTTAATAAAAGGAAAAAAAGGACAACAAGAAGTGGACTTATATCTTTAGAAATTCAAACAAGTGCTGTTCAGCTGTAATCTGCATAAAATCAAAATGAAATCATTTCAGCAGCATAAAAATCATATATCTGGTAGTATAGGAATCAAACTCTATCCCAAGAACTTTTTATACAGGCTCATGTGCTCATACAAATAAATCAAGGAAGAAAAGGAAAAGGAAAAAATGGAAATCAGAAACTTGAAGGACACTTCCAAAAAACTCTTTAAGTATATTTTTTTATTATTCTCTATTCATGTAGAACATTTAATCTAGAAAAAAAAAAAATTATTTCTTTCTTTATGTTTATCATATATATCCATTTAAAATTAATTCATGTCAGAATTATAATTGTTATTATTTTGGGGGTAGAGATATTGATATCAGATTATTTTATATGTGTTTATTTTAAATGCTTTTACTATTATTATCATTTTGGGGATAGGTGAAGAATATCAGGTCATTCTGTATGTGCCTTATTTTAAATGCTTTACAAACATTTAAAAAAGAGAGAGATATTATTATTAAGGGGAATGTTTTGAATGAATCAGATCAGAAGTTATTGTCAAATGCTTAGACTTATTGCTATGTTTATAAAATTGTGTGGCTGTTGAGCTAAAACATCATCATTATTTTATAAAAGTGCATGGAAATAGTTTAAAAAATTTAATATGCATTTCTTATTATTTCTTCTTCTTATTATTATCATAAATTTAAGGCCAGATACAAGCTGATTAATGCTTGGAAAAATTGTTGGATCATATTCCAGTGCACTAACTCAAGAATATTGTAGATATGAAAGTTTTACTTGTAGAAGTTGATGTTTCGACCTGTATATAATGTGGATGGACAAAGAGTCTCCACTAAGCCAGTGAAGTCGTAACTCACTAAGATATTTATGCTATATTTATAAAGTATTTAAACACAGTGGAAGAGTTTTTCCCATTTGGATATTCTCTACACTGTAAGATTTCTTTATTGATGGCCAGAGGTAATAGGTACACCTAAGTCTCTTTGTCTGACTAGTGATAAAAATCCTAGCATATCTCAACCTTAGTGAAAAGGTTTTCTCTTATTTGGGTCACTGCCTGCCTCATGTTAATGTTTGATATTCCTTACAGTTGTATGAAAGATAGCTATTATAAGCATTATTTATAAATGTCGGATACAAGGTTGCAAACTCAATTTGATATCAGGATGAATGCAGATAATGTATGTGCGATTGGTGTACTTGAATATTGTTTTGTTGATCTAGTTTAATTTATGAATTAGACCCAAAAGTAATAAAGTTAATAAATATTAAATTTAAGGGTTAAATAAAACCTATGAATGTTGTCAATGTAAGCAATGCATATATGAAATTATCTAATAAATATTTCCACAGCCAGCTGAGAACTTCACTGGAAAGGTAATGTTATTAAAATATTATGTCATAAGAACATGAGTATGTGCACGTATGATGATGATTGATCTAGATACCGATTTGTTGGCCTTAGCTTAGTCCCATCATACATAAAGTATCTCTATTGTAAAGATTAGAGCAAAAGAATGTTAGATCAAAATGATGAAATAAAATTAATAAATTTGTGAAGGAATGTTAATTTAAAATAGTTAAATAAAATTATTAAATTTTATTATGGGAAGAATTCGCTCTAAAAACAAATCAGTAATTTAAAAGTATTAAACACGGAAAGAAATTTGGTATTCGCTGTATATAGGATAAAAATAAAAGCGAAAATATAATATATGTGAAGGTAAATAATATTTTTTTAAATTTGATATTAATATTACTCCATGGTAATCGTGATTCTCTGATAATTAGGAAATGAATATTGATATTTTAAACCTATTGATATTATCCATTGATTTAAGGATAGTTATGTGTTTAGATTTTTATATATATATCATAATATGGTTGTAAAACAAGGGAAAGCCATGCGAGTCATCAAGCGAATGTGTATATTCTGTATTGAATTGTAGTATGTTAATAAAATTTTGTTGTTTTAAATAAAATTTGTGTATGTCTCAATGTTTTTGTGGGTTATTATTATCTAGACATCTCAGATCCAATCATGCATCAATATATTATTATTAATATTTGAATCATCATTTTCGTAAATATGTGGTAAAGTTTATTTAAAATGGTTAATTTTCCAAGCTTAAGTGGCACGGAAATACTCCAAATTACCACTATAATTTAATATAGTTGAAGTATAAATTGTGAATAGGGATAGTTATTGAGTGAGAGTGGATGCAGTGGGTGGGCATAAAATCCTTTCTCCATCCGTTGTATTCAAACAACTCTCTAGACGCACTTCTTTATAATTTTGTTATAATTGTAATATGTTCATAATGTATTTCTAAAAGATTTAATAAGCTTAAATTATTCCAAGCTTTAATGTAAATAAATGTTAAACTGCATTAAAGACAACCCAAGATCACCTTGGAGGCGATCGTGAGAGGAGTGTTTATCACCAATAATCTATCACAGCTTATTCAATTTCCACACCTAATTGTTCTAAAAAACCCTGAGAAGA
The DNA here is from genome assembly GCA_028023455.1 of Epiperipatus broadwayi. Classification (NCBI taxonomy): domain Eukaryota; kingdom Metazoa; phylum Onychophora; class Udeonychophora; order Euonychophora; family Peripatidae; genus Epiperipatus; species Epiperipatus broadwayi. Next base: position 2,287,223 of record JAQFVV010006200.1, on the reverse strand, counting down.
GATTATAATGGGAGAAATGAGCTAGCAGAATGTAAAATTTAATAGTAAAATAGATAATAGTGTAATAGACCTATGGATGTGAGGTTGATGGAGGGGTGGATCAAAAAGGTGGAGATGGATATAGAACTTTGTAATTTGAACAAAATTTTAATTGTGGCTTTAATGATGGTGAATGGATGGTGTGCTGAGAATAACCAAGAATTTCCAAAGATATTAATATTATCGATTTTAATGCATTCTCAGTATTCTCTGAATCGATTGATTATTTATTAACCCATTCATTAAATATTATTACTGAAAGTTATTGAAGTGAGATTTATCCTTTATATTTTATTAAAGTTGCAATTTGGCGCCCTGGAAATTAAGATTATAGGTGTTCTATACCATCATCATCATCCCAGTAGGCTTTAAAAATAGTGTTAGCTGGGAATGATGAAGCATCCATCGATCCATCCTTAAAATATTACAATTGGCATGCAACTGAGCTGCAAGTGTTTAAATGCCATATACATTTGAATAAAGTTATAATTAGCTTAAACTGTCCGATAATATATGTTATGTTTGTAAACTCTCCCAATCATTTTAATTATATTTGAAGGACAATGTGGATGACCGATCGAAAGATTACAAAATACGTTTTAGATCAATTTGATAAATTTTTATAAAATTAATTAAGTAAAGAAGCATTTTTTTCATTTAGTTAGATTTAAGCCACAATGTGGAAGCCATAATTTTAATTTGTTAGAATTGGCTTGTAACGCGGTCGCACAAAGGAAATGGTACTTGATATCTTTAATTGTACTTGGAAACATTCGTTATACTTGGGAAATTCGTTTTTACTTACAATTGGCCCACAATGTGGATGCCCTATTAAACATCTCAAATTCATTTTAGTTAGAATATATTGTAACAAAACTGGAGATATGTATGAATTGAATAGATAAATGTAACTCTCAATACTATCACTCTAGTGGTAAGTTTTTGGTTGACATTATGATGATGAATTTTATTATTAAAGGATGCGATCAATAATGAAACTTATAGCTCTACAAACATCACATGATGAATTAATTCCCTACTGATATCCATTATAATCCATAGTGCTAGGTATTATCTCACCGGTTGTGTTAACATACATTCAATTAATAGTTAGAAATCACACACTAAATTTATGTCTTATATTACTGTATAATTAGATATATATTTGAATACTGCATAGGTTAAAAAAAAGACATTCAAAGGTGTTGAATTGTAATAAAAGATACTTTAATAAAATAAAGCAAAAAAAAAATAGTAGAAATGGAGTTTGAATGCCAAATAAATAAGCATTTTCTTTTACATACACATACCTTTAATGTATATATAACTTCAATAATTAAAAAAAAAAAGATATAAATAATTAAATAAAAAAAGAAATACTATAAATATTACTAACCCTAATTAACAAAATATGCTTTGCCAAAACCTGTAGTCATGTTTGTAAATCTAATGATTATGTCTTTTTTACTTTAGTAGAGGTATCTTCAACTATTTTTCTTCAAATTACCTTCATTTTCTTCAAGTTACCTGCATTTTCTTCCATTCAACTGAATTCTGTTGTTAAATTTTAGGTTTTATTAGTTAAATTTTATTTTCTCTTTATCACATATTTTGTTTCAAAATCAAATATTAAAAACGGGCATTTGTTTTTAGATTTGGTTTTTAGAGTCGCCATGCCACAGTGAATATTTTCCATATTTTTATAATATAACTTATTCTTCATTGAAGTATTAAAATTTTTTTTTCTCTATAGTCAGTAGCTCATCACTAGTGTTTTGAAAATTGACTTGCTATTAATATGATTTAAAATAACAGGTGTAGATTTTGTTCAGCAATTACTTTCTCTTTATTGCTAGAATTTCTCTTCCTAACAACAAAAAAGGATAACTTTCCTAACTCATGATTCAATCAAATTTGAAAAATATATATTAATAAAAGTCTATTATTCCCCTAATTGTTAAAACTTAACCTTTTGCATCTGATGTCCACAGATTAAAATCTTTCATTTAACAACAACAACAAAAAAGCAAAACAAGATAATCCTAAGAAAGTTATCTCAAATTAATTATATTTAATTAAAAGTTCTTAAATTCACTAAAAAGGAAATTAAAATTTAAAATAGTAATAAAAAAAATAAAAAATTAAGAAATTTTATAAAACATCACAAATGTCATTAAATCTCCTACTTCCTTTATTTTGTTATAAAATTTTATATAAATATCAGATGTACCCAGCCTATGGAAAGCCTTCATTTTTTCAAATTGTTGCTTTAACAATTTTTTTTAAAGATTTACTGTAAATTAAGCAAAATATTTTAATGTTATATAAATAAATGTGAGAAATGTACCTGGCATGAAAGGCCGTTATTTTTGTAATAGTTTTTTTTTTAATTGGTTGCTTTAACAAATTTTTTTTGCTTTGCAGAATTACTTACTTTGAATAAAATGCTTGTAATCAAATTAAGTCTTTTAAATATAAAAAAAGAATTACTTCCTTTGCATAAAATGCTTCATAAAAAAATAAAAAAAAACTATGGTTATTAATGGCAGAATTACTTCCTTCACATAAAATATGCTTTGTAATAGAATTATAGATTATTAAATATAAAGGGTGGAATTACTTTTTTTGCATAAAATGTTCATAATATAAATTCAGTTTAGTTAGATCATCATCATCAACCATTATCAATCCACTGCAGGATGAAGGTCCCTCCAAGTTCAATCCATCTTTAGCTTCTTTTCTCCACATCACCCCTGCACACTTTCTTATTTCATCCATCTGTCTCACATGTGGTCTCTTTATGGGTCTTTTACAATCTCCTGGAATCCAGTTTAAAATTTCAACTGTCCATCTATTATCATTTCTTCTAGCAATATGTCCAGCCCAACTCCACTTCAGTCTTTTAATTTTTTCAATGAGGTCAGTAACACCTGTTTGTTCTCTTACCCATACATTGCATTTTCAATCTCTTCTTGTTACTCCCAACATGCATCTCTCCATACTTCTTTGAGTGGTCTGAAGTCTCTGTATTGCTCTTCTATTAAGTGTCCAAGTCTCAGATCCATAAGTAAGAATTGGAAAAACACATTTATTAAAAACCTTCCTTTTCAAACACATAGGCATATTTCCTTTTAGTATCAAGTTATTTCTACCAAAAGCACTCCAAACAAGTTTAATTCTATGATTAATTCCACCCATTATGTTTCCATCTGTATTAATAATCTGACCAAGGTATTTGTAACTGTTAACTTCTTCTAACTCATCATAATCAATCTTTATTTTTATATTTTGAGAAAATCTATTAATCATTACTTTAGTCTTTTTAACATTTATCTTTAGTCCTACTTTCTTACTTTCATCTGATAACTCCTGCAACATTTCCTGTAGCTCTAAAGCATTATTTGCAAAAACAACTACATCAGGGGTCCCCAACCTTTTTGCACTTAAGAACACATTCTGTAATACTGGCCAGGTGGCGGGCATCAGTTATTTTTTTCAAACGGATTGCGGGCACTATTTATTTTTTCAATGTAAATTTATAGTTGGATATTGTTAATAATACACATAATGTACAAAAAAATATTTATTTCAAAAATAAAATTTTAACAGATAATTAATGTTTATATTTTTACACTTTAAAAATATAGTATGCCCTACAATTTGATTACAATATAGTACAATAATTTATAAGAAATTTTAAAAATTAAATTTATTTGTATCAGATAAATAATTTTTTATCATGTTAGGATAGTGGCAGGCACACATAAAATGGTCTGCAGGTGCCATGGTGCCCATGGGCGTAGGGTTGGGGACCCTGAACTACATCATCTGCAAAATCTAAGTGACTTAAATAATCTCCATTTACTTTCACTCCTTTAGCTTCCCATTTTAATCCATAAAATACTTCTTACAGCACTGCTGTAAAAAGTTTTGGAGATATGGAGTCACCCTGTCTTACACCCTTCCTTTTCAATGTTGATTTTCCTATTATTGTTATGTAATCTAATTGTTGCTATTGCATTTTTATAAATATTCTTTAAAATATGACAATATCCTGGATCTACACCTTGATGATCCAATGCTTTAATCACTGAAGAAATGTTTATAGAATCAAATGCCTTTTCATAATCTACCAATCCTAAGCATAATGGCAACTCATATTCATTTATTCTTTCTATAACTTCTCTCAATATCTGGATATGATCTACTGTACTAAAACCACTTTTAAATCCAGCTTGTTCTCTCGGTTGGTGGAAATCCAGTGTTTTCTGTAGACGAGTTGTAATTATGTTAGTAAAAATTTTGTATAAAACTGATAAAAGACTGATAGGTCTGTAATTTCTAATATCTTCTTTATCACCTTTTTTAAATATTAATATTAATACTGCATTCTTCCAATCATCTGGTACATCTTTATCATTTAGACATTTCATATATAACTTTGCTAAAAAAAATTCTAATTCTTCACCTGCTTCTTTTAATATGTCAATTATAATTCCATCATTACCTGGAGCCTTCCCTTTCTTCATAAATTTAATTGCATGTCTCATTTCCTCATTCAAAATTCTGGGCAATTCGGAAGATATAATAGATATAGGAGGCACTTGTTCTTTACTACTATATAATTCTTGATAGAAGTCTTCTACACATTTCATGATGTTATCTCTCTTTTTAGTAATAATGCCATCTTTTTTTCTTATTGCAGATATAAATTTCATACCAATACCAAAATGTTGTTTTACACTCTTTAGACTTTTATTCTCTTCTACAGCTTTCCTTGCTAGTTCACAATTATACTTTCTTATATCATTTTCAACTCTTTTCCGCACCATTTTACAAAATTTCGAGATATTCAATCTTTTTTAATGCATCATTGTTGTATATCCTCATATTCCTTCTTTTCTTCATATATTCTCTAGTCTCAGTAGAAATTTTATTGGTCAATTGCTGCTTTTTTCTACCAGCTATCTTTGTTGCAGTTTTTAAAAGTGTATCAGTTATTTTCCTATTAATGTCATTCAAATCTGAATCATGTTCAAAATCTACTAATACTTGAAACCGATTTGTAAGTTCTAATTTAAATTCATTAGAATGTTTCTGAAGATTAGGAATATCAACTGTAAATATTGTTTTTCTTAATAATTTTTGTCTCTCTAGTTTTGCATTAACATGTATCTTACATCTTACTAATAGATGATCACTTCCTGTGTTAAATTTATTAAGAACATTACAATCTTGAAATATGTATTTTCTGTTAGTCAAAATATAATCCAATTCTGCCGTACCTTCATTTGGATGCTTCCATGTCCATTTTCTTTTAACATTTTTCTCAAAAAAAGAATTCATAATATAAAGTTTTTCTTTTTCTGCAAACTCCACAAGTCTATGTCCTCTCCCATTTCTATTACCATAATTAAAATTACCTACAGCATTTTCATCTTTCATTTGTTTACCAATTCTAGCATTAAAGTCTCCCATAACAATTCTAAAATGTTGTTTACTCTGATCAAAAGCCTTTTAAATACATCCATATAAAAATCTTCTATAACTTCATCACTATGAGAACTTGTTGGGGCATAAACCTGAATTATCTGTATTTGGTATCTGCTATTAAGTTGTAAAACTAATCTTGCCACTCTGTCTGATACACCATCAATCTCCACAATGTTATTCTTCCATTTTTTATTTATAATGAATCTTACTCCACTTGTATTTCCAATATTTGTGCCTTTATAGTAGAGTATATGTCCACTTTTTAAATCAATTGTTTTTTCACCTTTTCTTTTAACTTCACAAAGTCCAATAATGTCCCATTTAATATAAGACAGTTCTTCTTCTAACTCTTGCAATCTTCCTTCACTTGAAAGTGATCTGCAGTTGTAAGTACCTAAATAAAAAGTCGTCATCAAATTGCAGCCTGAGTCCGCAATCAGGGAATTCTTAGCACCCTCTGCCTTCGACTTTACAGCCTCCTGGAAATAAGGGCCATGATTTATTTTTGTCTGTTATGATTGAATATATTGGAAAAAATATTCTTAAACTCAGAAGTAAAAAGCCAATAAACTCACCACGCTGGCTAACGCATGTTGGTGAGCAGCCCATCCATGTTCGTATACTATATGAATAATCACATAGTAATTACAGCTACAATGACAAGAATGTATGGAGTGGACATTAGAAATTTGCCCTGGCTCAGTTCCTTTAAGGCCTCCAAGAGGAATCAAAGGGTCTCCTTTCAGTTAATAGCAAACTCCTTTCTGCAGCCTTTAGTTAGATATAGTTATTTATTTATAAAAACAAATGTAAAGTTTTGTTTTTTTTAAATTGTGAATTTGACAACATTACAGACAAACTTAACAGTGCTTTTTAATTGGTTGTGAATTTGTCACATGACAGCCTTACAGACAAACATACATTCACATGGATTTTACAGATACAGACAATTTGAACAGTTTTGTTTGAAATAGCAGTTCACTGAATGGAAGAATACTGCATACTGCTGTAATATTTAACTTTGTATACTTCATTCTGATTCTTACTGTCATATAATCTACATGATTTCATTGTTGTGACTGTGGCTGGAATAATGATGCTTCCATTTGAATAAATTGTCCATAATAATCCATCCATAAATTATGTAACAAGCTGTCAAGATCACAGCACTAATACCATTATCTATAATTTACTCTCACTATATTCTTTAAAACAGTTCTTTTATTCATATTTATGCCTTAATTTTTACACAATTAAGAATAAAAACTTTTTTAAAACTTTTTAAAACTAACATTGAAGAGTGCACATTAATAAATAGAATCCCCCCCTCCCTAATAAAACTTATTTTGATATTACTATTAGAAATTATGAAATGGAAGATACCTAATTAGACTTACCATAAATCTCAGGATCACATAGAATTTTTAAAATTCAATGATATGCCCTTTCAAATAAAATACACCCATCTACCAATTCATGTAAGCCTCTTTGGCAAAATAAGTATTGCTAAAACTGTTTACTAATGTATTAAAAATTGGAATGTTCTGTGAATTAATATAGTGGTAGAATAGCAGACTATTGGGCTAAGGTTGATGGATTACAACTCTAACTTTATCACTTCCAGTGTTTGAATCTCTTATGAACTCCAAGCAATAAATTATTTGATTATTTCACTTTGACACAGTTTAGTACAGTGATAGAATGGTGAACTATGGAACTTAAGATCCATAGATTGTGATTTCAATTTTATCAGCTTCAGTGGTCAAACCTCGAAATCCAGAGCAATAAATCATTTGATTATTTTTTTGTATGATTGGTGAAAGGATAAGAACCATTCCCTCATATATTCATTTGAAATATAAATATAGGGGATTTGAACTCAGACTTTCAAGCCACTTCAACCATCCACACTATCTCATATTACTGATACACATGACCACCTACATGCAGAAAAGAAAAATAATCACCAATATATGTATTTCATGCTGAACCAGCATTCACCTGTTGGTCCAGATTATCATCTCCCATACATATATGCAATCAGTGCTCAGTTTACATTAAGATAGCAAACCCTTATACTTCAATGGACAGACTTCAATCTACTCCAACCTCCAACTCCACAGCCATCCATACCATTAAAAATCTGATGACAGAATTCCCAAATCCCATGCTGATGTCAATATTGTTATATTTGGAATATAAATAAAAATATGAATAAAAATATTGAAAAAATGTTTTTAACAACCGCTGTTGCAAGCAGATATTTTCTATGTACAGTAAATTATTTAATGATTCAAGAAATGATCAGCATATCCAATCACTATAAAAAAAAAAGAAATATGGAAGTGTTTTGTTCCATAGAAATTAATAGACTTTCAGGATCATCCATAAGAATTTAAATTATTAAATTATTTTACATTTGAGTAAAAACTACCGTGTGTTCACTGCAACAATATTAACTCTAGTAACTGAGAATATTTATTTAAAAATGTAAAATTTTAAATTTTTGTTTATTTTTTGATTGCTTGAAAATTTTAATAGATAACTACATTAAAATATGTTTCTTTTTAATTTGGCATCTAATAGACTTATTTAATATTCTTTTGAAATGATATCATTTTTATTAAATTCTGTTTATATATATATCAAGTAAGTCAATATTTTCTTATCTAACATATAGGTTGAAGAAAAAGCACATTCATTTAATAGCATAAAGAGTTAAGCAATTTTATAACATATTAACTGACTTAATATTTATATGATGGATTAGGGGCAAGATTGTACATAGAGATATCGCGATCTATATATACTTTCTGTGACTTTTCTCTCCGATTCAGGATAGGAGGTCAGTCATCGATATTAGACATATTTTTATTATAAAAGTTACACTAGTACAGGAAACAAATATTTTACATGTGGTCTTATCATCTTTAATAAAGTTTATCAGTAGACATACTATTTCCTTCTTTCCTCATCAGATTTAGTTTTATCAACATTAACAGATTAAGCTATTTTTTTTATCCATGTGATCTAACTAAATGTATAGTTTTTTTAAAGTAAATTTCAGGAGATAATCAGCTATAGTATATCAAATACAAAATTAGGAATGAAGGTATAAAAACTAGTATGAATATTACACAATATTGTATCAAAAATGGAAATTAAAAGTATAAAATGATAAAGTCGTGAATTTGATAAGACATAAAATCAATTATCAAAATGAGTGGTCACTAATAGAAATTATAATAAGAAGATAACATGAGAGGAAAGATTCTGACATTACATCAAAATATGTCTTCCAGTATTTAGTTCTAAGGATAAAGAATGGTGAAGATGGAGAACAAACAACTGAGTTTGATGTCAAATGTTTTGACATATAGAAACTCCTTTAGTTTTTGTCACACAAAAACATGTGTGAAAAAGTTTATTCTGTTCACACGTAGTATCACCATTTTTAGCCCAACAACTCTTGCATTATCACACAGTAACATGCAAGCAGAAACTATGAAATATATGCCCATTAAACATCTAAAGCAATTTTTTAAACAAGTTTCATTGTGTAGCATGAATTATAGCTAACATTTTCCTTGTTCATATTTTTTTTTTTTAAAAAAACCCTCAACAATGTGATCTTATTAAATACTTAATTATTTATATTATTAAATATATATATATATTATTGAACATTTATATGTATATATATATTCATTATAGGGGATTTGAACTCAGACTTTCAGTCTCCTTTCAACTATCCACTCTGTTCATAAATTTAAAAAAAAAATCAACAAACAATGCGATGTTATTAAATACTTAATTATTTATATTATTAAATATGTATACAGTATATATATATATTATTGATCACTTATATATTATAAGGGATTTGAACTCAGACTTTCAGTCTCCTTACATGTGAAAAAATAAATGATCTACAATATACATATTTCATGCTGAACCAACATTCATCAGTTGGTCCAGATCATCATCTTCCACACACACATATATATAATCAGTGTTCAATTTATGTTAAGATAACAAATCTTCAAGCTTTAATGAACAGGCTTCAGTCTATTCCAACTCTTCAGCCATCCATACCATTGAAAATCTAATGACCGAATATCCAAATCCCTTGCTGTTGCCAATATTATTGTCATGCCCATGTTGACTTTAAGTCATATTGATTTTAAGTCACTCTGACCTCTCATAGATGGTTGAAGAGAGTTGGAATTGCTATCTTAAATATAAACCAAGTACTTATATATATATATATATATATATATATATATATGGGAGGTGATGATCCTGATCAACTGATGAGTACTGGTTTAGCACAAAATACAAATATGGAAAATCTTCTTCACATGTGTGTGTTTGTGGATATTGCCTGCATGAGATAGAGTGGGTAGCTGAAGGAAGTTGTTTCTGTGTTCAAATCCCCTATAATTACATTTAACTTCCAAGTACATGAATTATGATTGTATTTTATTACAAATTCAACCTGTATATTGCCCATCTCCTCTTCTATGTATTTAAATGAACAGGGTCCTTATACATGAAGAGTCAGAATGAGTTAAAGTCAACATGGGTATGACAATAATATTGGCATCAAAAAGGGATTTGGGTGTTCCATCATCTGATTTTTAATGGTATGGATGGCTGAAAAATGGAGTACATTGAATCCTGTACGTTAAAGTTTGAAGATTTGCTATCTTAATACAAACCAAGCACTGATTATATTTGTATGTGGGAGATGATGATCTGGACCAACTGATGAATGCTGGTTCAGCGTGAATACGTATGTTGGAGATCATTTAACCTTTTCACACGTGTGCGGAGGCGTGTATTGGTTGTATGAGATAGAGTGGATAGCTGAAGGGAACTTGAAAGTCTGTGTTTAAATCCCCTATGGGTATGTTTAATCTCCAAGTATATGAATTACGCTTGTTTTTTAAATATTATATATACATGTATGTGTGTATGATAATTTCTGTATCTATTTTTATACATATTGTATCCTTTTTATAATCAAATTAAACACAGCTTTTATTATTTTAATTCAAATATTCTAGCCTTCCAAAAATTTTGGCCTTCCAAATATTTTAATTTACTTTTATTTTCTTTCATTAAAAAAAAAAAAAAAACACAACTCCATTTTTTTGAAAAAAAAAAAAAAAATCTGTCCACAATTAATCACAATGCATATTTGCTTACTTACTTAAGAATTCTATTTAAAACTTTTAAACCTGATGATTCTATAAATTGCCACATATAGGAATCTAATTATTAATGACCATTAATTTTATTACATTTTTTTTATATTTTGACTCCTAGAATGAAAAGATATGTAAAATATTAAGTATTAATGTTTAGTGTATAAATTGCCTTTCACAAATTCATTTGTTTTTATTGTATATATTAAATTTTTTTTCACATCTAATACCATCACCATTTTTAACCATTATCAATCCATTGCATGATGAAGGTCTCTCCAAGTTCAATCCATCTTCTCTGACCTCTAGTTTCTCCTCCTCATCATGCCCACACATTTCCTTATCTCATCTATTTCACATGTGGTCTCTTTCTGGGTCTTTTAAATCTCTTGGAATCTAGTTTAAGATTTCAACTGTCCATCCATTATCATCTTTTCTAGCAATATGTTCATCCATACTCTATTTCAAGTCTCTTAATTCTTTCAGTGATGTCAGTAACGCCGCTTGTCTTCTTGTTTCTCCTAACATACATCTCTTCATACTTCTTTGAGTGGTCTGAAATCTTAATATTGCACTTCTGTTAAGTGTGCAAGTTTCAGATCCAGAAGTAAGAACTGGTAAACCATATTTATTAATACCTTCATTTTCAAAACACATAAGCATATTTTCCTTTAGTATTAAGTTATTTCTACCAAAAGCACTCCAAGTTTAATTCTATGATTAATTGCATCCATTATGTTTCCATCTGTAGTAATAGTCTGGCCAAGATATTTTTGGTTGTTAACTTCTTCTAATTCATCATTATCAATTTTTATTTTCATCATTTGAGAAAATTCATTGAACATTATTTTAGTCTTTTTAATGTTTACCTTTAGTTCTACTTTCTTACTTTCATCTGATAACTCTTGCAAGACTTCCTGAAGCTCTGAAGCATTATTTGCAAAAACAAATACACCAATTATAAAATCTATATGACTTAATCTTCGTTTATTTTTAACTTTCTATTTTAATCCACAAAGTATTTCTTGCAGCACTGCTGTAAAACGTTTTGGAGATAGGGAATCTTCCTGTTTACACTCTTTTTTAATGATAATCTTCCTAGTATCATTATATAATCTAATTGTTGCTGTTGCATTTTTCTAAATAATACAGATGTAACAGATAATTGGAAGAATGAAGTAATTATAGAAATAGTTAAAAAAATTGATAAATAAAATTTAGAAATTATAGATATATCAGTCTTTTATCAATCCTATACAATTTTTTTTACCAAGATAATTACAATTCATCTACAGTGAACTTTGGATTTTAACCAACTAAAATAACAAGTTGGATTTAAAAATGGTTTTAGCCCAGTGTATCATACCCAAGTCTTGAAAGAAGTTGTATAAAGGACCAATGAGTATGAGCTATTATGTTTTGGATTTGTAGATTGTGATTTCTTCAGTAATTAAATCATTGGATCATCAAGATATTAGACCTAGAATATTGTTATATTCTGATATTTTTTAAAATGCAATAACAATGATTACATTACATAGTGATACTAAAAAGATTAAGTGAGCAGAGTATATGTCAGAGTGACTCCATATCTCCAAAACTTTTTACTACAGTTTACAAGAAGTATTTTATGGATTAAAGTGAAAATCTTAGTAGTTGGGAAGATTATTTATATCATCTAGATTTTTTCAGATGATGTGATTGATTTTACAAATAATGCTTCAGAACTTCAAAAAATAATGCAAGCATTAGGACTAACTAATAAGATTAAAATAATGTTCAATGGATTTTTTCAAAAGAAGACACTAAAGATTTAATATGATGAATTAGAAGAAGTTAACAACTATAAATCCCTTAGTTAGATTTTAGTATAGACAGAAACATAATAGATGAAATTAATCATAAAATTAAATATGTATGGGAAATATATGTTTAAAAAGGAAAATTTTAAATAAATGTGTTTTATGAGTTTTTACTTATGCATATGAAACTTTGATACTTAATAGAAGAGCAATACAGTGATTTCAGACCATGTTAGGAGTAATAATTACCTGAGTGAGAAAAAAAACAGGTATTACTGACATCAGTAAAAAATTAAGTGACTAAAGTGCAGCTGGTCTGAATGGACAGTCAAAATCATAAGCCAGATTCCAAGAGATTATAAAAGACATAGAAAGAGATCACATGTGAGATGTATAGATTAAATAAGGAATTGTGCTAGTGTGGTGCAGAGATGAGAAAAACAGGATTAAACTTGGAAATATCTTATTCCTGTAGAAAATTGATAATAGTTGAAAGTGATCGTGATAATGAAAAGAGAAAATATAGAGTAGTTATGGTGTATAGAATATTAAAAGAGAAATAAGTTAAATTGTAAGGGATATGGGAGAAACCTAAAAACAAGAAAATATGCAAGAGATAAATTTTTTTTGTTTTATGTTTATGTCTTTGGGAATAGAAATATTAAGGTGAGAAGAATGAAAGAGGTAGAAAATTTTTGATTTTGTGTCTATGCCTTTATGATGAAAACATGAAATATAAGGAAAGAATATCAAAATTAGTGCAACATTTTTTTTATTAGAATGGGAGAAGAAAAGGAAGTATGTTAATGCTGACAGAATAATTTAGCAATGATAGATTTAAGATTATAATAAAAGAAAATAAATAGATGAGTTTACAGTAGGAGAAAAAGAGTTTAGCTGGAAAAAATGTTTAATTTATTTAGCAAGGTTTATAGTCATACTAACCTTTAATTAACTTCATCTAAAAACATGTCATTATCACATCAACACCAGAGTTTGAATGATGAAACATTCTCTAGTAAGATGCACTCGATTTGCATTATAAATATATAATAAAAACATGTAGACATTGACTCCTATGATAAGAGCTTAATATGAGATTGCAATATCATCTGGAGTTAATTGGTTGAACTAAATTTGTTACGTTAGAGCTTATAGAATAAATATATTTTATATATTATAGTAGTGAATAATATATACAGTATATCAGAGCTTTATTTTCTATATTTCTCAGTATTATCTCATGACTAAGACGTTAAAATTCTGTTTTGCCGTTAGACAGTCTTATGACATAATCATTAAAAAACAGGCATTTAAGATGATAAGAATTTTATTCTACAACAGCCTTTAAAACAATTGCTTTCCCTCAAGGTTTCCGTAGCAGCTGCAATACTAATACAATGGTTGTAATAAATATTTGTTTAAAAAAAAAAATAATTCAGATAAAAATTTTTGATTTCCTTTTTTCCAGATGTATTATTTAAAGTGATAAAACAATAATGTCTTCTCAGGGCTGCATTTCCTCAAAGGATGAAAAAAAATTTGTGTTAATTAAAACAATATATATAATTTGATGTAAAAGTTTTTTGCTTAAAGGTCAGAAATTTTAGAACGTAAAAGATCATATATCAAAAAAACTTTGCTAACCAAGTTAAACATTCATTCCTGAAATTTTTTTTATACTATCATAATTTGGTACTTAAGTAGTAATCTATATGGTAAAATTTCACATACGTACTAGTCCGGCGATAAATAGTAAGAGAAAACAATATATTGTTCGTGGAAAAAATTATCCACTTATATTATAACGTCGGCACAAACATGTGTGTAAATAATGATCGAATTAATCACATTTACAATCTACTAGAAACGAAAATTAATTTTTTAAGTGAATATTAATTAGATAATAATAAATTAACATTTTGCTAACAACTTTCTCCAGATCAGGATATTATCTAATATTCACTTTAAAAATTGTTTTCGTTTTTAGAAGATTGTAATTGTGTTTAATTCGATCTTTATTTGCACATTTGTTTGTGCCGGAATTTTTAATCATTGTTGGACTCATCAATTGAAATCTTCTCGTACTATTTTAATAAAAGAGTTTCTATTCATTTTATTATTTTTTCATCATATCTTTTATTCTCATCATATAAACAAAGTACTAAAAAATCTACTTGTGGTTTTTTGCTCCTCCAATCTTCATGTTTCCTGCCTTCTCCTTACAAATTCTAACATCTTGTATTCCAAAAACAAATGTATAAAATCTCTGCTATACTCACAAAAACAACATCAAAGACAAAATATTTTCCCAGTACCATCTTTTTTTTTTGACATCCAAAGTAAGCTCTTTCTACTGCATCATATATCTTTTCATTTTTTATATAATTCTAAACTACATTTCTTTTTTATTCACATTCTTTTCATAGTTTTTCCCTCTCTAACTAACATACCTACCTAGATTTTTCTCTCACTTTTAAATAAATAATAATAATCAAATATCTTTATGGCTCAGGATTTCATGAAAAGTTCAAGGTCAGAGGTATAGAGCTGGGATATGATCAACAGTCCATGAGACCGAATAATAATAACCTTCAAGATTTTCTCATCCTTAATAACTATGAACATATAATATCACATGATCACCATTTCTTATGCTTGCACATAAAGTTTTGCCTGTTTTAATAACATATAATATCTATACATATTTTTTATTTCTTATGAGTTATGATATAAAGCAACATATATAAGGCTGTGGAAACAGAATAATTATTAAACATTATATAGTAGTGAAACGTAAAGCATGAAAATATATATACACATACATTTACAAATCAAGCTTTTAAATATTTTATTATCAAATAAAATTTCCCAGCAAGTAGAATAACGTGACTTGATACTGTGCAGAAAAAAAGATAGTTTTGTAAAGAATATATTAAATAATCTCCACACTATGAATAAAGTAATATTTACTGAGGCTATAACCTCGATAATATGCGTGTAAAATGCGATAGTAGGGACCTCTATAGGTGTTTTAACCACAAGCTCTTTTCTTCCATAGCGTAAGCTTGTGGTTAAAACATCTGTAGCGGTCCCTACTATCGCATTTTACACGGATATTATCGAGGTTATAGCCTCAGTAAATATTACTTACGTAATCAATGTGCGTTTAATAAATTTATAATTACAACTATGAATAAAGGTACAATAAAAGACAAATGACCCCCAAGATACATTTTGTGCTGAATTAGCACTCATCAGTTAGCTCAAGTCACTATCACTTTCTATAAATTGTTTTATTTTGATTTTCAAGTGCCAAACTTACTCCACCCACATCTTTGACCCCACCCACTTCAGATAAACACAATAAAGATTCTCACTAATCATTTACTAGTCTAGAGATTTTCTCTAGTCCAAATATAAACTTTAAACCTCAGTTAAAGATTAAGATATCTGATTTTTAAATTAAACACATACCATCACTCTCTTTTTTAAGAAATAAAAAAACTTATATGAACTATTTATTTATAAGAAATGGAGATCTTTGTATATATAACTAACACATTTTAATTTTACATACAATCAATCAATATTAAACAATAGAATAATAAATTAACTTGTGTAAAGGATTAAAGAAAAAATATTTAGTTTCATTTTTTAAATAAAATAATTATTTCAAATACCTATATATTTGAGAATGAAGCTAATTAAATATTTTGTCTGAATAAACATTGATTTTTTTAAAAAAAATATCAGACCTAGAATAAATAATTTCAAAGAGCAATATCAAATGATATTAAAAAAAAAATTAAGATTATTCATGATCTATGGGTATTAAAAAAGAGCGGATAAGCATCAGAAAACTATCTCTGACAATAGCTACATGATATTATTTAGTTACTTTAGAATTATTTGTAATGTTAACTAAATCATATGTATTATTGATTAACTTTTCATTTATGTTTATAATTCCAAATTTGCAAAAACATTTGAATGTCTGTGGAATGAAATGTTTTTTATACTTCTAGATGATATAAAACCAGATGAGTGCATTTTCGATTAAGTTTATCAGAAACGTAGCTCTCAGAGATAAATGTTGTCTGCTGCTCCATTTATATTGCCAGGTGATAATGCATGTATTTTATTTAAATTAGTTATTTAAATATTCCACTTATTTGATAATTGGACACTGTTCATTTATTTTTTCATGAAAATGATGAAATCTAATTGTTGACTTTAGCAGAATTGCATATGAAAGGACAATCAAAATCAAGTCACTGTAAATTGTAAATATATAATTGAAATTTTGGTTCCATATTAGACACCTTTTAAAAAAATAATCCACATTGTCACATAAATCATCTACACAAAAGAAATGCTTAAAAATATTTATTTTTAGAAGAAAAGATTAAGTTTATTTAAAATCAGCCTTGCTATTCTTTTAAATATGGAATTATTATATAATTCTCTCTCACTCTCTGGTTTTTTTTTTTGCTTACATTTTTTGCATTAGACATTCGATGGTTTCACATTGACTGGGTTCTAATAATTGGTCTTCATCTAAAAGAATCATTAATTTTTTTTTTCCATATGTCAAAGCGTTGGCCGGGAAGTGAACCCGGGACAACTGCTTGTAAGGCAGCTGTGCTGACCACTCGGCCACCAACGCTTGACATTTTAATTTTTACTGCATTATTCTTCACAACAGTCTACTTAATAGATTTCAATTTGTTATTTAAAAGTTTATAAGAAAAAAACAGTCATGTAGGTTTTGAGATCTTTGACAGCAATGCTATACTATATTTATGAAGCACTCAACACTGTGAATGAAAACTCATATCAGACATCATATTATCATTTTTTCAGACAAAAGTTACCAATATAAGCATATCTGAAATTACTAAAAATGCGAATGATCTATATAAATAATTAATATATCTAGATAAACAAATGCTCTCGGTTTCAAACCATAAAAGTATTAAATTATTTAATTCATTAGCTTGCAAAAAAAAAAGGAGACTGCTGAAAGATGCAACGATATTGATTTTATTGTCATCTGATATTCACATTTTATATAGATTGTGTCATTATTTGTCATCATTAATGATGATGAACTTTTAAAAACTGAATGTAATTTGTCACTGGTACAACTTTCTTAATGCTGTATGAGAAGTCAAACTTATCACATGATGAAAAATCATGCCACAATGAAGATATTGCCATTATCTGATCTCCCAATTCAGAACCAGGGCCAATTTCATAGATCAATGGTGTTATATTGGTGACCCTCTTCTTCCGATGAAAATTTGACATGCCCCATTCTTTGTATATCTTTTTACATAGATGACCTACCTAAGATCAAAATTTGCCATGATGCATTATTTAGTTTTACCATACCTAAATTATAAGTACAAATATGTAAAGATATTCAAAATAAAACAATAGTAGTTTTAATTACTATACAAATTTATATTTCCTAATATTTTAGTATTTAATGCATGATTTGAAATGAAATTTTTTTAAAAAAATGTATAGTTATAATAAAAAAATTATATATACAAAAACAATATTTTCATGTGACTTTTATTTATTTTAAAAAATTATTTTTTTTAAAAAACAATTTATTATCCAAAACTTAAAAGAATTTTTAAAATTTTTGTGACCCCCAACAGTTTTATGTGATCCCCTGAGGGGTCACAGTTTATAAACCATTGTCATAGATGAAGCCGCAAGAGGACAAGCTGAGTTATGAATTGCAGTAGGGACCAAAATAAAACATAATATTTAAAAAAATATTTTTTAAAATTAAATTAATAGAAAAAAATATCTAAATAAAATCTTCAAAAAAAGTTGAGAGGGATAGACATTTTTAATATAAAATATTCACCCACTCTTTTATCAAAAATCATTTAATTTTTTTAACATCTACACTAATTTGAATAATTATTCATTAAAACATGTCTATAATAACAATAGTATGTGGAAAATCTCAGCTACAAAATAAAGTATTTCTCAAGTTTAGAAATGATGAAATGAATGAATTTCATAGAATGATATTAAAAGATAAAGTTATAAAATCTTGTTGTTGACTTATGAGTAGTATATTCTATAGATATTTGTAAAGTTTGTAGAGTGAAGACTTAAATTATTGTGATCAAATGAAAATTATCATTATTTGTGATGTAATATGTGAATAATTTTTATTTACATAGTCAAATAACGTTATTTTCTCAGTCAAAAACTCATACAATCTTTTAAGTATATATGTATCTAATATTATATTCATTTTGGTTTTGATTCTTTTCCAAATGCTTAAATAATTAATAGAAATATCTACGTCAATGTTTTCCTGAAGTTTGCAATGATCGTATTTAGTTTTATTTATATATTGAACTATTTCCATAATCTAATATTAAGTATTGACTGTCTTTAGAAAAATTTAATTTTATTTAAATATTTCAATTATACTCAATTGTTAGTAATAGCACATAGATTAGTATATGCACAATGTTTCAAGAGATATTATTCTCATCTCTTCTTCAGATGTTGCTAGCCTGACCAGTGAGTATTGTAAATAAATATTATATGCACATTTTTATAATTCCTTGAATCATTTTTTAAATTGATAGAATCTGTTTAAGAACATTCCATAAAGTACCGCCTACCTCAGATGAAAAAATATTTCAGCATTCCTCTGTTAGGAACATTTCTAAGAAGTATATTCTCTTATTTTTCTCCTTCACTTTTTTTGCATATCTTCATATAATCATATATCTTATTTATAATACTTCACTCATATACACTTTAATGCAATTAATTTTCTTAAAACCTTCTTTATTTTCTTACAGTTTCGACTGTCCAGCAGTCTTCTTCAGAGCTCCATCTTCCTTACAGTCATTTTAATTAAACTGTAAGGAAGATGGAGCTCTGAAGAAGACTGCTGGACAGTCGAAACTGTAAGAAAATAAAGAAGGTTTTAAGAAAATTAATTGCATTAAAGTGTATATGAGTGAAGTATTATAAATAAGATATAACATTTCTAAGATAGTGTTTTTTGATGAGAGTACTGATGTGGAATTTAATAAAACCCAAGCTTAAAATTGGGCAATGAATGATTTGAAAAATGGTTATATTAGTTAACACTTTTCCAAACTATCTGGCAATCATAAAAAAAAATCCTATCATTAAGATTCTTTCTTCTGACTACAAAAAGCAAAAGTTGTGACTTTAAAAAAAAATCAATTGTCAAAAAGAATATTATGTTTAAGCAATAAATACTTGATAATCATTTGTTTATTCTGCCATTTTTTTTTCACCAGAATTAAACATTATTTTATGATATAGTAAGATTCTTGAATAAATTAGGTCATGGAAGTGAAAAATAGCGATAATCATCCACAATGTTGATCAAGTGTTACTTTTTGGAAATAGTATCAGCAATCTACATATCTCCACTCCCATCTGCTATCAGGAAGAGAACGTACAGGTAGCTATCTGTTCAGGAATCGTAACATAATTTTATATGTGTTACAATTAAAGAAATTATCAATAAAATTACAATGCATATTTATGATTATCATTTTAATATCAATAATACAAATACACTAAGAAAAGCTTGTTTCATACTTTAAAATAAGAATGTTAAATAGATTAACAATACGCTGAACATGCTTTCGACTAGTTTTTCTTAGAGTACGTGTTGTACTATTATTATTTATATTGAATTACATTTTTTTCCGAGAAAAGTTTAAAACTATTGAATTAGATTATCATTTTAATATTTACGACGAATAAAATTTTAATATCATAAATAAATTAGAAAATAATAGTTTCTTAGAAATTGATAAAATGTAAACATATTAATTTATTTTAGTCTCTACTTAGTTTATATTATCTAACTTGATAATACTTTTTTTTGCACTGTCTGAATGAATTCTAAAATATCACATGACAGATTTTTATGTACAATTGATGTATGTACGCAAAGGAAACTCTCTTGTTCAAGGATAATTTAAACAAATAAAGTATAATTAATTCCAAATAAATAATAACAATTGATTATCATTGGTGGCAGTTTACATTGCTTGAGATTCTTTTTATACAATATATTAAAAAACTTTTCTTTAGAACTGTATCATGTAGTTAATTTTAACGTTTAGTAGCTCTAAAGTATAATACACAAGCTTGCATATTGTTACTTTGTACATTTTATAATCTACTAACTAATATATAGAGAGAGGTTAGGAAGGATTTAAATAGCAGAGGATTTCTTAGTATTTTAAGATAGCCACAACCAATCCAGGCTAACATCAAACTTGCTATTCTTCAAGAAATGATAGTAAAATCACCTTTGTTTTTTAAAATGTCCTATTTAAAACTTACCATTGACACATTTATAACATGGTATAGAATCAGATTATTAAATGGAATTATAAATTTATTTAACGCACATTAATTATGTAAGTAATATTTACTAAGGCAATAGCATGTGTGGTTGAAAATGCGAAGATAGGGACCTCTACAGGTCTTAACCACAATCTTACGCATTGAAAGAAAAGAGGGGAATGCGTAAGGTTGTGGTTAAGACCTGTAGAGGTCCCTACCTTCGCATTTTCAACCACACATGCTATTGCCTTAGTAAATGGAATTAAGAAACTTGTGAATAAGGTCTATATGAACCTTCCAGAAAAAATTATCAATTTCTCTGAGTAAAAATAGGCAAAACTCTTTATACAGTATTGCCACTCAGTGCAAGCTAGAATAATCAATGGATGCCAGAAGGCTTGTGCAAAAAATCCCTATCTAGTGCCTGTTTTAATAACAGTTATAAGCAAGCATAAGTAATTGTGATCATGTGATGTTTTCTCTGAGTAATATGAATGGAGGATATTGATTTTTTATTTGTTCAAAAATGTCTCACAAAGATTAAATAATATTATATCAGATAATTGGAAAGTAATAGATAAATATGCAATTTCATTTTTACATTTCTCAAATCATTATTGGATGTTGGGGATGATATGAATTGGAAATATCATTTTAGAATATGACAGTGTTATATGAAAGCAAGTATTGCACTATGAATTAATCCTGTTTTTCCAAAAATGCTTAAATATTTAGCAGCTATGAAGAATTATCATGGAACCAAGAGAAGATCATGATATGGCTTCCACATCATAACACTTTAGTGATTTTGTATTTCAATTGTGATTAGGTAATTTCATTAAGTAAATGCAGATATGGGATCAAGAGCTAAAAATACCTGGATCGAAGCTCAACTTTGTCACATTCAATGTTCTAACAGTACATAACCTTCCACATATAAACAATTTAATTATTATTATTATTTTTTATCAATGATTTAACTATATGGCTATATAATATGCTTCTAGCCATTCCTGTCCACATTGTAGCAAACTATATCAGAAGTCTTCAGCTTGTAAAATTCATAAGATGCAGTTTTTGAAAACAGGGAAGTATCCAGAAGTCTATAAAGAGATTTGATCAGCTGTTTTTTTGGCTATAGTCCTTTTTAATGTTTGTTCATTTTACCACTAAGTAAGCATTAAATTTCTAACTCCAGATTGTTTCAACAGTTTCATTTTCTATATTCTAATTGAATTCAGTTAACACATTTGAAAAAATTGATTCTGAAGCATTGAATAATTCAGCAGTTTTGAATATATGTTCTTCAGCTAATCAGGTAACAGAAGTTGTGATTTCTTTTAAATTCTCACAAGATTGATATTTTTCAAGTGTGATATCATTTTTTCTATTAGGTAATATCACAAAATTACATGACAGAGCTATAGAAATAATTATTTTGTTGCTCAGATCAAATTTTGTACTGAAAATATTGTTCCTACAAAATTCATCTTTTAAAGTTGCCCCAAAAATTCTATACATAATCTTATTAGTAATTATTATTTGTTTTTCTTTTTAGAAATAGCTTATATTATTCACTTTAATAGAATCTATAATGTATTTTTATTGTGAAATACAAATTTGAAATTGATAAGCACGAATTTTCTTGATGCTTGGGTTAGAATATTTTTAATATAAAATCTTTTAAATTTATAGCAGTCTTATTAAAATACAATTATAGTTCACATAAGATTTTATATTTTCCAAAGTATGATGCATAGTTTTATTCCCAATTTAACACTTAACATACATGCATTCCAAATTGGAATGGTAGTTGAGAAATATTTAGGTAAATGAAGATCTTTATAGAAGTCTAATGGTAATGTTTTTATCATCACTGTTTTATATTGTGTTTTCCTGAAGGTTTGTAATGACAGTATTTTAATTGTATTTATATATCAGACTATTTCCAACTTCTAATATTAAATATTGAATATCTGAGAAAGCCAGTAGCAGAAACCGGTCTGGGATTGGGGATATTCTGCAAAGCTTGTTAAGAGCTTATTTGCAAGCTTTATATATAACATTTGTAATACAAGCTTGTTAAATTAGGTCATGTGACATCTGACTTGATTTTTTGTAATGTATATAGATGCATATAAATTATATGTTCATATATATTTATATTCTTATATTTGTATTATGTTGTAGTTCTGTAGAAGATTGCAGAGGCAATCAAAACTATAGAGGGTGGTAATTAAAGCATTGCGAAATAGTGATAAAGTGTATAGATGATTTAATATTATATTATATACATTTGGCAAAGCAATAAGAAAGATTAGTAAATAAAATTCCAAGTTATTTTTTTATCTATGTTTTTGAGTGAATGATAGTCAGCCCATATATTTAATAATTCACAATTATTTCATACGTATTTTAATAAGGCTTTATTTTTATGAAAAAGGCAACTAAATGTGATGGTATATCATGTGCAAATGTTATATTTTCTAGTTGGTAAATTGTGCATAGAATCATGAGTTCACAGTATATCTTCACATATCCAAAATATTAAATCAAAAAAATAACAAATTAAGATAAATTTAACAATAAAAATATTTAATCAATAATAAAAACAAATAATAATATTACATGAATTAATTATTTCCAAAATGATTTTATAAATAATCAGAGTATTACTCTAATATGAAATTATAAATGATGCATTCTATAAAAATGTTATTGCATAAATAAACTACAATCCACTAACTACCTTTGATAACAATAGCTTAATTTTAAAATATAGAAATTATTAAAATAAATAAGTCTATAATAAAAAAAAGATATTTTGATTTATTAAAAAATTAAATTTACAATAACATTTTAAAACATTTATAATTAGAGGGGATTTAAAACCCAGAATCTCAAACTTTTTCCAGTCAGCCACTTTATCTTATACAACTAATACACATGACCACATACATGTGAAAAAGATAAAGTATCTTTAATATATGTATTTTGTGCTGAATCAGCACTCATCAGTTGATCCGGGTAAATCAGTTTTGGCACACATATCTAATCAGTACCCAATTTATATTAAGATAGCAATTCTTTAAACTTTAAAGGACAGGCTTCAATCTTCTCCACTCTTCAACTCTTCAGCCATCCATATAAGATATAAATCATAGTAATTAACAATCATAAAATCATAGTTATGAAGCAAATGATCTAAAAATTATTCTAGCTGATTATCATTTCAGAACTGCTGTAATAGTTATATCAGTTAGTAATAACCCCATCTTAATGTAGTAAATAAATAAACATAAATACTAGATTTATCAAAAAGATTAAAAATGGAAAGTAAAAAATTTTAAAACGCAAGAAATGAGCAATGCTTTTTAAAAAGAAGAGTTCTTTTATAGAGTTTAAAATTTCTTTTCAAGCAATATTTAAGGAACCAAGAATAACTTTTCATATTTATTTATTGAACAAGTTTTCTCTCAACAGTCAAACTTTATAAATGTTTCAAAAAATAGACCAGATTTGAAATCCTATACTCCTGTGAACACATAGACCGTGAATGAAACTCTTACCATTTAAAAAGATGGTGCATAGAGTTTCAGATGATTACCACTAGATACCCATTTCAGCATACAACAGTCTCTAATCTCTGTATTATTAGCAAGATAATAAGATCACAGAGGCTAAACTCTCCATACAGTAGTTCCACTAATGTAAGCCAGAATAATCAATGGATGCAAGAAGGTTTGTGCACTAGATAGGGATTTTGTGCACAAACCTTCTTGCATACATTGATTACTCTGGTTTGCACTAATGGTGATACTGTATGGAGAGTTTGACCCCTGTGTAAACAGCTTGTGTGAGCATAAGAAATGGTGATAATGTAATGTTTAGTAAGATCACTATACAGTGCATTTTGTATTCTGCAGTTCAGCCAAACCAAATCTGTAATTGCAATGCAGTATGCATTTAAATGATTTTTTTTGCTATTGTTCTATCAACACCAAAAAAACATTCATCACTGGTATAACAATTTGGAGAAATAAGATCTTTATGTAAAGAGAAAGAGCACAGGGTAATCAGAAATTTAGAATTCAAGAGATTTTTCAACATTGTCTATGCAAGTCCACTCATTATGCTAATTGAGAACTTGCAATCTCTCATATGACTGAATGGGTGTGTTAATGCAGTATTTGATCCTGAGGCTATGCATTTGCAATTGGTACAGACTTTTCTTGCAAACAACACAGGAAAGTTTGTAGAATTTAATGATGTGCTTAAACAGAATATGGAGGATGATAGCTTCTTATCTATGTTGAAATAATGTTTTAACTTAAGCAGTAAAATTAATTGTCATAGTGAGTAATAAATTTCTCTGAGAGTGAACATTTTTGTGCCATTTTAAAATATATTTATATTCCTTTTTTGAGAGAGAGAAACACAGTTACAGAGTAAAAATATCTTAAAATGCTGTAAAACTAACTTTTTCCAAACTTAGATTCCAATGACTTCATATTTTAGCAAGGTGGAGCACTGCTACATTTGTAGATTCCATGTTTTTTAAATGATATACTACTTCAACATTGGATAGGTCACATGATATTTCAATCTTGGCCCCCCCGGTCTTTAAACATTACAGTTGCCTGTGACTTTTGTTTATAGGGATACATCAATGATCATGTGTTTGTATCATTATTAGTGATTAATCTAAAAGTTCTCACAAACAGAATCATAGTAGCAATGACTTCAGTGGAAGAAGACAATTTGAGAAGCATTTGGGATGAATTCAACTATTGTCTTAATGTTTATTTGTGCAGCAGATAAAGAGCATGTAGGGTGTTTATAAAATAGTGGATAAAACTTGATAACTTATTAATCATTTGTAATTTGATTTGTATAATTGTAACATGTTGCATTTGTGGAATGCTTTAAAATTTGGTCCATCATTTTGAAACATCCTATATATCTAATTCAGGAATTAGATAAAGACTATAATAATCTAGGGTATATATATAGACTTCATCCACAAAAACAACATTTTGGACTATGTATTTAAACAACACAAATTAAGCAGATATGTGTTTTTTAATTTGCATTTAGAATGCTTATGTAACAGTCAATCAGATGTAATGATGACTGTATCTCTCAAGTCGCAACACAAGACAGAGATTTTATAAGAAAAAGGTGATTCCATCATCTTCTTTACTTAAATTTATATATATAAGTCAGTCTGAAGCATTTTGACTTAAGAGCATGAAACTTTTAAACATCTTAACTCACTACGTATTATTTCTAAATCGACAACGTGAAATCTTTCGATTTACAATGAAGTAATTTTTCAGAACTTATGAAATTGACAGTAACATATGTGAATATTATTTATTAAGCGCAAGCAGTTCGTAATTAAAGTGAAAGGCTGAAACCTTCTCGCATGCGCATTAAGAATTTTAGTATTTTCATTTTAAAATAAATTAATAATTTTTCTTTTTAAGATAAAAAGAAAATATAGAATCATATAATTTGACTAAGAAATTTAACTCAATGTTAAATATTTAATTTAATCATCATCATATAATCAAATTTATTAGCAATTGTCTTATTCCTTTTCTTTAAAAAAAAAAAAAAAAAGATAATATTTCTTTACTTTAACAAGTTTCTTTACTTTTCATTTTCAATCTTTTTTTTTTTTTTTAGTATATAGAATAATTATGTTCTAGGATCTATATATCTCATATTGTTTATTATGAATTAGCATAAGCTATATCATCTATTTAATTATTAGAAACAGAGCTCATATTATAATTCAAAAATGTTTATACTATTCAATATTGGAGATTATCTATCTTCTTGTATGTATGTGGATATGTGTACTGGTTGGAGAATAAATATAGACTGGAAAAATCCTATGTTCAAATCCCTCTATTTACTTATATAAAAAACATTCAGTATATGGTTATTACATATTGCCTTGAAAATAGGTTACATCATAATATAAGTTTAGATCATTCCTCTCTTATTAATTTACATGGATATGTAATGGTCCAATAATATGAGAGGTTATATAGACATATTGCCTACATGGATATGACTACAATGTCAAATCCAATAAGGATGTTCAGCATTCCACTATTGGTTTTCCAATGAAATAGATGGTTGAATAATTGGAAGAGTGAGAAGATTGAAGCCTGTCAATTAAAGTTTAAGGAATTGCTATCTTAATATAGGCTGAGCAGTGATTTTATATATGTTTGGGAGATGATGATATAGCCCAACTGATGAGTGCTGGTTCTGCATGAAATATGTATATTGGGGATCATCTATTTTTTTCACATGTCCATGGTCATGTGCATCAGTTGTTTGAGATGGAATGAAAGATGAATATAGACAGGATTTTAGTTAACATCCTTTTATTTACTTATATAAGAAACATTTAACATACTGAATAAATAGGCTATTACTTAATACTTAGAAATTTGTTTTAAGCTTCTTATATGACAATTAGCTGTAATATTTAATATAAACTTTGAATATATTGTTATAATACAAAGCTTTAGTTTCAGTAACTAGTTTAAATTGATTTATAATCTGTGATAACAAAAATACTTCTTCATTTAAAAAGATTAGTTCAAAGTCAGTAATATATTTTCATAAGATGTTGATATAATGTTATGTAAATATTTGTGATTGGCAGTCATCATATTGTCAAATTACCTCTTTTTTTGAGGTAGTAAAAATGAGTGCTTATTTGTATAGCTTTTAGTTCTTTTACTTTTTATTTTCAACTTTTTTTATATATGTAGGGTGAAAATAATTATGATTTGGAATCTATATTTTATATTATTTAAAATAAAATAAGACCATCTATTAATATGTTTTATCATATAAATCATTAGGAACAAAACCCATATTATGATTGACTTTAAAAGTCAACTGTGACCTGCATTCATAAAGTTTTGGTTCTATATCTTAGTAATATAATTGATCTGTACCATCAGGATTTGATTCTGTATCTGGAAGATATATTTGATCTATAGTCATACACTTTTGATTCTGTAATATTTGATTCACATTTCTCAGATTTTGATATATCTTACACTTATGGTAGATCTATTTGTGTTAGTTTGTTTTTAATATAAATATTATTTATAGTTTTATCAGTCAGATCAATGAATATATCTTAATATGAGATTCATAATTTTTATTGTTGTATACAATCATTATCTTTTCCAAAATTGTACTTTTTCACTTTCGATATATTACAAGGCAAAATATTAGTAGGTTTGCCTTCTGAAGTACTAAAATAACATTTTGAATTATACTATAAACATAGGTCTGGCACAATCTATGCAATATTCTAATCATTGACAAAGCTACCTTTGACAGAGTTAAAATTCCAATTGCTATACATTTCTTAATTTTATCTGTCACACTTTCACTGGGTTGGATTTAACAAGAAATATCTCCAACTTAAACAAACTGAAATTCATATCAGTATATGACCAGAAATAAAACCATGATATTTTCTGAAAAATATCAATATATAAATAAAAATTAAGCATCTGTGAACAACTTTCTTTATAGGGATTAAATATGACTACTCCTGGTAATTCTTCAATGAATACAACTATTTTTTTTTTTTTATGGAATCATGTTTTAGGCATCTGGTAATTTTATAATGGATTGCTCAAATCCTCCAAAGCATATAGATAATTAATTTTAATCCTCAGCTTATTAATTTTATATGATCACATGCAGTCAGAAACATATCCAAAAATATTTTATCATCTTTTTAACAAAAAAAACTTCATAAAAACACACTCAATCAAATCTTCAGATTTCATTTACAACTTTACTAACAAATTTCCAGATGATTTAAGATCCACGTATTATATTGTTTGTATTACATTGTTTGTTTCTCAATACATAATATGGCCTGCTTAATAAAAGATTTGATACTTCTATATAAATAAATATAAATTATAAAGATGTACAGTTGATCACTATTTTTAAACATTGAAGAGAAAGAAAGTATAGAAAAATATTCAACATTAAAAAGGAAATCATAAAATAACCCCAAAAAGGGCATGGAAAAAGAAGATTCATTGAGAAATTAGAAATAAAAAGAGAACCTGGATTGAACATGTATTAAGAAGAAACTATAGTTTAATGAAAGATGTTTTGGAGAAAATGGTGAGTGGAAACAAGAAAAAAGAATGGAAAACATTAACATTGTTGGATGATATAAGAGATAGGAAGAGTTATGTGGAGTTGAAGAATTGGAACATGAAGAAAACAGAATGGAAAAATAGATAAATTGGTGTTGTGATTACTCTCTGGATCTCTCCATGGACAGAATACTATTGATGATATTAGAACTGATTGGTGTTAGGAATGCATATGTGAAATCATGAAATAAATAAAAAGTAATTGATAAAATGATGAAAAAAATGGATCTGACACAAGAAGTGATATAGGAAAATCAGACAAAAGAAAAATGTTAGTATTGAATAGCTCAGCTAGTCATAATGTTAAAACAGATAAAAGAAGAAAGAAAGGGACAAAAAGTGAAATGAATTTTATATGAAATAAAGCAGAATAAACAAAATAAAGAAAACAATTCAAGTAATCAGAAAGCAATTGGAAAAAGTGATAGAAGAAAATGATATAAAGACAGAGGGAGATCATAGAGAAAGGAAAAAGTTTTTAACAAAATAAAACAAAATAAGACGAACAAAAATGTTAAAGTAAATAAAAATCTAATTTGCTAAAGATATTAAAAAAGGGCTTCAAAACAAATAAAAAACAAGAACAACAAATATACAAATTAAAGAAGATGCCTACATTGTGAAGGAATATAAAATTAGTTTAGAAACTAAAGAACCAAATATAGATAAAAATAATGGTAATGTGAGATTAATTTAAGTAAAAAGGATATACAAAAAATAGATGTAAGGTGTGAGGACAAAATACATTCCTAATTAGCAATGTTCTACAATAAGTATTGATTTATCATGAAAACATTTATTCTAAATGCTTTTAGAAAATATTAATAATCAAGAGATAGTTCAACCTCAATCCTCTTTCATTTTTGTAAGTCATCAATTATTTCGTTTTTCAGAAATAAAACCTATATATAGTGATTTTTCAGCAAAATGCTGACCACCTGTAGAGTTACTTATTAAACTCATAATTTCAACCATATAAACATAAATCTTGCTAGCATGAGTTAGATCTCTTTATTTCATTTTATCAATTTTATCTCTATGTTGCAATATTAAAAGAAGAGTATAAATCTTGTAATTAGACACATTCTTATCTTCCAATAGTTGCTTATTAAAAACTAATTGCTGCTGATTAGGACCCCCCTTCCGCCTTTAAAAAAATGTACTTTTAACATTTTCACTTTACAAAGTAAAGAAGTTTCTAAAATTGATTCACTGATGATGAGAAATTATTTATTCAGCTTCCAAATTCAAACTTTTCTTTTCAAAGTTTTTACAAATATTTAATTAATTACCAATGTCTTCTAATTGCTTACCTACAAAATCAAACATTGTCTATTAGAAGTACATTTTCTAGTAGCAAACATATTTATTTTTTGGATGTTCTTTTTATTTACTGCCATTATTTTTTATCTTCGGTTTTTTTTATTCTCCATACTAATTATAGACTTTTTAACATATAATAACCACATTCCACTCTTTTTACACTTTGAAGCAAAATATATTTATTAATATTACAGTTTCGACTGTTTCTAGCAGTCTTCATCAGATCTTATTATCTACTAAACTGTAAGATCTGATGGAGATGAAACTGTAATATTAATAAATATATTTTGCTTCAAAGTGTAAAAAGAGTAGAATGTGGTTATTATATGTTAAATATTAGAAAAACAAAAATAAAAAAGGAAAGAGGAAGAGAAGCTATTATAGACTTTTTAATAAATTTTAAAACAATTACAACAGTATCATAACTAAATATGTCAAAGGTGTTTAAGTGACACATGCAAAGGAATAATTTTATGATAGTGATAATAGTGTTCACAATTTCAAATATTATCAATACTTAAAACAATTATATAAAAAAAGTGTCAATTGTAAATCAAATTGTGATGATTCAATACTGAACAAATAATGAAGACATATGTAAGAGATGGAGATTTGAGACAATTGATGAGTGCTGGTTCAACACAAAATGCATATCTTGGAAGCCATTTGTCTTTTTTAGATGAATTTATTTATATATTTAAGAATGTGTAGTGGAATGGAAGTTTTAGGTTCTTAAAAGATATTACACATAAGAAATAAAAAAGGATAGATGAAGTTGAGTTATTTCTTGTGTTCATATAAAGTCATATATATTTATCTTTAACTAAGTGTTAAAGATAATTAAATCCAGGCTAGAAATATCTCTAGTTTAATAAATGATTATTAATAATAATAATTAATGATTTATTGTAGACTGCATAAAATTTGATACTTATAAATCAATTTGTATATATATTATAATGGTACAGAAACAGTTAGGAGTGAACCTGGGGTGATGGAACTCATCATTATTTACCCCAAGTCAATGGCTCGAAATTTAAGATATTGAGATAAAAAGGAAATGACTCTGAGAGATCAGCCAACTAACTAACTATAGGTATAAGCATTAATAACTATAAGTTCACCAGCATTACAAAAAAGTAATACTCATTCATCATCATGAATGATCAACGATAAAAATAAATCAGCAGTCAATCTTGTGATGGGATTTGAAATGGATCTATTATAGACCAGGCTAATTATTTAGCCTTTGCCAGCTTGAGGTAGATTATTTAAACATTAATTTGGATGCACAAACTTAAATGCTAATCCATAACAATACAACAGTAAAACAATAATGGTGGAATATTGAAACATGCTGATCATTATCAATGCTCTGGCTGTTTAGTACCATTAATGTACTGGTCAACTATAAACTTAATTTCTAATAAATACTAAACTAAATACAATGTAGTGCATGGACTTTAAAGGATATCCTCTTAGCAGGAATCCAGAATCATCAACTGGATGTCTATAAACACTAAATATAAACTCCTATTATATAACAGACTGTTATGCATGAATCAAACTCAGAGAACTTACTGTGAGTAAGAGATAATACAAATATAATATTCTAAAACTATTTAGAATTAAGTTCACCGGAATAATTTTAACAATGAAATATCAATTTAATCATAACAATAAAAATGGAATTAAGGTCTGCTGAGTATGCCATAAATATAAATTCAGCAATTTGATTTTAATTAATACAAGCAGTTCCCTAGTTATGAACACTCAAGTTATAAACATTTCACTATTACACAATCACTTTTGGACTTTAGATCTTTATCTATGCACATACTTTCATGTATAATTAGTGCTATATACTGTAGAAAGAGATAGGTATTCAAAAATTGTATAGTATTTTAGTACTTTAATAATTAAAAAATTCCTTTTAGTAATTAATGCTACAAATTTACAGTATCTGATTAAAAAAACTATTTAAATACATTCGTAATTGAATTTTTTCTAAAAAAAAAAGATAAACTTTGGAATTTAGAAAAATAATTAAAAGTATATTATAGAGAATAATAAGAACTTATATAAAATATAGTAAATCTTTCCACCTGACATTAATTATTTTTATTTTTAGCATCGTCACAGACTATCAGAGAACAGGATTATCATGATTAGCACTTGTTTTTAAAAGTAGTTTGTGCATGATTATGTTACATATACACTGTATATATTTATGTTTTGGTAAATTTTTTTCATTCTTATTAATTAAAAACATGAGTGAAAAACAAAAAAACTGCAGTGTTGATACAACCAAAAAGAAATCAAGGTCCCATAAATCCCAAACGGTCAAGACAAAAATGGATATAATCATTCTGAAAATAATGAATCTTTTGCTTCAATTGTGAAAAACAACAAAATTATTGAATATATTAAAAATTGTGGAAATATTGTTTCAAAAAAACATGGCAGAGTAATGGATGAAATGGAGAAATCTTTGTATTTATGGATTGAAGATTAATATCAAAAAGACATCCCAGTGAGTTTATCAATTATTCAAGCTAAGGCTCTTATTTGCATGATGATTGGAAGAAATAATTAAAAAAAGACTTTGCTGTTGAATTTGTATAAAGCAATGGTTGGCTTCACAAATTTAAAGTGGGATATTCTTTACATAATATTAAATGTACTGGGAAAGTGCCAGTGCAGATAAGAAAGCTGCCAGTGAATTTATTTTCACTTTCTCTAATATTAAAAATAGAACTTAGCCTTCAATGTAGATGAGACAGGATTATTTTGGAAAAAGATGCCTGCATGTACATATTTAAAAAAAGGAAAAATCAGATGCACCTGGGCATAAACCTTCTAAAAACAGATTAACATTGCTTCTTGGAGATAATTTAGCTGGTGATTTTAAATTGAAGCTAATGCTAATTTATCAGATAGAAAATCATAGAGCTTTGAAAGGAAAAGATAAAAGAATGCTTCCAGACATTTGAAAATCAAATACTAAAGCATGGGCTACCGTACAGCTTTTTCAAGATTGGTTCTCACATCATTTTGTGCCTTCTGTTAGGCAATATTGTAGTGAGAATATTTAAAACACTATTGCTTTTAGACAATTCTTCTGGACATCCAAAATCTCTGCAAAATTTATATCCAGAAGTTAATATTGTGTTTATCTCTCCCAATACACAGTGAAATATAACATATGAACCAAACTGTGATAGCTACTTTTAAGCAGTATTATATAAGAAGATTAATGACTGAAGCAATCAAGGCAATTGATAAGGAAGGTGGACCTACATTAAGAAATTTTTGGAAAAGTTATAATATGGAATGCAATAAATATTATTGAGATGTGTGGGCTGAAATAAAAGAGTCAATAATGAAAGGTTGTTAGAAAAATATATACACACAAATGATGAATGCTTCTATGGACATTGAAGAAACTCCTGAAGATATTACAACTGAAATAGTCAATATAATGAATGAAATAAATTTAGATGTCACTGGTGAAGATATTGATGAGTTAATGCAATCTCACTCAGAACCTCTGTCAAATGAAGACTTGATTAAACTATAAGAGATGAATGAAAAACAAATGAAGAAGAACCTAATAATGAACTTATTGTTAAGTATTTGACAATCAAGAATATGAATGAAGCCTTCATACATCTTGACAAATTTTTGACCATCATGGAAGAATGTGATCCCAATGGAGAGCATATATCTCATGTACAAAGGGCAATAAAAAGACACAATGTTACAGAATTCTTTATCAAAAAAAGAAAAAGAATACAATTCAATTAACTCTTGATAAATTTGTAAACAAAACTCTAGATACTAATCAATAAAAAATAAATACTGTATTTTGAAAACCCTTTTTGATGTTTTTTTAACATACCTCTACTTTCAAACAATTTTAATTTCCAAACACACATCAGGAACCAATTAAACTCATAACTAGGGGACTGCCTGCATACAATTAATTATCACATTGTGATTTACAAATATCTCAATAGGTTTATATAAAATACCTACATATATATCAGCATATGAATGTGCTGT
Organism: Epiperipatus broadwayi; assembly: GCA_028023455.1. Classification (NCBI taxonomy): domain Eukaryota; kingdom Metazoa; phylum Onychophora; class Udeonychophora; order Euonychophora; family Peripatidae; genus Epiperipatus; species Epiperipatus broadwayi. The sequence continues at coordinate 2,252,684 of JAQFVV010006200.1, read as the reverse complement.
ATAATATAAAATAAACATATATGAATTGTCATATAATAATAATAACAAAATGATTAATTTTAACATATATGTGTCTACCTGACATCCATTGATATAAGCACATGGACATGAAGTAACATATGGGAATAGTCATATAATGATAATAATAATAAAAGCTATCACATTGTGATTTACAAATATGTCATAATGGTTTACATAAAACACATATATATCAGCATGCAGACATGTATAATAATTTATGAACATATTTGAAGTGTCATAAACTTATAAATGAAATTAATTTTTTATAATACATAATTAATGACAGATTTAACATATATGTGTTTGTACATGAAAATGTGTGTGCACACTGACATTTATATCATATTATATTTTAAGTTTTCAAAATAAAATTATTAAATATATATATTTTTGCAATTAATTTCATGTTGAAAGTATATATAAAATTCACACATGTATGTGTATATATAATGGCCCTTCATAAAAATTTTTTTTTTTTTTTTTAAAAATTAATTACATCTTTGACCAGTTACTGTTGATTAATTGTAAATGGCTTTAAAAAAATACTCCAGCAAGTTCCTTTGTTTTTCAATCTAGAAATACTTTTGGAGTCCACTTTTTCTTTTATAAAATATAAAATCATCTATGAATTAATTTTTTATTTTTAGATCTTTAATTCAAGAAAAAATTATTTACTTGTTTTACTTTTTAATTATAGATTTTAAATGTCATTTTCACTAAAGAAGTTATTAAAAATATTCTTAATATATATAACACTATTCTGCAGCTGTACTTTATATATATATATATATATATATATATATATATATACATATATTATATATATATATATATATATATATATATATATAATGCAGTACATTTATCTGTGGCTCTCAGCATATAAATAAAATAGCATATGTATAACTAATTCTTCAGCAAATTGATGGCCTCTTTGGATAAGCTGGTCTCTTCTAAACAGTGGACTAGCTTCTTGCCATCATCAGGAAAGGCATAATTTAAATAACTGTTGACCTACAGTGATCTCCCTTCAGTATCTATCATTTGATGGACTTCAATACTGTCTAGTAAAATATGGGCTATTGGCAAACACAGAAAAGCTAAATCTTGCTTCCATGTGAATTCAAACTCAACAATAGTGAACTAGTAGCAGCAGCTGGATCCACTGTCTTGTCTTTAGTTATAATTTCATGGTAGTTCTGTCATAATTTGTAAAACTTAAAAACTCCCTATTCTAATCTTTTTTCCAACCTTTTTTAGTCAGTGTGTGTGGGGGAGGATACAATATTTAAAAATGATGATTTTCCTATCTTGATTGAAAAAAAATAATGACACTTTTTCAATTCAACTTCATCCTTTGAAAAACAACTTTGTGGAATTTTATCAATGTATGTTATGCAATCTTTACTTAAAAAAAGATTTGTTAATCAAAATAGATAGTGGAATTTTATAATTGCAAGTATATCTATTGTAACATAAAAACATGCTTGTTTTAATTTCAAATCATGCTTAATTTATAATAAAAAATATATAAATTCAAAATTATTTAATCCTTAACTGTTATCCAGTGAAATATAGAAAATATCTACAAAAATTTTTGTCTTGGTTCATTTCTACTTTTCCTTTCACTTTATATATCTATGTGCACACACATGTATAACTTTAAATTTTTTTATCGACCTAGTAGCACTTTCAACTAGCTTCATAGTCTTTGTCAATGAACACTATTTTTTTTAAAGTATCTTCAAATATGCTTTCAAAGTCTAGACTTCCCACAATTTATTAATTTTAACATTTGCCACTTGTCTATTTATAAAATCATGCTTACATTTATATATTAACATAGCTTCTTTTATTTTCCTTTTATTATTGTTTTTTTTTTTCAATTTATAATATTTTCACATTATTATAGTCAAAATTAAAACCACATATACATAACCTATTATCACTATAATGGTCAAATATCCAATATAATTTATTTGTCCATAATGTTATCACAAATACATAAATAAATAATCAATCAAACAAGATTGAAATAAACAACTATTAATAACTATATTTAAATATTTATCAAAGTGGCTTTCATCTCCATTGAGACCTTAGTATAATATCTTGAGAAGGTCTCAATGGAGATGAAAGCCAGTTTGATAAATATTTAAATATAGTTATTAATAGTTGTTTATTTTAATCTTGTTTGATTGATTATTTATTTATAACATATTATGATCATAAAAAACTGAAGTTGAAACATTATCATTTCCATTACAATGTTGTTTAGTTTTTTAAATTCTTTTTATAACTACAAGTATTCTTTAGTTCTTTTCTCCAATGTACATCTTGATTCCCCTATATATCCTCTATCATATTTACATCTCCATTTATATATGTTGAAATTTTGATTTAAGAATGAGGTTTTAGCATTTGAATTATTTATTATTTTGTTTAATCCAGGTAGTGCATAAAAATAAAGATATAACTAATAAGGTTGATTCTGATAAGAATAAAAAAATATGGATATCAATACCTTATATTTCAAATGAATGAATGAATTTTATATTCAAATGAATGAATGAATTTTATAAGGGAAATATATAAAGATTGATGTGAAATTGCATTTTATGCACCTCCTGGATTAAACAAAATAATAAATAATTCAAACAATAGGCCTCATTCTTAAATCAAAATTGCATCATATATAAATAGAGATGTAAATGTGGTAGTGAATGTATATGGGAATCAAGATACACATTGGAGAAAAGAACTAAAAAGCAATTGCAGTTATTAAAGAGTTCACAAAACTAAACAAAATTGTAATGGAAATGATAATGTTTCAACATTGGTTTTTTTATGATCATAATAGATTATGTATATGTGGTTTTAATTTAGACTATATTAGTGTGAAAATATTATAAATGGAAAGAAACAATAATAAAAGGAAAATAAAGGAAGCTATGTTAATATATAAATGTAAGCATGACTTAATAAATAAAGAGGTGGCAAATATTAAAATTAATTGGAAGGTTACTTGAAAGTATGTTCAAAGATACCTTTAAAACAATTAGTGCTAGTTGACAAAGTCTACAAAGCTAGTCAAAAGCACTACTAGGTGGATAGAAATTTTTAAAGTTGTACTTTATATATATGTATGTGTGTGTTACTGTACTTATTAATATTTAATTGCAAGATTACATATATAACTTCAAAGAAATACAGATATTAAATAAGAATATTATATATATAATATTTATTAAGAAATCTAAAATTATATTAATAGGCGTTTTGACATACTTTCTGACACAAAGCAATCATTTTAAAGTGAATATTTATTTCTCATTGTTAGATATAATTACGAATCAAAATTACCATCATTTCAGAGGATAAAATGAATGTTACTATATATTTTTAGTTACTGAACTGTTATTATTTTTATCTGAAAAATAATTAATTGAACAAGCAAAAAATTTTCTACAAAAGCATAGTAGTGATTTTACAAAGGAATATATTTTACAGCTCTGTATATTAAATAATTTATTTAAAAGCTAGGGAAGCAGTAGCGGGGAGGAAGCACAACTTTCCTGTTGCCTGTGGTACCTAACCCTCCAAGTCTCACACCACTCACTCACATGATTTTGGCAGAGCTTATGTAAAAATATTTATTTCTAACATTTCTTTTTTACAATATAAATAAGGTATTTCTCAAATTCTAACAGTATTATATTAAGGATAGATCAAATTGGCAAGGATGACACCACATATATATATATATATATATATATATATATGTGGTAGATCGGATATATATATATATATATATATATATATATATCCCTGTTTAACTCATTACCTAAAATCAACACATAATGTTTTTGCAAAACTTTTTAAAACAGATGTGTATTTCTAAGTTATATTTCTGAAAGCAGATTAATTATTGCCAAAAAAGAAAGAGAGATTGAAAGAGTGCAATAAGAAATAGTGTATTATTGATGCTTTCAAATTATTTTTTTCCAAAGACAAAAAAAAAATAGTTGAAAGATTCAAATTTCTTAAGCTTTTCCCAACTTTCAACCACTATCTAATTCATTACATAAAATCATCACTTCCAAGACTCTAAAATAGCATTTAATTTAAAAGAATTTTTTAAAAGTAAAACTGTACAAGTTACATATATACATTTTAACAAAAACTATGGAATTACTTATAAAATAAAGTCCTATTCTCCCTTCATTAAATACATTTAATTGGGCCAGGGCAAGGTTATTGTTAAATAAATAATTATCAGCACTTTTTCAGAATAATGAATTTTTTGTGACAGATACTTTGTTTCTACAAGATTTTTAATAACAATTCATTTTTTTTCTTTAATGGTTGCCAGATAGGAGAAATTTACATCTCAAATTCCAACACTTGGTTCTATTTTATTTTTATCATTATATATATATCCCTAGATGGAGCTTTATCAATAGCTCCTAACAAGCTTTTGTTTTACATAAATGCTGAGAGAGATAGAATTCATTATCTCTTTCATTGTCTTCACCTCCAGACAATGAAAGAGATATTGAATTCTATCTCTCTCAGCATTTATGTAAAACAAAAGCTTGTTAGGAGCTATTGGTAAAGCTCCATCTAGTGATCATAAAATGGAAGCTAAAAGCAAGTTACGAAATTTATAACTTGTTTTGTTTATCATATATATATATATATGTAACTATGTTTGAACTTGATGTTCATAAAGCCTAATTCTACCAGTTTATTAGCTAAAATTTTAATTTTTGATCAGCAATAATCTTAATTATTAAATCTGTGATTTGATTCAGTGGTGTGGTCTAATGATTGTTAATTTTGGTGGAGGAAAATAGATAAATTTAATAAGTGAATTTCCTTAGAATGATAAAGAGTTGGGCTGTTCAACGTATATGCCTTCTGACAAACTGTGTGTAGGCATGCTCATGTACAATCTGTCAGAATAAAATAATTTTAATATTTCTAATATAATAATTTAATAGTGTTACTAAATAAAACCATAGAAGTACTTTAACATTTTATTGTTAAACAAAAGCTTTTGAACAGATTTAAAATTGGAGTTATTTTAAATTAAATAGTATAATTAATCATTAAATATATTTTTACTGTAATCTAAAATATTGTTGAATGGTTTAATTAATTATCATTTGTATTTAAAAGTGGAGATTTATTAATTTTAGGCAAACATAATCACTTGCAATAATTTGATTGGTTTATTACTTTTACAACCAGCCCCTTGGCTAAAAGTCTATAAATAGGCATGCACATATTTTATTATATATATGCAGATTCATCTCTCATCATATAGAAAAAAATAACTTTTTTTTTTTACTGGGAAACAAAATATGGAGATCATACTACTATACAAAGTTTAGAAAATATTTGAAATTCATTAATTTTTTTTAAGTACAAATTATTTGTTATTCTTAAGTTACAAATAATGGAGTAAATTTTACTTCACCTGCACCTATGGAAGAACACACCACTATTGTCAGCTAATAATTTAAAAAATGGTTCACTATCAAACTAAAAGATGTACCAAGAAAATGGCTACCAAAACTAAATTCAAGTATAAGCTGGTCAAGAAACCTATAAGCTTAAATTTTCATAATTTACCTTACAAATGTTTTGTTTATAATAATTATAAAATGAGTTATAAATATTGTTATAATAGATGTGGAATTATAAAAGGAAACCATTTTGAAACTTTCATTTATAAAATAAATTTAAAAGTGAACTATAATAAAAGATATTTTTGCTAACGAAGTTTCTCATACACTCATGAAATGTTCCTATTAAAATGAAACAGTACATTAAACTAAACCTAGATATCACTAGTTTTCCTAATGTTTTAAAACCTACAAAATATGTGGGAAAGTGATTAAAAATTATCTTGTTGCATTTAATTTTGTAGCATTAATAGTTTATACCTGTTTAATTCAATAATTATGAATAAATATACTAAAATTCGCAACATTAATTTTTTTTATTATTATCTTAAACTTATGTTGAGATAAATCCAGATGTGATTTTATAAAACTTTGCCTGGCTTAAGCAGAATTGATGGGTTTTTAGATAGAATATATAGTATTTCATTAATATTGCTTCAGATTTCATCTTAATTTCCAATGAGTAATTTATCAAGTTAATAATATTGTAATTGTTAAATGTATAATAGAATATTTGCTGGATAGTTCAATCATGCCATAAAATTAAATAATTATAGCAGTAATAATAACCAAAATCAACGTTCATTTTCAGCATTTTATTTTCTTCTATTTCAAAATATGAAAAGTTGTTAAATGAAGAGACCACAATCACTTAATGGTCTGATAATTCTTTAGGATTACTAATTGGATTAATAAATAAGTACTGAACATACCCAGGATGTATGGTCCTAGTAAATATGTATTGAAATGTATCTTTACAATTATCTGTGAAAATAATAAAAGTCATAATGATATTACAGAGGATACATTTTAAGCTAATTGTGTATTAGAAGTTCAAGCATGGAAGTTGATATTTTTCTATAATCTACTTAGTATATGCAAGAAAGAAAATAGTTAATTGCAATATTTATGGAGAAGGAATACTATAAGAAATATGGAGTAATTCTAATATTGTTGAATAGTAAAAAAAATTATGAGAACTTTAGAGAATTCTGCAGTTTTAAATTGTTGCATTTATGTCTTTTTTTTTCATGGAAGAAACATGAAGAAACTTTACCTAATAATATTTTTTTATTATTTTAATGTGTATCATGTTATAATTTTATGTATGTTAAATGTTATTGGTCCAGCATCTGGTTTGCTTGTAAACAAAAGATCCAAAATCATTAGAGTTAAATATAAGCTTGTTCATGAAACAAAAGAGATAAGCAGTAATGTTAGGTTTAGATCTTGTTTATATTTAAAAGTGATTACAAGGAAAGATAAAAAAAATCGCTCGCAATAAATTGTTAAACTTTATTATGTTATTATATTTTTATTTTAATAAAGCTGCAATTTCTGAATGATAATAGAAAGTAACATCCAATTTTAATCAATTTGGGCACATTTAATATTGTTTTATATTTAAATGAGATATTTATTTTATATAGCAGGATGTTTTTGAATTGTAATAAACTAATAATCAGCACTAAGCTAATACTCTCATTTCTTTATCTTGTATTTGAGAAATGAGAGTATTTATTTATTGTTAAAATCCACAAAGGGCAAATGCATTAGCTTAATGCTGATTATTAGTTTTTTACAATTCAAAAACATTGCACTATATAAAATAAATATCTCATTTACATATGTTTAATTTCATTTAAGAATGACATATCGTAAATTCTAGTAAATTTCACAGGCGTCATTCATTCAGAGATAGTAAAAGTAATTTAAAGTGATTGTTTAATATCTTCATGCTCTCATTTCCAGATACTTAAGATTTGCCCATACTTAAACTTTTGGGTTGAAAGAATAGGTGGATTCATTCTATTCTTTCACAAAGACTATATTGTATTTCAGAAATGAGAGTATTCATTTATTGTTAAAATCCACAAAGTGCATGTGCATTAGCTTAATGCTGATTATTAGTTCATGTTTTATATTGTAATATGTAATTAAATTGTTGGATTTACTGGTGACTGAATAAAATATTATTATCATGCAGAGATACTATTTTAAAATGATGTATTAAAAACCAAATATTTAATTTTAATGAATAATATTTCAATAAGTTGTCAGACACCTTCATTCACTGAACTTGGTCATATTATCATATCATACCATTTACACCTTCTTAGACATTTTATCAATACTTTTATTTGTATTTGTATTACACTAACAGTTTCGACTGTCCTGCAATCATCATCAGAGTTCAATGAGAACTCTAACAGTTTCGAGTGTCCTGCAGCCATCATCAGAGTTCAATAAGAACTCTGATGATAACTGTAGGACAGTCAAAACTGTTAGTGTAATACAAATAATACAAATAAAAGTATTGATAAAGTGTCTAAGAAAGATGTAAATGGTATGATATGTTATAATAGAAATCAATACATAGGAAAAGAAGAAGTAGAAAATTATATTACTTCCATATTATTCATAGTGGTCAAATGTAAATTATCCATAGATGATATAATTGTCCTACTGGTATTGTTACAATTGTAATTAAAATATTTCCAGATTATTTAATGATTAACATGATTATTATATTTACCTTATTGTTATAGATTTGTTGATCTATTATAAAATTTAGAGTTTACTTTTATTATTACCAGTAGAGTAGTTAGATATTCTTTGTAATTCCCTTTATGTAATATAAGTCATTTTAATCTTCTATATTTGGATAGTAATAAAATCCTTCTTACTGATCCAGATATACATTGTAAAAGTATTGAAATTTCAAATTATATGAACCCTGAGAAATTAAATTATTGATTAATAGTTTTTACTTTGATTTTGTTATTAGATTTTATTTCTTAAGTTATTTGGTATGCATTACCTTGTCTCTTATCTTCATTCTTATTGTTTTATTGATTCATTTAAAATCTCAAAGATTTAAACATTCTTCTTTAATTATTTAAATTTAGAACCCCTTTGCTTTTGTTTTAGTAATATCCAATTAATATTTCAGATTTTCTTTTATCATTACCAACATTGTTATTATAGCTCATTCATATTTTATTTTAATTTCATTATCATCTAATTTTATTACACCAACAGCAGTTTATTCATCCTTCATTGACCTCATTTCATTACAACATTCATTATTGATTGCCTTAACCTACCCCCCCTTTCTTCTCCTCATTGTTAGGTTTACAATAGTCAATTATTATTGCTCTTCATTACTTTTTTAAAACTTTTATATCTTTACTCATTTATCATTCATTTCATATTGCTGATTTCATTATCATTCACTAGACAGATATTATCCTGATTATTAACCATTTAATATAACTGGATATTAAATAGATATCTTTTAACATTTTTATCATTCAGGTATTGAAAGTTAGTTTAATCATTATGCTTTGTATTATGCCAGATTATAATGGATTTAGGGTAAAGTCAGTAGTGCACTGCGACCTCTCCTATATCTACCCATGCTCATGATAGTCAAGCTAGCTCATGTTTAATCTAGTGTTTCATTTTACTGTGGATGTGGAGGTTACAATATACGGTAGATGAAATTGCTACATGTGACATGGATGCAGTTCTGATAGACTTCATAATTATAAAGAATTGTTTTAATAATATTCTCATTTAAGAAAATTTGCAATTATTTTCTAAATCAAAGATAATAAATTATTTAAGAAGTTTTATGACCTACATTAAGCTGATATAATATATATTCTAAGTAAAATTATAAAATCTCTTGGTATAGAAAATGATATCATTGTATTTGCTAATGCCAAAGTTAGAAAATTAAACTCATATTAATATGGTCTTTTAATTTTGTGTTGCTGTTTTTTAATTCAAAATGTTGTTATGGAAAATTTTGACAAAAATACACAGCTAGTTACATCACTGAATTCAAGTCTCTTCCATTGGTTCTGAATCATTTTGGGAGTTACTACAATTTATTTAGTTTCCTCTTCTTTTAGTTTTTGAAAAGTCTTCTTTTATATTTTAAATTATGTTTTTCTTTATTGTCTTGTTTATTTTGCTTTATTTCATTGAACTTTTTTCTTTTTTTTTATTACTTCCTTTTTTTTTTCTTACCATTTACTATAACATTATGGTTAGTTATTTTATTTTGTCTAATTTTTCTGTATTTCTCATTATATATTTTTTAACTTTCTTATTGCATTGCCAAATTCATATAATATTAATATCATTTACTTTCTTTATTACTTTTACAATACTTCATATAATTACAACCCATTATTGATTGATGGAGTTAAGATTTGGAAATATAAGTTGAAATTCTGAAGAAGATTTCTGAGACAATCGAAATCATCAGTAGTGGGTTGTAATTATATGAAGCATTGTAAAAGTAATAAAGAATGTAAATGATATTAATATTATATAGTTGCTATAGTCAATCAATTCCAATTATTTTTATAACCTTTTATATACATGCTTAATATCAATCAGACTTGGCACAATCAACTTAAATTTATTAATTAAATTTCATTTACAACTTCTAATGTCACACTATTTATTCTTTTCAGTCTCTATTCAATATTTAAATGTGATGAGTAGCTATGAGATTTTACAACTTGTGTTATAATTATTTCTTTCTTTAGCTTTCAAACTTTGCTGACATTTTAAGTAAGATATCTAGTCTCTTTTGTCTTCCAAGTGCACAGATGCTTGACTCTCGCATTAGCTTTAAATTTGCAATGAAAAGCAAAGAAAGTAAATTGTAGATCCTAGAATATCGTTATTCAATGTCTTAAAAAAAGATTGTAAATGAAAAGTAAAAAGCTAAAGAAGTATACAATCTTTTTGGAAGAATAGTGGGATGATATAGTCTCATGGTTAATAATTTCATTTCAATGAAGATGATTTAATTAAATATTTAATTTAATCATAGTTATATGGTCAAAATTATTAGCAATAAGATTATATCATCTCACTATAATTGCACAGTTGTATTTAAAAATGTAATATAAGGATATGGTATTTGTCATGTTTTGTTCAATATGTATTTTGATAATTTTTTAAATTAGAAGTCTTGTTTAGTATGATGATAACAGTGAGTAAAGATGTGTTCATTCCATCAGATTTGCCGATAAGATGGCAACACCTCCAGAGTGAAAACGAAGGTAACATAAGTTATATCATTATTTTACATAAGCTTGAGTAATTAATGGTCACCAGGTGGTACAATTAACTAGATTTCAGGAATTGCCATTATTTTTTTATGCTATTTAAAGTAATAACTTGAATAGCCAGAAAATATTTTAAGATTTGGTTAACATTATCATCTAATGTCCAATGCCCAGTCATACGTACCATAGATGACTTTTGAATAGAATGATGTAGAATGGATTATTGTTGTTGATGTAAGTATAAATTATAGAAAATTGTATGATGCTTAGTTCGGTATCAGAAGTGACAGAGTAAGAAAAGGATTGCTGATCTAGACTTATAATAAGGGTAGAGCTTATTCTGCAATTTTAAAAGCTGGAATTAAAAAAAAGGAGTCGGACTGGATATATTCTTAGAAGTAAAAGAATTATAAAGAACTTATTAAAAGATACTATGAAGTATAAAAGCGAAAAAGAAAAAAGCTTTTTAAATGGAGCAGAGAGATGGACTATCAAAAAAAAAGTAAAAAGGCAAAAATAAGGTGTCTGAAAATGTGGATTTGGAGAAGTGTGAATAACTAAGTTTGGATATTAAGTTTAGAAACATGGAGATATTGTAAAATGTAAGCTAAATAACGTTGCATATTGAAGAATTTAAAAACAAGAAGAGAAAATGGATTGGACATATAGTTGAAGTTAAAAAAATGGTAAAATATGTGATTTGGAGAGATAGTGAAGGAGAGAGTAAGAGAGATAGAAGGAGAAAAAAATTAAATAATGTCTGAAAAAATAACTGTTTTAAAAAGAGAATAGATAACAAAAGTATTTGAAGAGGTTTGGCTACCCGCATTTTGACAGATAGGTAATAATGATGATGAGTTGATTCTGAGGATAGTGTAGTTTTCTAACATTCAAAATTTTTTTAGACAACTGACTTGTGTTTCATAATTAAGAGGTCCACATGCAGTTATTATTACATCTGATTGGTTGTAAGTTAGCATGTTTAAGGCACAGGTTTTGAAGGTTTAAGCCTTTCACGTTATTATAATATTATTTGCTTGCGCTTAATAAATTTGATATATTTACAAATTACTGAGGGAAGTGAAAAATAGAACAGAGGGGAGAAATTTGTTTAACAGAAATGGAACTGTGTTTACCACGTTACCACAGAATCGGTAATTGTATTATTCAATGAACTGTCTTAGTTGAAAGTGTTAAAGATGAAAATAATATAATGGTTTATCTATTAAAGTATTTCTAAAAACAGTTTCTATAATAATAATAATAATAAAATATTAACTATAAATTCAAATAACAAGTTTAAAATAAAATTAGCAATGTACGAATTATTTTAAGTTCTGATTGACAATAAACAGTTTTGTGAGAATTTGATGATATTTCTTTCTCTTCTGTTTGTTTGAGTTTATAAAGAAAAGACTAACTATTGATTGAACTAAAAATACCACCACCAATAATTATTTTATTCTACAAACTTAATCAATAATTTGTACTTGTATGCCGCAAATAAATTAAAAATTATTTGCAGAGTGATATATCTGAAAATAGTATATATATGTATGCATAAAGAAAGGTAAAACAAAATATATCATTACTTAGCAAAGCCCCTCACAGAATTTTTCACAAAAGAATAGTAAAAGAGGTAACATTTATTAGAATAATAGCGGCTGATTAATGAAAAATTTTTTAAGCATCGCCTGCCTTGATTTACTTTATAGCTAAGAATAATTAGGTAGCTATTTACTGGCCTATAATTGGACGAGAATGTAGGCTGATGTATTTGCCGATTATTAAAATGAAAAATTCTGAACTTGGAATCTGAAAAAATTTGCATATTGCCTGGATTTCTACATAGTCGTGGGCATGATTGATGAATATACATAATATCCCTTTATTGTATTTGTAATTATAATGATTAATATTAAATTTTTGTTGAACTTCACAATAACTATTGGGAAAAACATCTTCAATGACCCATATCTTTTTCTTAGTGTGATAAAATTTTTACAACCGCATCTTTATGGCTACTATAAATACATCTAACCACATCAAATATGTATTTTATTTTCCTTCAACTTTACCAAGCATCAATATTTTTTATTAAACGATCAAATTTTCCAAACATTCCCAAAATATGTGACAATTTTTATTAGAATGCATTTAAACTAAATTTTTTTAATAACTGATCTATTTTTTTGGTCAATCAGATGAAGTTATTGTTTAAATTAGCCTTGGTGTGTTTGAACATTGTAAGTCCTCATAAGCAATTAACCATATGGTTACATATAATATATGGGATTGTAGGGTACTTATAGTAGTTTGAGGCTTTTTTGTTCAATAGTTCAGATGATATTATATAATGGATCCAATTCATTAGTATTTTAAGGATTAATAAAAATATTTTCATAAAGACATCATTTATCAATTCTTTCAAATAAGCTAGTTTCATACAAGATTAAACGCTATATTTCAGCCTCCTTTTAGTTTTACAATCCTGAATGTTAGAAAAAAAATATTCAGGAAAACAATCCTCCCACATGACAGTGCCTAGACTGTTATATATGTGTATATAAAGCATATGTAAATAAACATAGAGTATAGGGAAAAAAATAAAACTCATTTAAACAATAAACTACTTCAAAGTAATATTTAATTAAATAAATTTAAAATTTTAAAAAATATGATAAGTAACAATCTAATATCACAAATCATAAACATATATAATATATTTTTAAAAAATCAATGTACAACAATACAGACATGTTAAGGTATTAAACTTGTTTATAAATCTATAAGTGTCTATATAAATCTCTTACTGGTAATAATTTAAAATTTCCTTTCTTAAAGACCAAGGATTTAATTTTGTTTTTCTCAGCAAATTTCTTTAATCTAATAATTTAGACTATGGTGATCTTATCAGGCATTTTCTTTATTGTATTTTATATTCATATTTTGACAATTGGCAGTCTTAATCTTGTGATAATAAATAGGTCAGCTTCTCAATTGTACAGAAACAGTTTGTAGATCAGTGATGGCTGTGTTCAAGTCATCACAATCTCAAGCTATACTTACTTGGGAAAGCCTGAACACAGCTCAAGTATGGAATTTATCTAGATCTTTTGGAAAGTTTACTGTTTTTTGACACTAAAGTAATATTTGGTCTAGAAACAGAATAATGATACTTAATCAAGTTTTTAGTTGTCTTTGGCAATACCTCACTAATTAAAATAAAGACTTGGATTTTTGTAGGATGCTTTTCCTTTGACAGTGTATCAGCTCTGATGTTGAAATGCTCACCTCAGAATCCAGTGAACACTTTAACTAAGAATAAATCAACTCAGAAAACTTAATCAAAAATCTCTATAGCAATTCAACTAATAAAATTATGAATAAATTAATTTTAGAAACTACTCTTCTTAAATAATGTTTAATCAAGTGACACCACCCATGTTCTGATATAACCAAATTATCTCTTAAACTTTTGGTTGTTTTATTAACATCTTAACCTTTAACAGTTTACCCTGTTGTCTAGTTACTCCATCTATTTTCAGTCAGAAAACTTAACATTTATATATACACACACATATGTAATTAAAAATATTTAATAGACTGGTCAGATTAGGAGTGAAGGAGCTTGATACATTTTTAAACACAATGTGTTATTTTATGAATAAAAATTAATATTGTATCTTTTGTAACTCATTACAGTCATAATAATAAGAAACTGAATAGTTTATTACTTGAGACTTCATAAAAAGTTTGATCACCTGACAGGACTGCAGACACGATTTATTGATCTTGAGTTCTAGAGTCTGTGATTTTATGATTATCATTAAACCAAACAGAGTTTGTTTCTTCAAAATAGTTGAAACAGTTGCAAGTTTAGAGACAATGGACTATCCTGGAGAAGTACTATATAAATAATAAAAGTTGATAATATGGTCATCATCATCATCAAACAATATCAATCCATTGCAGAATGAAGATCTCTCCAAGAACAATCCATCTTCTCTGATCTTTAGCTTCTCTTCTCCACATCACCCCTGCACACTGTCTTATTTCCTCTATCTATCTCACATGTGATCTCTTTCTGGGTCTTTTACAATCTCTTGAAATCCAGTTTAAGATTTCAATTGTCCATCTATTATCATTCTTCTAGCAATATGTCCAGCCCAACTCCACTTCAGCCTTGTAATTTTTGATTTCTTCTTGTTACTCCCAACCTGCATCTCTCCATACTTCTTTGAGTGGTCTGAAGTCTCTGTATTTCGCTACAATTAAGTGTCCAAATCTCAGATCCATAAGCAAGAACTGATAAAACACATTTATTAAAAATCTTCCTTTTCAAACACATAGGCATATTTCCTTTTAATATCAAGTTATTCCTATCAAAAGCAGTCCAATCAAGTTTATTTCTATGATTAATTTCATCCATTATGTTTACATCTGTATTAATAATCTGACCAAGGTATTTGTAGTTGTTAACTTCTTCTAATTCATCATAATCAATCTTTATTTCATATTTTGAGAAAATCCATTAAACATTACTTTAGTCTTTTTAACATTTATCTTTAATCCTATTTTCCTACTTTTATCTGATAACTTCTGCAGCTCTAAGGCATTCTTTGCAAAAACAAGTACATCATCTGCAAAATCTAAATGACTTAAATAATCTCCATTTACTTTCACTCCTTTAGCTTCCCATTTTAATCCACAAAATACTTCTTACAGCATTGCTGTAAAAAGTTTTGGAAATATGGAGTCACTCTGTCTTACACTTCTCAATGATGACCTTCCTAGTATCATTATGTAATCTAATTGTTGCTGTTACATTTTTATAAATATTCTTTAAAATATGACAATATCCTGGATCTACACCTTGATGATCCAATGCTTTAATCACTGAAGAAATGTTTATAGAATCAAATGCCTTTTCATAATCTACAAATCCTAAGCATAATGGCAACTCATATTCATTTGTCCTTTCTATAACTTCTCTCAATATCTGGATATGATCTACTGTACTAAAACCACTTTTATATCCAGCTTGTTCTCTTGGTTGGTAGAAATCCAATGTTCTTTTTAGATGAATTGTAATTATCTTAGTAAAAATTTCGTATAAAACTGATTAAAGGCTGATAGATCTGTAATTTCTAATATCTTCTTTATTATCTTTTTTAAATATTAATATTAATACTGCATTCTTCCAAACATCTGGTACATCTTTATCATTTAGACATTTGGTATATAACTTTGCTAAAAAATTCTGTTTCTTCATTTGCTTCTTGTAATATATCAATTATGATTCCAGCATTACCTGGAGTCTTTCTGTTCTTCATAAATTAAATTGCATGTCTCACTTCTTTATTTAAAATTCTGGGCAATTTGGAAGATATAATAGATATATGAAGTACTTGTTCTTTATTACCATATAATTCTTGATAGAAGTCTTCTATCCATTTCGTGATGTCATCTCTCTTTTTAGTAATAATTCCATCTTTTTTTTCTTATTGCAGATATAAATTTTCTACCAATACCAAAATGTTATTTTACACTCTTGAGACTTTTATTTTTTTTTACAGCTTTCCTGCTAGTTCACAGTTATACTTTCTTATATCATTTTCAACTCTTTTCCACACCATTTTACAAAATTCGAGACATTGAGTCCTTTTTAATGCATCATTTTTGTATATCTTCACTTTTCATTTTTTCTTCATAAATTCTTTAGTCTCAGTATCACTTTTATCAGTCAATTGCTACTTTTTTCTACCAGCTATCTTTGTTGCAGTTTTTAAAAGTGTATCAGTTATTTTCTTATTAATTTCATTCAAATCTGAATCATGTTCAAAATCTACTAACACATGAAACTGATTTGTAAGTTCTGATTTAAATTCATTAGAATGTTTCTGAAGATTAGTAAAATCAATTGTAAATATTGTTTTTCTTAATAATTTTTGTCCCTCTAGTTTTGCATTAACATGTATCTTATATCTTACTAGTCAATGATCACTTCCTGTGTTAAATTTATTAAGAACATTACAATCTTGAAATATATATTTTCTGTTAGTCAAAATATCATCCAATTCTGCTGTACTTTCATTTTGATGCTTCTATGTCCATTTACTTATAACATGTTTCTCAAAAAAAAAGAATTCATAATATAAAGTTTTTCTTTTTCTGCAAACTCCACAAGTCTTTGTCCTTTCTCATTTCTATTACCATAACCACAATTACCTACAACACTTTTATCTTTCATTTGTTTACCAATTCTAGCATTAAAATCTCCCATAACAATTTTAAAATGTTGTTTACTCTGATCAAAAGCCTTTTGTACATCCATATAAAATCTTTTACTATTTCATCACTATGAGAACTTGTTGGGGCATAAACCTGAATTATCTGCAATTGGTATCTGCTATTCAGTTGTACAACTAATCTTGTTACTCTGCCTGATACACCATCAATCTCCACAATGTTATTTTTTCACTTTTTATTTATAATTAATCCTACTCCATTTGTATTTCCAATACTTGTGCCTTTATATATGTCCACTTTTTAAATCAATTGTCTCTTCACCTTTTCTTCTAATTTCACAAAGTCCAATACTATCCCATTTAATATAAGACAGTTCTTTTTTTAATTTTTGCAATATTCCTTCACCTGAAAGTAATCTGTAGTTGTAAGTATCTAAATAAAAAGTCATCATCAAATGGCAGCCTGGGTCCACAATCAGGGGATTCTTAGCACTCTCCGCTTTCGGCCACCAACCGCTGTCATGGTTGGTGACTCTACAGCCTCCTGGGAATAAGGGTCATGATTTATATTGATTGGAAAAATATTTATCATTTACACATACATTTATTCTGCCTTATCAGGCAACTGAGAAGAAAGACCATGGTGTTTCTTGATCTTAAACTCACAGGTAAAAAGCCAATGAATTCACCATGCTGGCTAATGTGTGTTGGTGGGCAATCTATCTATGTTCATATACTATATGAATAATCACATAGTAATAACAGCTGCAATGACAAGAACATATGGAATGGACATTAGGAAATGTTCCCTGCTCAGTCCTTTAAGGCCTCCAAGAGGAATCAAAGGTCTCCTTTCAGTTAATAGCAAACTCCTCTCTGCAGCCACGGCCACATACAATATTATTTATCATCATTTTAACTATTATAATCATTGCAGAATAAAAATATCTATGTTTAATTCAATCTCTCTAGACCAGACCTTCTTTTCTTTACATTTCTCAGAAAACTTCCTTATCTTTTCTATTCATTTTATACAAGGTTTTATTTTTTCTAGGTATCTTATATTTTTGGGGGATTTAGTTTAAGATTTCAACTGTTCATTTATTGTTCCCTTTTCTAGCAACCCATTTAACTCAGCTCTATTTTGGTCTTTTACTTCCTTCAATAAAGTCAGTTATGACGGTTTGTTTTTCATCAATTCATTTTACTT
Organism: Epiperipatus broadwayi; assembly: GCA_028023455.1. Taxonomy (NCBI): domain Eukaryota; kingdom Metazoa; phylum Onychophora; class Udeonychophora; order Euonychophora; family Peripatidae; genus Epiperipatus; species Epiperipatus broadwayi. The sequence goes on along the minus strand of JAQFVV010006200.1, from coordinate 2,234,419 downwards.
TAGATCATGACTTATTGCCCAATTTATATACCATCCTACTTCGCTGTTTTCACCATTTAAATTTTAAGTCCATATGTAAAGATACATTTAGTAAAAACTTTTCAAACACATAGACATATTCCTTTTTAATATACAATTATTTCTTTCAAAAGCACTCTACCAAACTTAAATTTTATGATTAATTTCACCTATTACGTTTTCAACTATAGTAATAATCTGACCAAGATGTTTCTAGTTGTTAAACTCTTTGAATTCTTTATGATCAATCTTAATTTTCTTCTTTTTTGAAAAGCCATTAAAATCTTACTTTACCTTTTTACCAATTAGTGTTAGACTCTATTTTTTTGCTCTATTTGATAGAGTACTGTATATATAAAGTGTATGTGTGCAGGTTTGAAGTGAAACAAAAGCGAGCTATAGACATTAAAGGTGATTTGTACATGTTTAAAAATAGAATTAATTTATTCCAAGAAGGATTATGTAAAATACAAACTAGACTAGATAATGTAAAAAAAGTTGCTTCCATTAACCTGTGACATCATGTTATCAATTAGTAAAAAAGTTTTTTTTTTCAGTGATTGCATCAATAATAACCTGAAGGTTAATTGTTTAATTAAAAAATGCAAAAAGAAGTAGTCTGTGCATTAAGATAGTCTAAATAGAAGATATTAATAAACAGCAGAGAAAATGTAAAATAAATTTAATCATAAATGATAATTATAATGATATTAAATATTGACAGGATATGAAAAAATATCTCAGTAAAGTTTTTTTTTTTCATTCAGTAGCATTTTTATAATTTTTGTGATTTCATAAGGTAAAAATAAACAATTTGTCAAGCATTGGTGGTCGAGAGGTCAGCGCGACAGCCTTACAAGCAGTTGCCCGGGTTGCGGGTTTGCTTCCTGGCCGATGCTATGACACATAAAAAAAAAAGAAAAAAAAAACAAAAACAATTCATTTCTCGAAAGATTATGTGACATTGATCATTAGAAGTGATAGTTTGAATATTGGTCTTGAGATCATGTGACATTGAGCACTAGAACTGGTAAGTTGAATATTGATCTAGAGATCATGTGACATTGAGCACTAAAAGTGATAGGTTGAATTTTAATCTAGGGATTTTTAGTTTTCAATTCTAAGCTGTGCCACAAGATATTCAAAATGGCATTTAGCCTGAGCTGATGATGAGTGAATTTAAGTTGAAACATCTCTGAGAATAAATTTGAAAAAAGAAAAGAAAGTTGTTTTAAATAACCTCAAAAAAGTAATACATTCTAATGCTAATACAAATCTGCATGGTTTAGGGTAGTGGCAAAGACACAGATTTTGGTATTTAAGATCGATCCATGATTTGTGGTTCCTCGAAACACTTTTGGTGTTCAATTTTTTTTATAAAATTTCGAACAACAAACCATTCAATTAACTTTTTATAATGCAAAAAGAAAGACAAAATACAGTATTAAATATTAAAAAGAAAAAAAATGGAGATTATTTATCTTTTTTAATATATATGGGATCATGTAGATAATTGTAGGGAGCTTGAAAGTCTGGGTTCAAATCCTATTTAATTACAACTTGGTTAAATATATACATTATATCTGTATTTCAATATTACATATTCAGCTTGTATTCTGCCCATTCCTCTTCTATATATTTAAATTGACATATTAAGGTCTTACATATGAGGGATCAGATTGACTTAAAGTCAACATAGGTATGACTATAATATTGGCATCATCAAGGACTAATAGTTTTTACTGATGTTATGAAATAATGGTTAATGTTGAGGCATACAATAAGAACATGAGGAAGATATGAAACAAATGTTCTCACAATAGTGGTACAAAGCAGCTAATCCATTAGTGATCCGTGAAACAATATTAATATAAAGACATAGATGTAATAATAATTATTCTATTTTATAATGTATAATATTTAGACTTTTTAAAAAAAAGTTTTGCTAGTCAAACTTAAATATAGGTAAAAATGAATAGGGTAAAAGTTTTCATCAGAGCAGATGACCCAGCTGCAAATGTTTTAAAGAATAGTGGGGATGGGGGAAATGTCTCAAAAAATGTTTAAAAAACAAGCAAACAATAAGATCAAGAAGAAATGATCAAAAAATGCATGAAATATTTCAGAGATAGGAAAAATATAGCAAACGATGAAAGATGATCATAAAAATAAAAAAAAATTGAAAAGAAAAGGCAAAATAAAATATTATAAATATATATAATTATTCAGCAATCAAAAACAAAAAATAATCTATGAATCAGAGATTTTTCTTAAAAATCAGATAAAAGTAATAGCTGAGCTTGGAATAATAGTATAGTGAAAAATAAGAACAAATAAATTGCCTTAAATATAGACGACCGACACTGTGAAGTTATTTTATATGCTAATTAATTCAGTCATTAAATTTATAAAAATACTGTTCCTATTTATTTTAAATGATAGTGGAATGATATTTAATTTGTTGAAAGAGATAAAAAAATAATAATTTTGATAAGGTTTATAAAATAAGAAGTAATATAACTTTAAGCATCACGTTTCTATGTTTAGTGTAAATCAATAATAATCACCTAATGTGAATTTTAAAATCTAATCATAAATAAACATATAATATATATTTTTTATTAAAAAATATTTATAAATACAGGCATATATATAAAATAATGTATAGTTTTTTTTATGCCAATGACATTTAACCTTACATCTCAACTTATTTTTGCTATCAACAAACTCCATCATAATAGTCTCTCTACAGAAGTTTGTTTTAACAAAAGATAAGGCAATTAATTGATATGTAAAATAAAGGCACAAGAATTTTGAAAAGAAATACTTACATTTTAGCACTACCATGACCTTAACATTAAGATAAATATTAATAATTAAGCAGAGTAGCACTGCTCTATGCAATAGGCTCTAATTACTACCATATAACAAGTTTAATTATCATTAAATAAAGTTTGCTAAACCTTTCACACCACTTCTTTTACTAGCTCTCTCTAGAAATATTAGTTTACAAAGTGAAAAAAATTAATCTTCAATGTTTAAATAACCTATCAAATATTTAAAGCTGTCAGATATTTTACATTATTCCAATTTACATAGGACTAAAGCACATCTACAATATTTGACAAAAAAAAATAATTTGTTTATTTAATCATTTTATACATCCCAATTTTGAAAATATTTAGATATTTTATAACAAAATTATTTTATCTATAATTAAAAACAATTGAATGCAATATATTTAATGAGGCATTATTTAATGGTTTATTGCTTGAAAGGTCATGTGACATTTGAGAACAGGAAGTGACATAATTGAGATGTACTTCATAAATTTTTAGCTCCTGAATTCATTCTACCACTGTACCAGATAATATAAGGGATAGCTTTTAGAATGTATCTATAAGAATAGAGATGTATCCCCATGCACACAAGCCTTAGTGAGATATAGATTGATCTTATTATTGCATCCTAAAATAACAAACTTTTAAAGTTCATTGGCATTTCACATTGTAATTTATATAAATCAAGACAGTAGAAGAATTTAGTTTTCTTCTTATCAAAATATTTAATTTAAAGGTGATATTTTAGTGAGGATGATCTTCAACAGTTGCAGCTTAACTCCACCCACAAGGCATTTATAATAAACTAACTAGGCAGTTGTAAAAGTTTTATAATTCTCTCTTTTTGTTATTTATTACTTTCCTCCCCCACAAGTTACACTCAGAACACCTTGGAACCACCATTTCTAAATAAGGAAATTTTTTATTCATTGAGTTGAATATCCAAATTTTTTTTCCCCCATAAGAGCAAAAGTGATTTTCAGATGAGTCATGGTATTATGTGATAAACTCAGCTGGAGCTTCAAAATGACATCTCAAAAGTTACTACATTCATCACAAGTTTTTTATTAAATTAAATTATTTGGAATAGGTTTCACCATAAACATAAACTAAAAGAATTTTAATCATATCTTATATATTGTTTTCTTCTTTTTTTATATACTGTGATTTGGGTTCTTGCCATTAAACAAAATTCCTTGGCACATGTGTCTTTTCTCTTTTTTTTAAAAAAAAAAATTAGTGATATTACGTTTGTCACAATTCATTATCATAAACTCAGTGTATTGCGCACATCAAACTTTCTTTTCCATGACCTTTTTGAAACATGTCATTTAAAGCACGTAACTATTTGCTGATACAACAGTACTGTAATAGCAATTGTGGTGCATACATGAGGGGATGCTGTATTATTTATCATATTTAAAAATTAATATACACACTTTTACAAATATATACATTTGCATGCACAACATGTATTACAAATGTTGAGCTGATAAAAATAATTTCAAGGATTAAAAACAATGCCAAAATACTGATAGTGATTAGATGTTATCATCCCTCTTGGCTCATTACTTCAACATAACTTTAAGGCAGATACCATGCATATCCCTCCACCATATAAACATATACACTCTTTCAAACATAGTCTTTTTTTGCAATCATTTCTGAAGTTATCAGATGAAAAATATCATTAAATTTTACAAACATATATTTAGAAAAAGCAATTACATACATTAATATCACTCATAAATGAGTTTTCCTATTCTAAGTTCAGTAAAGAAACATGCAGATAGAAAGATGTAAAGCAAATTTAAAAATATTTTATAGCAACTATACAATTCAATCTCAGAAACAAAACAAATCTAAATATATCCTCTGCTGGTCATGTAGTTCATTTTTCTATACATGCATTAAAAATTTTACAGTGCAAAATATTATCAATATATTTATAGTGAAGAATTTTTCAAATGTTGTATATAAATAATAAGCAGTTAGATATTGTTGCTATGAGACTACACATGTTTCTTATATATGAAACTTGAAAAACTCTTTATTGCTTATATATAAATAACATATAGGGAATTCTTCTGAATGTGTATGTGAATTCCAGCATCTGTTAAAGTTTACTTTAATGATTAGCTAAATGTATTTTCAATAATGAGCTTCCTAATCATATCAAAGCTAATCTATTATTTTCTGTTAGGAAACATCCACCTCCCCTCCCCCATATATATATATATATATATATATATATATATATATATGACTTTTCCTATATATGCCAATGAATGCTTAGTTGCAAACTGTTTTCCTACTTATTCAGAGGACTTGTTGCATTCTTACTGAATCATAGCTTTTTGATTTTTCTCTTTGGATCATTTCGCTCAGTGCAAACAATCTAAATGTACTGAGGGCCAAAAAAGATCAAGATATTTGCATTGAATGCAATAATAATACAAGAAGAATCCTAGAGATAGAGGTGTGGTTCATCACCAATGTACATAATGCTATGAATAAGCAAGTAAATAGCATGGAACTGAACAAGCATTGAAATATATAGGAAAATACAGACACACACACACATAATTAGATTTTCTAATAGTGAATAACAGATTAACTTTCTCATACTTGTGATAGTCAGCACTTAAAATACCTTTGATTTTTTGTCAAGCATTGGTGGTTGAGAGGTCAGCGACAGCTGCTTTATAAGCAGTTGTCCCAGGATAGCGGGTTCACTTCCCGGCTGATGCTACGACTCATGAGAAAAAAAATACATTTGATTAGTTATTAGAACTTGAACATTTACTTATTCCATTAAAAGTGTAAACATTAATTATAAAAATGTTTGATAATCTAATATTATATATATATCATCAGATTTCAGCCATTATCAATTTACTTCATGATGGAGGTCGCTTCAATTTCAATCAATTCTCTTTTATCCACATTTTCTTTTTTCCATATCTCAGAAATGACCTTTCTTATTTCATCCATCCATTCTCACATGCTGTCTCATTTTTGTTCTTTTATAATTGTCCATCTATTATCACTTTTTGACAATATCCCAGCTCTATTTCAGTCTCTTAGTAGCTTCAGTGCCATCCATTTGTTGTCTCACTTGTGCATTTTGCTCTTCATCCCTTCCTGTTAATTTAATCATATATATTTCATTGAAAGATCTGAAGTCATTATATTGCTCTTTTGTTAAGTCTCAGATCCATATATAAGGAGTAGTAAAATACTTGTATTACTTTTTCAAATGCATAAGAATGTTTGCTTTTAATATTAAATTAGTAAAACTAACTTAATATTTATTTATATGCAAATTAAAAATATAAAAATCTTTTATTGTGCTGTTCTAAATAAAATATGCTAAAATAAATTGTATTGTTTTAAGATGGCAAAAAACATCCACTAATAAAGATCAAATAGTATTGATTGATTATAGTATCTTATTGCCTTAATATGTACGAGATATTAAATGTGACTGATATTGTTTGTTTATAATTCTTAATGTCTAATAAATAATATGAACACATATATAAACATCTAGTATTTTATTAGTAAATAAATGTAACTAGTTGCAGTTAATTCTTTCCTTGAATTTTGATATTATAATCAAATAGTTTCACTTTTTAATTTATTCTTTTATCCTTTTTTGCTTTAACTATCAAATCCTTTTCTCACCGAAATGCAAATTATGATTCATTTTATTACTAATTTAATTTTTCAAATGAAATTATTGTTCCACTTGTTCTATATAGTATTTTTCTATTTTCTATATCTTTTTCTGATCCACTAATTTATTAATCAACAATAAAATTAATACCCGTTTTTTCTTTTTCTACACACGTTTTAGGTAACTTTTTTTTGTTATTGGAAAATAAAATCTTCCTCCATTTTTAAAAATATATTTAGAGTTATAAATTTAAAATAATATCATTTATATGAAAAAAAACCTTGAAAATATTAAACACAATCTTGCATTTAGGATTTGATATTTCATATCCTATGTTTAGTGTTAATTATTTATTTTTTAGTTTCCTTAAAAATAATACAAACGGCATGAATGACTTCCTGCTTGAAACCTACTTCATTTGTCATCCTGATTATATATATTCGTAGTTTATATATAGTTTTTCTTATAATGTGTTCTCTTTATGGTGATTGTAATAATTTTTTTCCCAATTCCATTTTTACTCCACTTAAAATATAAATATTCATTCTCTGATCTATCTGTAATATGATCCCCCCCTCCCATCATATAGCTTATTTCTATAATTTAAGACAGCAGTAAAAGATAATCTCTAATTATTCTATCATCCCTAAATTCCGTTTATATTTCCCATAATATTTTGTGTTAAAATTTACTTGTAATAATATATGAAAAAAGTTTGCATGTAATTATTGCTGTAAGTATAGATTTATAACTATTTATTATCGCCCCACACCCTTTAAAAGTTTACTTTATTCTTGAAATCTTCTAAATTTCTAAAAAAATCAACTTAAAATATTCAATAATAAGATTAAACTTTGACTTTTAATACAATTTTCACTTTTTATATCATCTAAACTTTTAGTTTTCCCAACTCTCAACTTTTTAAGAATTTATATTGTTTTCTGTAATTATAATTTTCACCTTAATTACATCTTTATCAATTTTACTTTTCTTTTTTTTTTACTTTCCTTAAAATCTATTTTATAAAAAGTAAATGGATATTTCTCTCTTGCTTACATTGTACTTCTTTTATACTAATGTAACCTTTATTAAATCTGCTTCTATAATTAATGTACTGCTTTTTTTAATAGTATCTTTCCCATTTATATCTCTTTTTTCATATTTAATCTCATTCTTTTTCTACTCAAGTTTATTTTTTTAAGCGGTTATTTTCTAAGTACATTTTTTACTTTTCACTACATGGTAAGGAGCAGACTTCAAAGCTAAAATTTGATGTAATGTAGTTTGACTTGCTACTTCTTATACTCCTATTTTATTATAACATATTGAACCACATCTCAAGCAACAACCTATTTTATTATTTATAATATCTGTATCCAATTTTTCCTTCTTGCCTTTCTATATTTTTTGTTAGCTTTTTATATTTTTTTCTCACAATTATCTGAATTCCTCACATGATCACCATTTCTTATGCTTGCTCATAACTGTTGTTACTCTGGCTTGCACTGAGTGGCACTACTGTATGAAGAATTTTGTCTGTTTTTATCTGAATTTCTATTAATACCCTTCCCCATATCTATTTATCAACTACCCTTCTATACTATATACTAACATCATAATCCAATATATTATTAATTTTATTTTCTCTCCAAAACATCATCATATTTTTCTATTTTAGTTTTATTATTTATATCCTATGTGCAATTTTTAATTTTATTAATACTTGTTTTTATCTTGAATCTGTTTGTTCACAATTTCATTTCATAAATTACAGTAATTTAAACACTTGAATCTCCTTTTTTCTTTTTATCAATAATTCTATTTTTTTAATTTTTCATTTCTTACTGCATAAATAATATCATGTTTTTGATCACATAAAATTCCCATCATATTGTTTTAGTACATGCTCCATTTCTAAAATAATATTTTTCAAAACAACTTTGTCTTTTTTTTTTTTTAATATCAATTACATATATGTGATCATTAAAATGTACTGATATCTTGTTTTCTAAAATTGTTAACATTTTTAATTATATTTCTGTAAATTTTTTCATTCTACATAATATGTTTTTCTCTCTTTTGTAATGAACTATTACCAGAATAATCCATTATATTATCATTACAAACTTATATTTTTCTTTTGCAATAAAATACTAATTTCTTCTTTTTTTAAAATATCATCTATCTATTTAAACTTTCCATTTAAAAACATGATTGTTTTTAGATGTATTACTATATTGTTTAATTGTGTTACAATAATAGCTATTAAGTTTGTCTTTCCATATTATATATGCAAGTTCTTTTAATTTTTTTTGTCTCTTACAAATTCATGTAAAATCTCAATCCTATATTTTGATTGACTGATTTTTATCTTTTATATAATTTATTAACTCTCATTTTAAAATGTATTATTCATTTCTCTTTTATTTTTTTAAATTCTTTATTAGACTATTTAATTTTATACTTTACATTATCATCTCACTTATTTAATTAATATTTGTTATAATTTTTAAATTTATTATAAAAAATATAAGGAGGGTGACCAGTATTGAGATGGATGTATTCCATTATTAAAATAATAACTTACATATTTAAAAAGATTGAAAATTCAAATATTCTGCTAAAATTTTATTCTTCTATAATCAGAAATCATTTTGATATCATTTAATAATATTAATAATCACAGTTTTTGAATAAAGTTAATATTTTAAAACAGAAACAAAAAAATTAAAAGTTAATTAGCTTAATAAGCTTAGAGAAAAGATATGAAGATAAACTTTATAAATAATTCAAAATGTATTTTCAGCTCATGTAAGAAACTGTGTTTTGCAATTTAAATGGTTATTAACAATTCTCAAATTATATTTCATCAAATTAAAATGTCAGCATTAAACTATTAGAATACGTTAAAAGTATTTAATGTTTAAATTGCATTAAAAATAATAAATACAAAGTGTAATGGAGATACATTTTATTAAAATAAACGCTAGATTGTATTGTGATCAGCTTGAAATCTTCCAGTAGCATTTTGCAGCTAATTGGTTTTCATTTAGACGGGACTAATAAATTAGAAAAGAACTGTTATGTCCAATCATCTTTTTACTTTGTTTAAAAATTCTGTTAATGATCGTAGCAGTTTAAAGTTTTTAACTCCAAATGTCCAATATCCATATATATATGTATCTAATCTAAAAATTATATATATATATATTAGTAAAATCAGTTGTAAATTAACTACATCCATTTGTGACCCTTATCAAGAGATTGGTATTTACAAAACTAAATATCATATAATTTTCTTTTCATAATATGGTAGTAACCTATCATTTCTTACAATCTTGATAGTTTGATTGTAATTAAGCTTAAAATAATACAATATATAGGGGTTTCCATTAAAGTATGAAGATTGGCTATCTTAATATAAATTGAGCATTGATTGTATATGTGTGTGGAAATGATAATCTGGATCAACTGACACTGATTTAGCACAAAATACATGTATTGGTGATTATTTATCTTTTCACCATGTGTGTGATCAAGTGTGTTAGCAGTATGAGATAGTTAAGGGTCATGTGAAAGTCTGGGTTCAAATCCTTATATATTACATATTGGAGTGCAGTTATGAAAAAGCCTGTACTGTAGAAAAAATTGATATCTTAAAATAATATAATGAATTTAAATTGATGTCAAAAAATAGTGGTACATTAAATGCCATACATTTTTTAGTGAAACTGGATATGTTTTAGATAAATGATAATTTTCCAGTACTTTTTAAGGCTAATTACATGAAAAAATTTAGAAAGCTAGCCATCCATTAACTGATTCTATTGGCTTTTCTTTAGAACAAACTAGTAAAATCTTCATATTTATAGGTAAAGTAATAATATATAAAAGACATTTTGCATCTCTTTCACTCTCTGTCTTGTCAGATGAATGTATGAAATGTTTGGCACTCTAAAAACAGATGAATTAATTATGTAATAAGTCATCACAACTAAGTAAGAACATTTTGATCACCCAAGAAGGATATGAAATTTGGGGGCTCCACATAACATGTTAAAATATTGATACTTAAAAGAATAAATATACAAAACCAAAAATTTTATTAAAATTTTTTATTTGAAAAATTTAAAATATATATACTCAAATTATAATTAAACACAATTATTGATTTGTAGATCTTCAATAATTGATGATATTTATTATCGAGTTGAAATATGGTGATCAATAATTATCTTTATAAAGATATTTCTGTGTTTTTTATTGCAATAAATCGATCAATGGTTCTTTCATAATCCAGCTAGTTAGTGATGTCATTTTTAATAAACATGTCATTTAATTCTTCAATTGACATAAAAATAAAGCCAGAAATTGGGTTAGGGGCAGAATTTAAGTGCATTGATAATCTGTTAATTATGATTATTCAAACTTTCTAGAGATGCCCATAAAATAGTACCTACTTTTGTTTTTTTTTTTAAAACTAAATATTAACAATTTTAATCTCATGGCTTTGAATTAATGATTGCAGTAGTTCATTATAGCAAAGTTGACTTATGATGTGGCTCGATTCATATTCATATTTTTTGAGTTACTGAATGAGTTATCAACTCTGATATCGTATGAATTAAAGTTTTAAAATAAAAATTTTGGCAGTTTGAATCTTGCACGCATGCATGCTAAGAATGCCGAGTCTGAGATATATATCTCCTACACCTGTGTGGAAACCATCCATTATCACTAGAAGTAGTTTATTATTATTCTTTTAAACCAATTTATTTTAGCATCTCCATATTTAGAATTATATCATAAAAATTAACTTTTATTGAATTTATATAAAAATTATATAGATTATTATTTTTTAATATAAAATCAAATATTAATAAACTTTAAATTCTTCTTAACATTTTTTATGATCTTAACCAAAAACAGCATTGTTCCCAAAACTACTTTTCAATTTTTTTAAAATGATTTATCGGTTTTTTAGGAGCCCTCTGGTAATCGTGATAAGTTCTTTAGAGATCTAAATATACTGACTGCCTCCTGCTAGTTGAGACGACAAGTCTGATCAGTTTGCAGTATGTGTTCAATTGTATATTACAACCAAATACTCTAAATGTTAATATTAAAGCAATGTAACAACATATATATATATATGATTTCATAAATCATATATTAAATAATATTTTGGTCTAAAAAGAAGTGATTCAACAAATAAACAAAATTGCTCTGCTAAGTTTTACATCTTTATTTTATAATATCCTAGTACTTTTTAAAATCAATAATTAATTGATCGATACAAGTTTGTTTTAATTGATTTAAAAAATAAGAGGACAACATGTAACCAAAATGTTTTATTTTTCAAGGCAACAGTTGTAATTAAAAAAAAAAAAGATTGAGTGTACAAGTACATATATATATAATCAATATATATATATATTATTGATTAATTATGACTGCTTTAATATGATGATTATACGACGGACTCAAGAGCTAATAGCTTTTCGATTGAAGTTCAATTAGTCTCTTTGGTGCTTAAACATGTCATGGTTTCCAAATAATAACTATTCAAAAAAAAAAAAAAGGTGAAAAAAAAAAAGTTTGCAATGGCAGTACAAATTAAAACCACGAAATACGAATCAAAACCATGAAACACGAATATGCGACAAAAGACAAATGTCAGAAATATTGTAAAATAAATATTATAAAGTTTCCAAATCATTTTTATAAATATTCTTATATCTTTAAAAATGTACATGCTATGATTTTATTGCTATGATAAAGTTTTTTTTTCTCTCATAAGAACTTTATTACTTAGATAAAATGATTACATAAGTACAATGGTGAAAGCAATACAATTGTATAGCCCAAGCATCAAGAACGAAAATCTGCAATAGAAAGAAGGTCCCATGTAGTCTTAAAAATAAATAAAGGAGCTAATTTTTTGTCTCTATCATAGATAGTCTGAAGCTTTGATATGAATAATTGACAGGGATTATCAATGGTAGGATTACAGATATGCATACATCTAATAGACCAATATGCAAAGAGTAAGAAGTGGAAATCGTAATAGACAGAAACACATCATTGCCAGTACTACTAATCAGGGTAGTGAGAGTAGGCTTTTGGCTTATATAAATGGAGGTTGTAATATCTCTATAATATTGAAGCGATGTATAATGACAGAAAACATGCAACATGGTCTTACATAAAAAGAAGCAAATGAACAAAAAAATTCAAAATCCCTTGTCATTTTTATTCATTAACAAATATTTATAATTGGATATGATTATTTTAACCATGGGGGGGGGGGAGAATTGGGGAGATCAAAAATTAGAGATGAATATTGCAATGACTCTTTGACATCTTCTTATATTATCTGATAGTTCTTTATTCTCTTTGATGTAATACTATCTTTTAGCTTTTCTACAATAAACTTTATATGTTTAAATACATTAATACCTTGCCAACTGCAACTTTTCATTGTATTTTATATTCTATCATCAGTCATATCTTTACAATAAATCAATTTAACACTTTTTAAAAGTATCGTTGTTCTTTCTCCACATGTCATAGGATTGGCCGGGAGGTGAACCCACAACCGTCTGCAACCAACTACTTGCTTGCAAGGCAGCTGCGATGACCTCTCAGCTAACAACGCTTGACAAGTATCATTGTTCTTTGTGATAATCTTTGTAGTGTCTTTATAGTGCAAATAGTATCTGTCTCTTTCACAAAGCTTTGCTTGAGTTCACAATAAAAATTTTGGGGAACTATTGCAATTTATTTGTTCACATGGCTAATATAAAAAAAGAAATTTACAATAATAAATTACTAATATCACATATAGTAAGATGAGGCACACTTTGTTTGGTCTTATGATCTTGCCATCTTATTTATAGAATGCAGAAAATCATGTGATCTTTCTACTGTTACAGATCACCATTCCAAATTTGTTATAATGTAATGTATCTTATTTAAATAGTGAACTAATTAGGGACACTTAAATATTTTCATTTAGGTATTTTAGAATACAATATATTAAATTGAATATGTTACTAAGAAGATAATAATATAAATATATTCTATAACCAATCTAATACATTTCTTACTACTGACACAAAAGTTTAATATTTTTCTTCAATGTTGAATTACCACTACCAAGACATTGTAAACATAATTATGAAGCCATTAATAATAATGTAATTTTTTTATTGAAAACTTTCATTTTATGATATCTAGACATGATCCATTCTGAGCAATACATCGTTTAATCTAATGATTTCATCTAAAGTTGACCCATGATTTAACATCTTTTTTCATTTAAAAATAACAATTATGTCTACTTGTTTTAAAATAACTAATTCATCACAAACTCAGCAGTTATTGAGTATTTAGTTTGAGATAATGAATAAAGATTTCTGGATTTAAATGACTGGTCAGATACCTATAAAGTCAAAAAATGGTATGAGGATATAGATATTATAGCTCTATATTGGCTGGTATCCATTGACTATTCAAAGTTTTACAGTAATAGGTCCTAAAATAGAATAAATAAAACTGTTCTTGGAAACATGAAAGAACTAAGAAAGTCATACAATGTTGTTGTTAGTATTATTTTCCTAACCAAAGAATAGAAGAGCATTACAGTTGATGTAAACTGAGGACACTAATATAGACAAAAATAAACTTGATGCCAGATCTATATGACTGTGTAAATGAAATTTAGACTGTTATCTTGAATAGTAGAAAGGAGTAAAAGGCATTTTCTAGATAAATAACTATATTAGTTTCAAGTCTAAAAGCCAAGTTTTCATTGGTGAATGCAATATATATATATATATTGTAACGAGCACAGACGTTCGTTACATTGCTGTTGTTTTTTATTTATTAAACATGAAAGTAAATTAAAAAGTTCGCATTTAAAAATTTTCTTTTAGAATTAAAAATTGAAATTAAATATCATCTTAAACTCGTATATATTAAATCGCACAGATAAAAAAAAATTATTAAAATAAAACTGTATTAAAAATAGAAAAGGTGTTTTAAAAACAAAAACTTAAAAAGATTTGGAGATAAAAATATATATTTGATTTGGAAAACAGGTTAATTAATCAGAAATGGAAATGATTGTTAATTAGTTAAATGTAAACCAGCCTTGGGCATTTAAATGTAAAAACATCGGTCAGATACGAACAATAGAAACAAATAGCCAATGAAAGAAATCCATCGGGAAATCGGACCTCAGCGAAAGGATCATCACATCGATGACATAATGCCAAGTCAATCCTTCGAATACGTATAAAAGGAAAATTTGGAAATTATTAATTAGTGATTGATTATTGATTATTACGATGTGACTATATGTAGTAGTACGGAGTTGGAGGTGATGGAATTGACAGACGCACTGTCAATTCTGTCAGCTGTTAAAGAAAAGGAGAAATGAACTATCGTTTTCTACATTGAGGACTAGTTAAAGCAAAAATCTCCGGATGGATAAATAAATCGGCCTTCAGAATATTAACCTCTTTAGGACAGTGTGGGAATTTACGTTCATGGCAAGCAACGAATAAAGTAGGACGTTTTAAAAACCGTAAGAACTTTATAAATAATGAACATTAAATTAAAATTTTCTATATTTAAATGATTGCAATATAATCCTATCTGACTAAACTAAATTCTTCATTAATAATGTTATTTGATATATTTGTTATTTATTTATTTAAAATCATTTCCATTTATTTAACTTTGTTCTTAAAGTTTATTTATGATTTCTGTTTTCCGATAAATTAAAATATATCAATGTTAAACTTAAGTCGGGCGTGAATGGCTGTATAGATTTGTAAAGTTATATTAGGGGAGGGTAATCTTAGGTTATTTGTTTCATTGTTAAATTGGGTCAATGGATTGGATATATTGATGTAGTTAGTAGATGTAGTCGGAGATTCGCTACTGGAAGAATCGTTTATATATACGCCGCACTCTCCCGTTTTGCCTATGGAAGGAATTATAAGAAGCAGAGCGCAGTTCCTTTCTATGGAGTTTTTTTTATTGCTCTTCTTGTCTGATAGATGTCATATTCCTATCTGATGAGGGTCAATGCCTTCTCTTAATCTTTTTGGTGCTGTCGTATTCCATATTACATTGAATACATCGATATATCAGATGAATTGATGCCAGTTTGACTGCGAATTTTAGCCTAAGGATAAATAGGGATAGAATATTTTATTTTCAAATGCAAATCTATGTAGTCTATTCATACTTGACCCTAAATAAAAATGCATTAAATTTAAGTTGTTTATAGACGCTTGCATGGATTGGTTATTGGTTAAGTATGTTTTGGGTTTTCATATTTGATCAAAATATATAGACATTCGATAAATAATGATACCTTACGGTGAGTATCTAAAATGTATTTATTCGGATGTCTTTTAAGTTATTGGTGACAATGCAAGTATCTTATGGTGAATACTATTGGGTTACATATAAATTTCCCTCCGCAATTGTCAGTAATCAATAATTTTGTATTTTGATCGTTTATGTTTCTTTTGAAATGTTTTTGACCGTGAAATCTATGTAACCGATCTATATTCAACATTATAAACAAGCTTTCATAAATTTATCTGTGCGAACTTAATTAAAATGTAAAATTAGAATATAATAGTAATTAAATGTAAATTAAAGTCAAAAATCAAAGTTAAAAATGTAGGTTAAATTTTGAACTGTAAAACTAATACTAAAATAATTTTAAATCTTATATATATGTGAAATAAATAAATGTTTGTGTGTTAATTACTGGCAGTGGCTTATTTTATTTATTTTTTTAATCTTGAAATATAATTAGATAAGATATTATATTATTTAATCTCTGCTATTCCACTGAGCTAGTGACATGGGCTAACGACCGGAATCAAAATTTAAAAAAAAAAATTTTTTTTTTGACTTATGTATCTGCCTACTTTATAAATTTTTCTAGGTTCAAATGCCTAGATGGCGCCCCGTAGTGCAGTTTACGTTAAGTGCCATTCTCCGGATTGTTACAATATATATCATTATACTTATCTGGTTACCATTGATTACTCAAAACTTACAGTAGATTTCTCTAGAGTAAGATAAGTATAATTGCTTTTGGCAAAAATTCTTCCTTACTCATGAGGAAAATAATATATATCTGAAACCATGGTTTACTTTTATATATTAAGTCAAGATGACAATATAAAATAACTTTAATCCACTTTCCACAATTTTGAAAATCACTTGTGGAAATGGATAAAAGTTAAACTACTTTCTACAATTTAAATTGAGTATTTCAGCATTCATACTCAACTATTAATTAACCAAATAAATCATCAAACAATTGAGATAAATTAAATAACCAAAGATTTGGTTTCTTCATAGATGCAGTTATGAAGATAGAGATTATCAAACATATAACTAGCACTGATGCAGTTTTTCTAACAAAATATTATGAATAGTTTGTAATTCATGAAATACTTCTGATGTTTACATAAAAAATCCCTCATCCTCAAGAGATATAAGAATAAGAAAAAATATCTAAAGGAAAATTAAATATCTTGGAGGAGAGGGAATAATAACATTCCAAACATAACACCACATAATTTATTTATTTCCCATATTTGTGTTAGAAATGGTAATTCAATCTATACATCAAAATTGTCTATTATAATCTTGAATAATGGACACTAACTAGTAATGCTATATCATCTTCTCTAGATGGGATTTTGGGTATTGACTATCTTTAATAAAGAACTGGATTTGCGGCCACAGATTCAGCAGCTATAGCCATCTATAGTAAGCTTGTGTAATTTATGGGTACTAAATAATAGAACTATATCTAGTTCCATAGACTAGTTTATGAATAATGACTTTCATCAGATAAGAACTTTTGAATTGAAACCATACATCTAACATCTATCTTTAGTTTATTTATATTATCATCTAAGATTCTGAAATTCAAAAATTACCATATAGATCTGATGTTAGGTTAGTAATTATTTGATTTAATTAATTCCATTTTATAATAACTGTAGATATTTTTCACTTTTTGATTAAGATAGTGGTCTACATCAAAATTTTATTGAACTTTCTCTGTTACTATACAACTATTTTAGAAGCAATAATTCATTTTATTTATTTTACTTTTTAATCAACTATTGTAAGATTTAATAATCAGTCTATGCTAGATGGCAGTCCTATGTTCACAGACTAGTTTCTAGCTATTTGTCATTTTTAATAAGAAACAGTAGTGAAGTAAATAGAATAAAATACTGCTTCTATAATAGTAATTATTATTCTGATTATCTACAAATCATGAAGTTACACTATATATGATCTTATATGTAAGTTATATATAAATCTGATATCATATATATATATATGCATGCACCATGTTTTCAACAAATTTCATGTACTTTAGCTTTGAGATCAGTAAGAGCCGTAACTTATTTAAGCTAATTGAATCAAATTCTGACATTTTTTATTTTTATTTATCCACTTTAAAAAGTGCAAACACTAATGAATCATTCCGTGTTTATATTTTACACAGTAAGGAAGTGTTGAATTTATAATTGTTACATTTATAATTACCAGACAGTTGTTGTTTTATTGGTAGCTTGAACATATCGTGTATATGAAACGTTAAGAAATAACAAATACAAACTGAACCAAATAAATGGTAAGTAATTTTACTTTATGTGATTGAGTAAAATTTTATTTTTAATTAATTTTTATTTTTTATTAGGTTCTTTGGATCCATTATGTCTGAAAAGAAGAAAATAAAATTTTAAAATGAAAGCAGACAATTTCAAAGCAAATGGAAAAATTTGTATTTTTTCGTTCAGATGAAAGATAAAGCCATATGTTTAATTTGTCATGACTTTACTTCAACACTAAAATTACACAATTTGAACAGACATTATGGACAATAACATGATAATTTAAAAAAATATACTAGCAATGAACGGAAAGTGAAATTACAAATACTTAAGCTATTGTGCATGCGCTTTTTACGAGTGTTAATAATAAATAAATACTTTCACTCCCAACACAAGATATAGTATTTATGAAAGAATAAAATGAATCCACTTATTCTTTCAAACCCAAATGCTTATATATATTCTTTCATAAATAATATATCTTGTGTTGAGAGTGAAAGTATTCATTTATTATTAACACTCATAAAAAGTGCATGCCCAATAGCTTGAAAGGCTGATCTTTAATGTATTACAGATACTTAAGGTAAGTCTGACTGCAGAACAAAACATATTTCATAAGCAGTTTAATCAAACACCATCATTAGTGCCAGTATGCAAGTATCTATCACATATTGTAGGGGAAAAAATTACATCATTTTCAGATGGTGAATATGTTAAAGAATGCATTATCACTGCAGTCAAAAAATTGTTCTAGAAAAAGTCAAGATTTTCAGTCAAATCAGCTTGTCATGTCAAGCTATACCATGAAAAATTGATAACATTTCAAATAAAATTTGTTCAATGATAAACATGGTTTCTAAAAAGTTTATGCATTTCTCAATAGCTTTGGATGAAACAACAGATATGAAGGATACTGTCCAACTTCCTATTTTTATTGGAGGTGTGGATAATGAAATGAATGTGATTGAAAAATTTCTTAATGTATTGAGTTTGAAAGATACAGCTACCATAAAAAATATACGAGAAATTGTCATAAAATGCATGCATGACCATAGAATGAAACTAGCAAATCTAATTGGGATCATCACAGATGGCACAGCTTCAATAATCAGCAAGAATGTTGGAACTGTTACATTAATTCTTGAGCATGTGAAGCCATAAAAAAAAGTTCAAAATCTTTGGAGCTTTTCATTTATTATTGTTTTTTGTACCTTGAAAATTTATGTGCACAAGTATTTAATATGACCCACGTGATGCAATAAAAATGATTTTTCAAAGCATTGTGATTTTCAAGATTATCTTCATGAATTGCAATCTAAAAACATTGATTTGCTTTTTTACGCCAAAATTTGACGGTTAAGTTATGGAAAATGATTAGAAAGATTTTGGAATTTGAGGGAAGAAATTTGAATTTTTATGAATGAAAATGACCAGAATGTTCCTGAATTATTACAGATATTATAAGAGATTGTAAAAGACCCAGAAAGTGACCCCATGTAAGATGGATGGATGAAATAAAATGTGCAGGGGTGATGTGGAGAAGAGAAACTAAAGATCAGAGAAGATGGATTAAACTTGGAGAGACCTTTATCCTGCAGTGGATTGATAATGGTTGGCAATGATGATGATGACAGATATTACAATAAAATTAAAAAAACTTAATAAGCAGCTCCAAGGTAAAAACAAATTGATCACAGATTGTTATCAAAATATAAAAGTATTCATAATTAAAATCAAAAAATACAGTCCAATTCCTATTATAACATAAATTTAATAGTGACAAAAAACATTTTTCTAAATAAGCACACAAAATTACTAATTTATTATGAGAATTTAGGAGAGATGTTCATATTCAAAGAATTATGAAAATATATTTAAGATTTTCTTATATCCATTTGTGAAATCATCTGCAACAAATTTGCAGATAGAGTTAATAGACTTCCAATCATCTTCTGAATTGAAGCATATGTTTGAGACCAATGACAAAGTTCAGTTTTATATATAAAAAAAGTCTGTAATGATAAATTTCCTAATCTAAAAAATTGGTGATGAACATTACAGCTGTAATGGTAACCACTAATCTTTGTGAATCTTTTTTTTCATAATTGAACTTTGTTGAATGTAAAACTCATAATAGATTGACCAATGAAAATGTAAAAAACTAACTACATTGTACAATATTGAAAATACCTGTTTATATTAAAAAATTAAGTAAAAAAATTGAAAACCAAGTTTTACATTAAAATACATACAAAATACTGTATAATTGTAAATGTTTTATTATAAATAAATATGTGCAATTCACAGTGTATTTTTATTTTTGGTTTCGTCCAGTAAATAATTTCAATTGGATACCACTGGGTTAGAGCATCACCTCATGAATATAAAAATTATCACGTTTATTCCCCATGCTAGTGTTATTAATATCAGGTCAGCAACACCTAAAGAAAAAATGAGAACAAACAACTTAAAATGTTACATTTTATATTGAGCTATACATAAAAACTGACAAAAATTAGCAAACCCAATGACTCAAATGTTACAAAACAAAAGAACCTATTGGGAGATATACAAGCTAATTTATCCCAGTCAAGTACATCTCCAAGCAGAATTTGGCATAAACAACAAACTGCTAATTAAAAAGGCCAAGAGCTGGTACTTGGAATCTCAACACATAGACTTCCTTGTAAATCTGAATCTCTTCTCTCTGTCCACTAACCACTTCCTGGTGTGCAAGACAGGATTCTCAAACCTTAACACCCTCTGCCAGATCTGCTCATCAGACGAAAAAAACATTCAGCATGTACTACTCACCTGCCCTTATTTCAGCAACATTCCACACCTTATCTATAAAGGGAACACAACCAACACACAAAATATATCATTCATCAAGCATGCTATCAAAATAGCACCGTCTCCTTCATCAGATTGTTCATCTTCCTCACTTTTGCAATCTGGCTTACCAGGTGTAAGCTCATCTTCACACAAGAAAACGTCAATGCCTGCCAGACCTTCCTTGAGCTACTCACCAAGATAAAACAAAGAGATAAATTGCTAGCTCCTGAATGGCTCTTCTTTGACACCTGGACAAATTCAAAATACCCACATTTACACCATGATTCAGCCGTGTAGTGCTACAATTCCAGCATAAGGTACCAAGATTACCTGGACTCTTTGACTTACTTAACTCATGTAACATGAATATTTCCAATAAAGTTGTTTTTTAAAATAAAACTAACTAGTTATATTATTTACATATCTATTTTAAAATGGAGCAAATAGTTTTAATATTGTATTAATTAATGTTAGATTTTTTTTATTCAATGTCAAGACAATATATATATATATATATATATATATATATATATATATTATATTTGAATGCGAGTATAATATATATACTGAACTTTAGATGTAATTACAGAAGATTTGAATACAGACTTTCAACCTCCCTTCAGCTATCCACTCCATTTTATACAACTAATACATATGACTACATACATATCTCCAATATATGTATTTCAAGCAGAATTAGAACTCATCAGTTGGTCCAGATTGTATATGTGTGGTAAATGATCTGGACCAACTGATGAGTGCTGGTGCAGCACGAAATATATTTATTGGAGATCATTTGTCTTTTTCACATGCATGTGGTCATATGTATTGATTATATAAGATGAAGTGAATAGGAGAAGGGATCTTGAAAGTCTGTGTTCAAATCCCCTCCAATTATATATACTATTTTAAAAGAAAAATATTTAGCTAACACATCTATAGTATGATAAAGAATAGAATTTTTTTTACTATTGTAGTGTCAGTCTGTAGTATGTTTCACTGTCATACTAATCTCATCTTATCCAGAATACAAGAAAATAATATTAGACTAAGTAACAGTATTTAAAGGTAATATTATTTTGCTTGAGAGAGAAATCATATGATTCTTAATTTTAAAAAATTCCATGTAATCAGCCCATAAATAACAAATATGTCTAAAATGAAAGAATTTCAGCATATATAGTTGATCAAATAATGTCTTGAATTCAAAATCTTATAATATTGAAATAAATCATTATCTTGGATTTGGTCATTGTAATCTCAAGCAGTTTCTTCTATCTAAATGTAAAACCTATCAACTGAAAATTGATTTTAAATAGCAATTGGTAATGCCATTTAATGAATAAGTTATAATAGTGACATCTTTTTTCAAACTCCAAAAACTAAAATATAAGCCAAAAATAAAGTCATTGTATACTAAACATCACACTCCTATGAATCATTTTTTAATGATTGGATTTTCTTGTAAATGACACTTATTTGCAGTATTGCCACTCAATGATAAATAAGAAAAGGGTTTCTTTTGTAATATTTAACACAATCAACTGTCATGTTTACAAACTTAAGCATGGGTAAACCTTGAAAATTTTGCAGATGGCAAACAGGCTTAGTACTATTTTTTCAGATAGGTAATCCACAGTTAAGTCACTAAACATTCTATAGTGGTGACAAATGGGTATTCACTTGTACTTAATTAGAGGATAATTGTTCAAGATTAATCATAGTTGACCAATGTCATTGTACTGACTATAAAAGAGAAAATACAACAAGCATTCCATCATCAGATTTCAATTGGATGGATGGTTGAAGAGTTGGAGTGTGTAGTAGATTGGAGCCTGTCCATTAAAGTATGAAGTTTGCCTATCTTAATATATATCTGAGCACTTATAGTATGTGTGAGAGATGATAATCTGGACCAACTGATGATTGCTGGTTTAGCATGAAATACGTGTATTGGTGATTATTTATCTTTTCAGCATATATGTGCTGGAGTGTATCAGTGATATTAGATAGAGTGGAGAGTGATGGGTCATCTGAAAGTCTGTGCTCACATACCCTATATTACATATATAGACACAGGTATATAATAAGCCTGTGTTTCAGTTATTAATAATAATATGATGTAGACTTCAATATTAGTGAAAGATGGATCATTCTTTTATGTTTAGTGTACTTATGATTATTTATATTCTGGATCAATCAGTAAATGTTTTAGTAACCTATCTTATGTAGTTAGAGGCCTTTTTTCATTTCCAGTCAATGATATGTATAAATCCAGTTATAGTGATCTAAGGCATTGCCATTTAATGTTAAATAATGTACTCGTGACTTTTAATAATAAACATCTTATGACCATCACTTCTTATACTTGTGTATAACTGTTGTTAAAACAGGCAAAACTCATTATACGCATTCAATGGATGCCTTCTGGCATCCATTGATTACTCTAGCTTGCTGTGTGTGGCAATACGTATAGAGAGTTTTGCCTGTTTTAAC
Source organism: Epiperipatus broadwayi (assembly GCA_028023455.1). Classification (NCBI taxonomy): domain Eukaryota; kingdom Metazoa; phylum Onychophora; class Udeonychophora; order Euonychophora; family Peripatidae; genus Epiperipatus; species Epiperipatus broadwayi. The sequence continues at coordinate 2,210,879 of JAQFVV010006200.1, read as the reverse complement.
GACGTTTAATAATAAGAGAAGACATGCATTAGAGGTATCTATAAATCTAACTACAAAATTTTATAATCTAAAAGATATATCTAAAATTTTTATTTATTACATGTTTAAAACGAATCTATCTGAATAATATAAAAATTATTAGGCATTGTTATTATTACTATTTGTTTATTTATATATACAATATAATTAAGTCAATTTGCTGTTTAGTGATATGTCAGAAGACAGGCGTGATAAAAACACTCCATGAGAACTGTTTTGATAGTAGGTGGGAGAGAAGTCAGAGAGTGAAATATATTAAGAGATATGAATACAGATGTTACTAAGTAGAACAAAGCTTTCACACTTTTCTAATGTTAGTTATGATCAGCTAAATGAGCATTGTATTGTAAACCACACTTCCAGGAGGGTGTGTGATTTTTCCTTTAGACTTACTCTTTTTTTAATTGAACCATGACATGTAATTCAAGGATCTGCGTCATTAAAAATGGTATTGAAATGTCAAAAAAAAAAAAATCATTTAACTTCTCGGTTGCTTTTCATTTTTATTTAGTCGTCTTTTTTCTCCCCTTAGAATTTATTACGAGTAAAAAAAAAGACTTCGGATTTAAAAATAAAAAAAGTAAGCAAATGTTAAAATTATATAATGCAATATTTGGTAATCAATTTCATGACAAAATGAAATTAACACATCTAGATTATTTTGAGAATACTATTCTTTTTCCAAAACGCTATTTTTACTAATTAATGATAAATACTGAAAGGATGCTAAAACAATTCTATTTAAAACTTAAGAGTTGAATTATTCGAGTCACCTGATTTATAAACATTTCACAATATTAGATCTAAATGCTAGAATAGAATTTCTCTGTCAGGAGATAGAACGATTTGTCTATAAATATATTCTATTTTAAAGATGAAGAGAAAGAGCGATTGGAGAAGGAAAAAGATAAACAGGACATTAGAATATGATAAAAGTAGAACTTCAAGAGTTTTGTTTTTTATATAAATTTCATGCCAAATGGTATTAATAGTAATATAAAGATATAATAGATATTACCAAAATAAAAACATAAATACCACGTTAATAGAAAATAGATATTTACAACAAATTAATAATAGTTAAAGTGAATAAAATAATATATATATATTGTCTACTTGAAAACGTAGAATGGGAATCGAAAGATGATGAGATTTCAAGAGTCAAAGTGATTCAACTGGACCTTAATCCAGGGATCTTTAGCTTTCAAATCCATTACTCTTCTACTATTCTAACCCACAAGATTATTTAGATAAAATATAAGGCCATAGGAGTGTATGATATCCAGCAAAAGAGCAGAGTAGAAGAATCTTTTTATTTGCAGTCCTTTAAAAAAATGTATATATATATAAAACCTTTTAATATTTAACAATTAAAATTACAATTACGAATATATAATATATACTTTGTGCTTTTATGAAAACAACTTTTTTTTTTTTTGATATCTATTGAACTGTTGTTGTTTTTTTGCCATTGTATATAAAATAAAGGATACCCGAAATCACTTTTTCTATTGAAAACATTTATAACACAATTAAAAATTTTAAGCGAATGATACTTAACTGACATAATTCTGGCAATGTGTTCAAAAATAATTGGTTTTATGGCAAGATAAATATATAAGAACACAACATTTAACCTTATTATATTTGCATCAAGAATATTAACACAATGTATTTGCGTTAAAGATCATGGTTTTTTTTTTTTGACTACTGTATTTTAGTCTTTTACATTTTTAAGTTTAATGATAATAAAATTTAACCACTTCAGTCAGAGTAGACATAATGCCATACTCTGTTTAAAATGCAGCTAGGTTACAAGAAAATCATTAAAAAAACATGCTATTTTTTTAAATATCTTCTTGGTCAAGATGGTATTCTATCTTGAATGTGAGCAAGTTTATATCAAAAAGTGTATACATAAAAATATGAACAATAATATAAACTAGTCTATCATATACATTCAGTTAAAGTTGTGTAAATCCAATACATTTTTTCTTTCATGATAATGGGTATTCTCCTTGCTTGAATGTTCATAACAGAATGCAAGTATTAGTTAATGACATTGACATCACTTCACTCTTTAATATTGAGTTTAAAGATGTATGAATGCTAGTCCATTTAATATAATCACATCCAATATTGATTATTTTAGCTGAAATTGTTTTGTATTCTTTTTCCAAGATTGGTTATTTTTTCATCAGTTATAATAAAATGAACTGGAGGCTTGTAGTGACCAAACTACTTATATAATATTGACTTGAAAAGTGTTCTAATAGAAGAATATATATATATATATAGTGAACTTTGAGCCATTGTTTACACATTTAGTGCTCATTATCTACTTTATTATACAGTATTTCATTTCAAAATCAATGCTATAGGAGTACATTTTTTGTTTTTATGATTTTATTGTTTTTTAAATTGTCATTTTTTAAATCTATTATTGACAAGTCACTATCATAATACAAAAATTTTCCACATGGATAGTTTTTTTAATTAATTTTTTTTCATCTTTTTTATTAAAAAAATAATCATATTTTTTGGAATTAGAAATATATTAAAAACAATTAACTTTACTCATTCAATGCCAAACACTTCACATATGCAAGAGAAACATTTTTTTCAAAAAATATAACAAAATCAAACGTTTATTTATTCTATCTAGCCACTAAATGTTAGGTATTTGCTTCTTTTAAAAAGCTGTGCCCTGATCTCACCCTATTATATCTTTGTCTCACGTAAGTATAAGTGAAAGCAATTTTTAAATTGAATCAATACCGTGTTAATAAATTTCATTATTGACTGCCGCCATATTGTGACAGTAATCTAAAGACATTGGTATTACTTCTGCAATACTTTATTCTAATGAAAGCAATTTTTAAATTAAATTCATAGCAGTATAATGTTTGCTGCCAATAGCATGATAGTATTCAAAAGCATTTGCAGTAGCTAAAGTACACCCCCCCCACATCCTGAATAACTTATTCAATGCAATATAATAAATTTGTCATTGTTATCCAAATATTATTAAAAATATTTTTATTAAAGTTATCATATATCAATAAAGTAAAATACTTCAATCTGCTGTTTGCTTCTTATTGTGTATATTTTATAATATATATTATTAGGGACTTGAACTCAGACTTTCAAACTCCATATAGCTAACCCATCCATCTTATACAACTGATACACATGTTCATATGCATGTATAAAAGATAAATCTCCAATATACATAGATGGATTGAATAGATGTAGGGAGTTTGAAAGTCTGAGTATAAGTCTCTTATAATTACATTAAGTTTAATAATATTTACTAAGGCTGTAATCTCAAGAATATGTGTGTAAAAATGCGATAGTAGGGACCTCTACAGGTCTTAACCACAAGCTTACGTTTTGGAAGAAAGAATGGGAAGTATAGAAAATATTCATGTATTTAAATATTATATATGTATTAGATTCAAACAATTTTAAAATGAAGAAGTCCATTGATAAATGTTATATAAGTGATTTTTTATTGACAAATCATTTGGACCTTGAATATTATTGATGATGATGATAATAATAATAATAAACAGGAAGACCAAAATCAGAAATGATAAATTTACTTATGAAAAATAATACATGTATTCAGCATTCAAATACTAGATATTATGAGACAATACTTTGACTACCATGGTTGTAGAGATCAAAAAGCAAATTATTTGGCTAAGTTATGCCTCCTTTTTTCTAACATAATATAAATAATTCATTTGGTTTTAATATTTTAAATAATTTGTTTAAAGGTCAAAAAGACTTGGAAAATCATTGAATCACCTAAAAATTTTGATTTTATTTAAAATATTTAGTTCAGTTTGTATTGATTGGGCGAAAAAACACAAACAGTTTTAAATATTTTGATTAAAAAAAATATTGGAACATTTAATTATGGTAATGTTCATAAGGATGGATGAATTAGCATTTTCTAAATCGTGAAAAAATAATCTTTCTTGCATTAAAGGCAACTATGTTGACACTGTGTATTTATTAAGTGATGATGAGTTAACCTTATTATTTACATCTTGCAAGTGTAGTTCAGGACTTTTTAGGAAAATCCAGAATCATTTATAAGGTTCTGTTAGAAATGTTTTTAAATATATTCATAATGAAATGAAAGTGTTTTATTATATGTCGTGATACCATTTGCTGAAACTATTGATTATAGGAATATTTCACAATTATCAACTGTGTGTAGATACTATTTAAATAAAAAAGTTCACAAACAATTTATAAAATGTATAAATATTAACCATGATAAATCATCATCTACTTCTGTTAAAGATAATTTTAAAGTTCTATAAAAATATGATTGTAAGGAAAAACTAATTGCGCAAACTGCCTGAATATTTGTTCATTACTGAACTTGAAGGCTTAAACTTAATTTTGTCTCTAAGTTCTTGAAAAATTACAAATCAAAGAATATAAATTAACTTAAAAAACAATTAGTGGTTTAGTATTCTTTTCCAATAGTTCCATAAAATGACATTAATGAACTAAATAAAGAAGATAAAAAATACTATTTATCAATAAGCCACTAAACATCACATGATCATCATTCTTTATGCTTATACAAACTGTTTGCACATAGGCAAAACTCTCCACATAGTAGTTCCACTGAGTGCATGCCGGAGTAATCAATAGATGAAGGAAGGTTTGTGCATAAAATTCCTATCTAGTGCCTACTCATCCAATATTTCCAGACTAGTCTGTAGCTTGTGGCTTTCATCAGGGAGAAGCTTTGTATCTGAGAGCACTGCACTTAGATCATATTCCCAACCAGTTTCTAGATTGAGGCTTTTATCAGGAAAGAGCCTTGGATCTGAGAGCAGTGATCTTAAGATCTAGGTGCAGTACTCTCAGATCCAAGGTTTCACCCTGATGAAAGCCTCAAGCTAAAAATTAGTCTGGGGATATTGGATGAATAGGCACTAGAAAGGGATTTTATGCACATGCCTTCCTAATGGAAAAATTACTGAAACACTTTTTGAATGCTAGAAGAATTTAATAATTTAGAAAATTCAGAAATGGAACACATAGTCATTTAATATGCCACATATTTAAATAATTTCAGCTGATGTTTTCTTTTACCTATTTTTTTCTGATATATATATATATGACTGATGTTTTATACAATATTTTAGAAAGTAAAACCAATAATGTTAAATATTGTTTATTAAATAGATGAATTTAAAAAAGCAAAACAATTATTTGTACACGTGATCAGGTTGTAAATTATTGGAATAAATCAAATGAAATATTTGTGCATATGCCATTGAAAAAAAACGCCTTAAAATTAAACATGTAAGTTACCAAAAAAGCAATTTCAGGAAACTTTTCTTTGAAATTTTAAATAATCTTTTCATACAAATAGATTAATAGTTTTAAGTCTTGTTAAGCTCAGCTTTCCTCAAATAAACTAATCCAAAAATGTCTCAAACTTATTGCACAAAATTCTCTGAAAATGTTTAAAGTTTTTTTATGTCGATATTTTGATTTTTTTAAAATAAAGAAACAAATTAATAGGTATTTGTAATTCAGATGATGATATTAATACACTTCATTCTAAAGATTTAAATTCTATTTTTTCATAAATTATATTACATTGCATTTTAATCTTGAACCAATATATGTAAAAAGATCCTTTTCAGGACATTCATTAGAATTAACAATCATACCCATAATACTATTGGACAAGATGGCCTACTAAAATTACAAAATTATCTTTAATATCAATAGACAAGTTTTTATTAACCAATGTGCTTAATAACTACAAAGAAACTTTTACAAAATAAAATAATCAAAAATTTTATTAAACAAAAAATGATTGATTTAATTTTTAAATAAACTGATTTAAACTACTAATAAATGAATATTTAATTCTATTAAACTTGTACTGTTCAAATTAATATGAAAAGATAAAATAAAACTAAGGAGAAAGTCTTAAAAGCATTGAGCCAGCTTTTGGCAGATTACTATAAAAATCATAGTGTTGAATAGAACTGCAACACTAAAAATATGCATATATAGTGGTGAAGACCAATATGTAAATCAAGCCCAGTATGTAAATTAGATGTTCTATTTTTTTGATAGTGGGACACATGAATCTTTTCTATTGATGAAATGAGGGCATCTCATTATTAAAAGCATGGAACATCTAATTTACATACTGTGCCTGATTTACATATTGGTCTTTGCCACAGTATATGCAAATTTTTAATGGAACAGTTCTATTCAGTACTATGATTCTGGCAGCAATCTGCTGAAAGCTGACTCAGTGATTTTAAGACTTTATTAGTTTTATTTTATATTTGCACATTAACTTGAACAGTACAAGTTTAGTAATTTTTTTTCTCATGTGTCATAGCATCAGCCGGGAAGCGAACCCGCTAACCCGGCACAACTGCTTGTAAAGCAGCTGTCACTAATTGGATTACATAATTGTATGAAAAGTGTATATACTATTGAGATTTAAATAAATGATTAATTATATTAAAAATTCCAATGACTTGCCCCTTCTTTCTAATCTCATTATATGTACGTTATTGTCCATCTTTTTTCATTTTTGCTATTCTTTAATTAAAATGCTAATTTTTTTTTATATGTGTGCAAACAACCTTTTGCCTTTGATAATTTTGCAAATAAATCATTCATCTTCAGAGATTATTAAAAGTCCAAAATTAGTCCAAACTAAATAAAAACATTTTTATAATTTATAAAATTAAGCTCTTTATCTGTTTAGAGAAGATGTTTTATCTATAAAAAATAATAACTATATTAGACACCAATTTTTTAAACATATGTAATTACTATTATATTAAAATTATTTATATTGTACTGCATATATATATATATATACACACAAACATTTTGCAAATAATAGATTAGAATATTTTGTATTGTAATATCTTGTACTTTTAGTTAATAGTTAATATGTATACAATATTTCCAATGAATAATTATTAAACTGTTCTTAGGATTCCATCTAATCATCTTTACATATCTATTGTTTATTTTATTCAGTCCCTAGAGAAGAAAACGGATTAAGAATTCACTGTCCATAAACATACATATTGAAAATTATCACAATATTTACAATACTCACTTATATATGCAAAGTGTTAAATTCAAATTCAGACTGAGCAAAACTTTACAATCAGCCTTGCCAACCATTCAATATTAGTCAGCAAATGATAATTGATATTATTTAGTGGTTAAAACCACTATTAACAATTGTCACACCTAGCAGTTAAAAGCCTGATGAGTAATGGTTTTTCTTATCTTCTAAGGGGATCTGTGAAAATTCTTTGTCCTGTAATCAGCTGTTTGTCGGCCAATTTGCTTTATAAATATTGTTGCAATCATTATTGCATAATTTTAAAGATAATAAATGATGTTTCAATTTTTTAAGAAATTTCTTTTTTTTTTGATTAAGATTTAATTGTTTCAATTATTCTAAAATATACTTTAAAAGTCTTCTTACTAAAGCTTTTGTTCTTTTTTATGTTTTACAGCACCAGCATCATAGTTCATTTCTTACATGTCTTGTGGTTTATATATTTGCTGATGGGAATATAATGCTCTAATAATGCTTACTATGGATTGAAACCATCTATTTCTAAAGGATAGGCATCTTTCAACAAGCCATGCATAGTTAAATAGGTATTATCCTAACTTTATATTTTATGTCCTGAAAAAATTAATGTAATGATAAAGTGATGGATTTTACTTCTAATGAAACCCTGTGCAATGAAATCTAATCAGGATGTTTATTGCCTAAATTTATAAGCACAACTTTGTAATTAATTTGCATTCTTATAACATCCTATATATTTAAAAAATGATATTTTTATCAATTTATTTTAAATTTTCCTAACATTCTAAAAAATAAATAAATCATATGATGACATTTCTTATTATACAAACAACTTAGGGTATTTAAATCCCACACTATTAACTTAAGTAATAAAGAAAGTAAAAGAGGCTGCTAAAAGTGTCATTGAAATCCATTATCTTGATTGATGAAGATTAATACCAAAAAACTAATTTGTACATTGGATGTGGTACTACTATTTAATGTTCATTATTTTTTCAAGATTATAATAGATGGCGCTGGATTAGAATTATAGAATGAATAACTATTCCCAATGCATTTTCTCAATGTATATATGCTTAATATATATATATTTACAAAAGGTTGTTTATCTGAGTATGTTTTTAATTTTAACATTGTTAAATATATCTGATAATGTTTATCAATTAGATTTGGGTCGAATAGGTTTTTTTTTGTATGCAATAACAAACTGATTACTTATATCATATAATTTCTATTTAGATATAAAAACTACATTATAAACAATATGTATGATCTATTAGTACTATTTATTACAGTAGACGGAGATGACGTAATAAACAAGTAAAGTGGCCTATTAATAAATTAAGGTGAACAATTAAACTTTATTTTAGATAAAATCTGATAAAACAAATAAATATAATAAAATGTAGGTTAATGAATCATTAGAAACTGAATTTCAAAATAATAATAATAAAAATAATGATCAAATTTATGACCTAACAAATCATAGGATTCTCTTAATCATATCAGAAGATTACCTTTTTTTTTTTTAAAAAAAAAAGTATTTCAAGTATATTAGAAAATTTCTCCTAGCTTATGTGAAGAAACTTGAATAACTAGCAAGATCTTAGCACAAAATAAGTTTAGTGACTTAAATGAATCTTGGCAATATGTTTTTGGTTTATTATAAGTAACAAGAATTTGTTATTATTATATACTGAAGCAACTGTTCTAACTAATAAATTGTATGGAAAAAGTTAACAGAAATTTCTAATTTTTTATTTTTTTTAATGATGTTGAATGTAAATTAATTGTCCAAATGTAGTAATTAAGTAAAATCAAGCAATAATTGTTGATCATCCTCAGAGATAGTTTGCTATTACTTGCATTCCTTAACATAATTTATTTCAGCATTTCAAATTTATAGCTATACCATAATAAATCAGAAAATTTACATCAAAATAGCATTTTTAAAAAGTCATATAGAATTGTATAAATATTTAATATTTTTAAAATGAAGTAAACATTTTTTTTTTTGTTATATTTATTTATTTTCAGATAATCTGTTAATTTCAAGTAATCTGCCTATTATATTTATATGCTAGTTAAAAATATGCTACATTTATTGTACTTTAATAAAATTACATAAAAAAATGATAGTTCTATTCAATTATATAAAGTTTGAATAATGGATTCTAAAAGAAAATGTCTTCAGACTATTAGAATTACCATTACTAAAGATATATTTGATTAGAGCAATGTTAAAAGTCATCAGTGACAAATCAAATAAAATCAAAATAAAGTTAATAGACAATTTTCATATATTTATATAAGAAATAAGATAATTCTTTAAAAAATGTATTATAGGTACATAATTATAAAAAAAAACAAATATGAATATAAAAATAGTTTGAAGTCCTATAAAAGTAAAAATTATATAAAATATGAAAGGATATACAATAACACTAGCAGGAGTGTATTGTTATTTTGTGCAAAAGTAGGAAGTTTTAGATATCAAATAAATATTAGGATTATAGATGTAGTTTATGTGGAAATGGGAAAAAGAGTATTGAACACTTATTTGTGGAGTGTAGAATATTGAAAGAACATGAAAGTAATGTCAATTTTATGATTTTTTTTTTTTGTTTATGTTTTTATAATAAAATGGGAAAATATAAGGATAGGATAATGAATTTTATTAAAATAGAACAACAGAAAAAAAGAAATGAACTAGGTCTGGATAAATAACTGAATAATTAAGGAGTAAGTATTAAATTAATTTATTGAGATATATAAGTGTTTTAAGATAGGGAATGTTTAATTTGCTAACAGGGTTTTTGAGCATATCTTCTATGTATAGAAACTTCAGAATGTTTAAAAGCAAACCTGTTTGCATCACATCACACCTCAAAAAATGCATCAGAAGCCATAAGCTGCTTAGTTTTGATATAATTAATTATTTAAATTAATTAAATCATTATCTGCAACTAAGCTCCCATGCTAAAATATTTATACACATAAATGTAAATTTTTAATAAAGGTGATGAATATAATAATTATATAAAAATTCAATTCAATTCAATTCAATTCATTTATTTACCGTACAAAACTACAGCATAAAGCCAATTACAGTATTGCACCATAACAAATATATAAATACAAAAAATATATTGCCTATTAATATTAATAGAAGACTTTTGCCAAAAAATAAGTTCTGCACATCAATCTAGACTAATTAAAATCAAGAAACATTTTATTACTAACTTCTTTATATATAATATCAAAGTTTTTGTTATACAATAGTTATCACCAATTGTCTGCCATGTTCATGATTTGGCTTAAATTTTAGCCAGTCTTCAGAAAGCATTGTTTTTTTTTAATTTTTTTATAGCTAGACCATAGTTAGATCATCCAGCTACTCAATTATTGATCAGTAAATGAGCAAAAGAATAAAAGATAATAAAAACTTTAAATCTTTACTACATCATATCTGGCTGACCTGTTGAGCTATATTTTAAGGCTGCTTATATTTTACCTATGCATTACAAAGAATTTGGTAATTTCTTTAATTTACTGGTAATAATGGACATTTTTTAGTGTTATATGATGCTGTGTATACAAATCATAGTCTCATTTTAATAGAAACAACAGAACTGTGACTAATATGTTATGTGTTACCCATTAATGACTTATTCTATGAAATCTACTTTTTTTTCCATTCACAGATGAGCTGATTAACAATAATAACAGGTGGTAGAAACTAAAAAACAAAAATATGTATGTAGAAAAAAAAAAATTTCTGACCAGATGTTTAACACTTTAACACTTTCTCACTAAATAAAAAAATATTCAATGAAAATTAATTAAAATTTTACCTCCATAAATTTTTTTATTTACATACAATTGAATCACTAGATTAGTTTAGAATTTCATGGTTTTTTTTAATGATTATGTAAGTGAATAAATTTATGCATTATCACCAAAGATTGATGAATAGCTAGTTTTTATGTTATTAGTCAAAATCTACAATAATTTATGGATAATATTCAAATGGATCAAAAATATTTCAAAATGTATACCAAAATACCCCCCCTCCCCACACACACACTATTTCTTAAAAAAATGTCAACACAAAGGTTAACATAAATCATGATTAAAGTGATTATGTGATGCTTCTCCAATTAGACTGCCTTATGTTATAATCAGAATTTTTATTTTTACTGTCAGCATTCATTTAATCAGCTCACGTTCATTTTGAAACATTACTCCCTAACTAATTTTAGCTAAATACCAATTTACTTATCAATTACTGAATGACTGAATAGATTATGGAACAGACTTTGGGGGAAAAAAGTAGTATGTTTGAAATAATTGCTGACTGATCAGGCTTCAACTCCATATAATATTATAGAAATTAAGAAGCATTTAAAAAATCTTAGTTTGATGCATAGGCTAATTTGTAAATTACTTTTCCCATTTGTAAAATCAGATCTTGCCATTATAATTTTTCTAACAATTTTTTTATTTGTCTTTCCTGCTTAAGTTTGTATAATGTAATAAATATTGTAAAAACATTGCTTATCTTTTTTTTTGTGACATTCTTACAGTCTTAAAAACTTTTAATAAACAAATTTTATTATATTTAATAAGTAACTTAGTTACTTGAAAATATATACTTTTTTTATAAGCAAGTGTATTTAATCAATTCAACAGCATAGCTAAATTTCTTCAAGCCCTGTAGTTGCACATCTGTTTAAAGACCATGGGGAAATATGCCCTCTTAATTCTCTAGTTTTGTACTTTTTTTTATATGAGGTCTATGTTCTTGAACTAAATAAAACATTGGGATAACATATTGTAATACTTGATCATCATCTGCTATAGTTTGTCATTGACCATCTATGATAATTTATCTTTCATCAACTATAATAGTTTCCATCGGTCATCATCCATGATAGTTTGCATTGTTTGCTATTTTGTTAAAAAGTTTATTCTAACGTTTGAAAATGTGATGAAATGACAAGCGAATTGAATGCAGGACATTAAGTTGTGCAATATGTTGTATAAATGTGTATGTTTATAATTTAAAATTTTAAGAACGACTTAAGCCATAGAACAGCATTTGAAATTAATTTAAGATTTCATTCTCTTCATCATCATAACCAATTACAAATTGGAAATAAACAAAATTTATACGCTGGGCTGATTAGGAAATATCGGATTCGAGAACTAAAGGCTTCTAAATCATAGCTGCTTAATATCATATGATTTACTAAGTCACAAACCATTCGCTTATTATCATTATTATTATTGTTAATGGTTACCTTTAGTTATATTTATTAGATAAGAAATTAATGCTGATTTGAAAAGAATTCTATAATTACAGATTATGGGTTAGAAAAAGATCATCAAATGGCGAAGTACGCCATTTGTAATTTTTTTTTTTTAAAAAGTATTATATTTTTTTTATTAAATCGGTAATAAAAATTAATTATCAATCTGTCTTTAACAGGGCAATAAAGTTAACGATTCGGTAATTTTTTATTGCCAACCAATTATTAAAATATATTTGAAATTATGAAACGATAGTTTTATAAACCCAACAAAAATATAAATGTAAATTATATTTCAGTTTGTTTTAGTGTGTGTTTGTATGTGTGCAATACCCGCGTTCATGCTTTCACACAAGTTTTGATTCTCTGAGAAGAAAACAATATTTTCTAGTAATACTATACAACCATTGCATAAGTATTATTAAGATAAAAATTATCAGTTTAAAACTAGAGATTACAAAAGATTATAAACTTTTGATCAAATTACAAGCGTTTATTTATTTGACCTGTTAAATACGCAAAACCAATTATACAAATAAAAATATTTGTGGTATAATATATATTATCAATTCATTCTCTTTTTGAAGACTATATACTTTAGCATAAATTTTCAACAAAAGAGTTCCGATAAACATTTAACCCTACAAATGTTATTACGTGACAGAGAACATGAAACTATCATTAAAATACTAAAGTAGACATAATGAATTACTTTAACAAAAAAAAATATATAAAAAATTAAAAACACTTTAAATAAAATAAAAATGCTATATTTAAGCGATTATATACGTAAGCAGATACGCTACTTACGAACACTTGACATACAATATTTATAAATATACACATGTACAGATAAATATTTGCATGCATATTTAAATAAATATACTTTATTTTGAAAAACTAAAATTATATGTGTGTGTATTTATATATAATGCGTTTCATAATTAGTTTTAATTAATAAGATAATAATTGCCAGATTTTTCAACATGCCTGAGACAAACTACATGGGACAGGGTTTATTAATTATTAATTAAATTCGTATGCGTACTTACAGATATCTAATATCGAAAATTACCGTGTATTTAAGTAGTCTAACTTTGTTATCTGTGGTAAGATCCATATTTTCCAGCATATCTGCTGTATTCCTCATCTTTTTTAAATACTAAAGTCTTCGAAAATCTGGTCTTCTAAGCGGGAGTAAATTTTCATAAATTTTTTTAGGGAAAAACCTCCCCCTTCCCTACATTGATCAGTCATTTGCTCTTAGCTAGTTCAAGCTGCTCATATCATATTAATATAAACATTCAAAATTATCAACTGTTTTATTATATTTATTTCTGTAGTTATTTTATTGCCTCGTCACAAGTATAATAAATAAATCTATGCGAAATATTTTTTTATAAAGGTATTGATTGAATGTTACTATAATGGAATACAGAAGGTAAAGATGATGAAGTCACATGATTAAATGAATTTAAGAAAAGACTACAAAGACAATATAAAAAAAATAAAAATCAGTAGATGTGATGGATGCCTATGATGCAAGATGTCAAGGAATTGGAAAACATTTAAACTTGGTAAATTAGAAATGTTAATAAATTGGATTTACTCAGCCTTTAACGTAAGCACTAAATTTTGGATATTGCAAAGTATTTCTTTAACTGATTAATCATAATGAAAAATACATGCTAATATAATATCACTTTCCATCAGCTATAAACATTCAAGAATTTTTTTAGGGATTCTACTTTTAGCATTTCAGTAAATCTCCTAACTTAAAAATTGAAATAGTTATTATAAAACATTTAAACCAATAAAAAATATCCACTTCATCCCAGCAATCGTGTAACTTTAGGTTGCATACTGTTATTTTGGCAGCATAATTTTTCACCACCACTACTGCCATATGATAGAAGAGCACAGAGTAGGAGTGCTACAAAATATTTACACTACTTATTTGGAATATACCAATGAAGTAACATTGTACATAGATTACATTATTATTTTTATACAGTATTTTAAACTCTTATATGATAAAAATGATAATGCATAATCAATCTAAAACGTCTGCCATGTTGCCATTAGCAACAAATCATTATATAATTTTATCATTTAGCCTTTTGGAAGTATGACATGATACTTAAATTAAAAAAAGTTTTATATTTTTAAAATGCATGTTGTAACAGTCAAAACACGTGTATCTCGTTAACATAGGACCACCACACAGAACAGCAGCACCATTGAGTAGCGAAGCCACCCGTGGTACCGAGATCGAACATAGTTTATCGGTTTCACAATACAATCTACGGAATAACGCCTCTGATGCGACATAAGTAAACACTTCTTTAGGCACGGTGGTCAGGGAGATGCACGAGATTCATGGTTTTGTTTCCGAGTTGGCCAACAATCAAACGAATATTAATTAACATATATAATCGAGGAAATATGTATAATGGGCATCGAATAAATGAAAACTTAACTACAGACGTATAGTTAAAATTATTTATTTACGTATTTAATAAAAAAAAACATTATTAATGTTATTAATCATATTTTATATTCAGAGTTTCAATAGTTAATTGACAATTTTATTATATAGAAAATACATTTATTTATAAAGAGCATTCATTTATATGAAGGCGTAATCTAGCTACCTAAGGTTCTCGAGGGAGTATTTCTAATACGTGCTGTAGGGAATTTATACTTTGCACTGCAAGAGTCATCAGTAGCGGCGGACATACATTTATTTAATAAAAATATTTATTTTACGACTAAAGGCAAACATTTATTTGAGAGTGGATGATGAAGATAATGCCGAGGCGGAGTGATATAGAGAATGATAAACTAAATAAAGGAACACGTGGTACGCTTTAGAAGGACGATATAAAATGGCAGCACTGAAACTGCAATGCCGTGAATAAGTTTATAAGGGTTTCGGGTTGGTCTCTGCCTCGACCCGAAGAGGTAAGGTGTCACATGAGCATAACCAGGGACAAGCGGTCCGTGTCGCAATTTGCCAGCTGGCTGCGTGACGGTCGTCAAGCCCTACGGGAACATTATCATGTCCACTTGTGTAGGACGACTGGGGTTAATTCAACCCTATAGAATCCGGAGTATTCACGGCATGGAATAAGTCATCGTGGCTTCAAAACGTAACACATGTATAAGATCTAAAAGATTATGGTAATATTTAACTAGATTTCAAACTCGGCCCCCCATTATCAACATTGACTAAAAGAAAATTGGTGACTCTCAAAGAAATGAAATTTCCGTAATTATTCATTAAAATTTAATAATCAAAAATATCTAAAAGGGGAATTATTACAGCGAGTATGCCAGCTATTACGAAGTAGTAGACCCTGCATTACAATAACTGATTCTTTGAATGCGCGTCGTATTTACATGAAATTTAAGTTATTTATAAAGCAAATATTAATGACAATTTGACACGCATTCAATGTTCAAGCGATTATAGATTTAGATATAAAACTAAGACAATTATGAGAAGGTAATATTTCAATAATAATTATAAATAAAGTGTAGATTTGAGAAATACACACCTAAGAAGGATAGAGGGAGGTAAGCTAGATTAAGCGAGAAATTTACAGATTACATTAATTCTCAAATTTTAGTTTCACAAAATTACAATTTTAACATTTAGACGTTAGACAAATAGTAGGAGATGAGCTATAGCTTATTATTACTAGAGTACTCTATAATTTGGAATACACACACAGGTACCTGTTTGATAAGATGTTTTCTTCCATTTGTTTAATAGTAGATTGTTCGTGATTAGCAGTTTTCTTTCTTGTCTTTGGCATTTTATTGATTTTAACAGCAGCGGCTTTCTTGTCTATTTCAGGTAGCAGATCATTATGGTGTTTTTACGATGGGCAATGTGGAGTTCGGCATACGGTGGGCCATCTCCCGATGGAGAATAATCTCGGTGCTTACTCGGTCATACCTTGGCAATATCAATTTATTTTAAGATATTTTAGACTCTCCACTCGAGAGCAAAGCTAAAGTTCAAGTGAAAGTCTCCAGCAAGTCTAAGATGGCCTCCTTTTTTTTATCTTGATCTTTTAATTTTTTTGTTGAGATATTTTTAGGTTTTCTTTGTCTTGCCCTCAGGATAATCAATGCTTTTGCTGGTTTTAATTAGAAAGAAATCTGCTGTGCTATTGTTTGTTTTGTTGTTTTTTTTTTTTTTACATTCGTTAATTACATTTTTTTGGAATTTTTCTATAATTAATTTATTATCTATCACTGACCGATGCTTTTAAATTTTCAAAGACAAAAGGGAATAAAATTATTTTAACTTTAATTAATTATTGCATCAGATTTTGTTAGAATTATTATTTAACGAAATTTAAACTAAGCAATAAATACGAACTTTATAAATTCAAAATAAATGATTAATATTACACAAAATTTATTTAGCTAAAGAAATCTAAATTATATTACTTTATCCGTATTTATTGCCTTTAATTTGAGATCGAAATGTGTGCGTGTTTATGTTGAATTCTACATATATTTATACATTTTTAATATTGTTACACACACAACTCGATACCAAAAGTTTAAATTTGGGTGGGATAGACCGGTCAGTGAGAGACGACAGAAAAGGTGAAACTTAAGATTCGAATACGAATCTTACTGTTTCAATGTTTATTGGTGTTCTAAATTCAATTAAATACTACAGTTTTTTAAATATTAAAATGAGTGTTAGTTATGTTAAAAACTTGTCAAGCGTTGGTGGCCTAGCGGTTAGCATAGCTGCCTTCCAAGTAGCTGATCTGATTTGCTTCCTGGTCAACGCATTTGACATATGAAAAAAAAACTTTGTATATTTAAATAGATTGTATTTTATTTTGTAGAAATTGTTCAATTTAATAAGAAATCATCAATATTATAATTAATTTTTGGATTGTAAGGTATAATGCAGAGTTTTTTTTTCTTTTATAAGACAAATGATAGATGAATAATTTTAATGTTCCATACCATTTTCAAAATTTAGAAATTAATTGGTGCTTTTAAATCAAAACCTCTAATTATAAAAATATAAAATAAGACTAAATCCTGTAAGGTAATATTGCAATTAAAAAACAATTTTATATTAGTATTTAGAACAAAAATTTTAACAAAAATTCAAATTCTAAGAGTCAAACTAAAAAGAATTTTTGATTCGTATTTGTTGTGTAATTATATATTCAGCACTTAATTCCAACTATTTGGTGAAACAAAACATAGGCAGAAATCTCATTAAAGCAGACAACGTTTACACCTTAATTTTTTTTTTATAGAATATTATTATATTATTTAAAAAACTAAATAAAATATTTTATGCAAAAATTGAATAGTACCACAAAATTTGTACGATACATCTGAACTACTTATAAAAAAATTGGCATGAGGACTATTAAATATTTATCTCTACTGTAGACAATTCTGTGATTCATTTTAGTTTTGTTAAAATTTTATTTCGTTAATATTCAAGTTCAGCTTAAAAATTGTATTAAACAATATTGAAGTAATTAGAGGATATTTGAACTCAGTCTAATTTCAAATATCCCCTAATTACATTTAGCTTAAAGTATATATATATGTGTGTGTGTATTTCAATACTGAAGTAAATAAAACTACTTTGTGTTTTACTGTTACAAAATGAAGTTTTAAATCACAATAACAAGACAATTTGATTTAAATTAGTAGGCTTGATTTTGCATTTACTGTGCCAATTGACCCTTAAAGAAATCAACTTCTTTCCCGTGATTATTGCAGAGTGATTTAAAAATTGAATCACAAAGTTTTAATCTATAGTTTTTATTCATTGAGTGATTTATGGTAGAAAGGCAGCTAAGATTTTCTATTGTTTATATATATTATTTATTATCATCTTAGAAAAACTAATATTTTCAAACTATTTTCTTCTTTTTTTTTTTTGTTTTGTACAAGTATAAACTTTAAAAGACTCTAAAAGTGTATCGATAAAAATAAGGAATTCATCCATTTTAAAAAAAAGAAGATAAAATCTACTATTAACTCAAAATTTTGTCACTGCAATTTTTAATTATGTTGCGATATTTCCATACTTTCATTATAATGATAAAGTTTGCAGTGAAAAATATATGCTTGGACTCTATAGTCATTTAGATAATTGAAAATAGGAAAATAAAAGAAAACAAAAGAGCAAAGAACAAGATCAAAAAAAAAGTTGAAAAAGATATTCATAGCATTTTATCCTATATTGATTATTCAGTTATTCATAGTTAATTTTCAACACCAGTTATCAATTAAAGATGGGTCACATATACCAAAACAGACCATAGTCTCTCAGATTTCTTTTTTTTTCTTCTGCTTTACAAATATACATAGATATTTCTCTGATTAAGATATTTATTGCTAAAATCTTATTTTTTATAATTCCTTTCAATACATCTTGCATTATTTTTTTTGCCTTGAAGTATATGATAAAATTGTCTTCTTTTTGTCGTCATAATTTTTTCAAAAAATTTGTTTACTTGTCATTTTTTATACTTTTATAATTCTAAACCTATTTTTAATTTATCTTTTCCATTCTCTACCAAATGCACATTTCTAGAGCACTCTGTTTATTGTTTTAACTTTTGCCAATTGCCCATGTTTCTGTTCCATACAAATTTGTACTATAAATAAATATTATCTAATTTCCATGATTCACAGAATAACGTTCTGCTCTTATTGAAAGTTTGGTTAGCAGGTATATTTTCCATCTATAATTGCAAATTATCACTATTTTAATTTTCCCAATATTTAAAAGTATCAATCTTCTTTACAAATTCCTGTCTAAAAATTTTCATTGATTTAATTTTATTAGCACATATTTTTATCCAAAGCTTTGTCAGTTTTAACTAATCTTTCTTATTGCTTTGTCAAATGTATATAATATAATATTAAATCACCCATGCACTTTATCATTGTTTCACAATGCTTTAATTACCATCCTCTTTTACAGTTTCGATTGTCCCACACTCTTTTTCAGAACTACAACATAATACAAATATATGAATATAAGTATACATGAACATATAATTTATATACATCTATATGTATATAATTTATATACATCTATATGTATATAATTTGTATACACACATACACATATAATTATATATACATATAATTACATACATATACGCATATGTACACAACTTATATACATCTTATAATTATCATTTATTTATTACCTTTCAAATATTATTATATATTTTACTCTTTTTTTACATTTTATATTTATCATTTAAAATCTCCTATAATCATATATATTTTATTTTTATTTTTTATTTTACTCTTTTAAATATTTAACTATAACTTAATATTTTTTATATTTTACATTATTATTATCCATTTTATTAATAATCAATATTTATAATTTATTCATTCAATTATTTATAATTTACTTTAATCTATAAATTATTATCTTAAACATATTTTTACCTACCTTTTTTACCTACCTTTCTTTTTATATCTTATAAGATGTATATATAGAATGTATATAAGTTGTGTACATATGGTTATATGTGCTTATGTGTGTATGTGTGTATACAAATTATATATATAGTTGTATATAAATTATACGTTCATGAATATTTATATATTTGTATTATGTTGTAGTTCTGAAGAAGACTGTGGGACAATCGAAACTGTAAAAGAGGGTGGTAATTAAAGCATTGGGAAACAGTGATAAGGTGCATGGATGATTTAATATTATATTATACACTTTGTCAGTCTTCATAACATTTTACTGAGCTCATTTTCATTGCTACCATATAGCATCAACAAATCTTAAGCAGTTAACTCTCTTACCCCGATGTTAATTTCTTTCTTATCAAAACCATGCACATTTAATAAGATTTGAAATACAGGCATTCTTCATATACTTGGAGCTTAATTGTAATATAGGGTATTTGAACACAGACTTTCAAGTGCCCTTCAACTATCCACACTATCTCATACCACTGATACACATGAGCACACTCATGTAGAAAAGATAAATAATCACCAATGTACATATTTTCGTGCTGAACACTGATGACTGCTGATTCAGCAGGAAATACGTATGTTGATGATTATTTATCTTTTCTACATATGTGTGTTCATGTATATCAATAGTACGAGATAGTGTGGATAGTTGAAGGGTGCTTGAAAGTCTGTGTTTAAATATATTAAATAAAACAAGAAAAAGATAATATCCCATGACTTACATTTTGTTCCCATATGCATTTTATTTTCTTAATAAGACTTTAACTATAAATGCATTTTCAGATTTATTTACAAATTTCTCATTAAATATCTTTACTTTTCATATATATATATATATCTTTTTCCCCAGTATATCCATCAAAATAAACAATTCCTTTTTATTATATATCTTTTCAATATCATGATAACAAATGTTAATTTTTTTTAAAAATCTCTCAACAACGTTTCTCACCACTCCAATTGCATTTCTTTTATTTCCTTATTTAAAATCTAAGCTGTTCTGATAGCACATGTCTAATCCATTTGAAATCTGTTTACTCACGCTCAGCAATAAATCTTTAGCTATATGAGAGATTAAGATAATTTTTCTAAAGTCATCACATTTCAGTAAATTTGACTTTTTTTTAGTATCGTAAGTATTAAAAGAAAGTCTTTGATCCATCTTCTGAATCATAATTACTATTACAAAGATTAATCAATTACAGCAAACTCTTTTCTCCTAGTTCAATAACTGAGTTAGAACTTCATCAATATTCTATAGTTCGCCACCGTTTACAACTTCATTTTTCATTATTGCACAATTTATTTCGTCTTTATCTATACGATTTCTTTGTCAATTAAAATAGACAAAGGTGTATGACTTCTATCATATAAATCATTATATATTCCTATTTTTTCCAAAATAACTATTCTTTTTAGTAATATTTTACCTCTATCTTTAATCATTTATTTTATTTCTATGATTCTGCTTTTCCCATCCCAGTTATTTTGTTTTCTTATAAATCAAATCTAATCTATCGTTTCTTGTTACTTTTTTTTAAAAATTTCATATATTATTATATTAGTCACGTTTTTTTCCAGCTCTATCTATTTCACTTTTCAATTTATTTTTAAATTTTTTATCTTTTATAAAATGTACATTGCTTCTATCTTCTAACATTTTTTTATTATATCATTAAATAATCCAAGTTTTTTTGCTTTCTTGTTTTGATTATAATCACTGTCTGTATTATAAGATCATTTACTTTTTTTTTTTTAATAATTCCCTTATTTTATTTGAATTTAATGGATCAATTTACCTACTATCATTTATGCTATTCTTTTTTCTATCCAACAATTCTGAATTTGTTCTATATTATATTTTAATTTATCAGTTATCCATTACTTTCTTGTTTCAGTTCTTTTAATTTTTTCAAGGTTAATTTTATCTCCATCACTAGTAAATTGTGATCCAAATTTATATCAGCTCCAAGTTGCAATCTTGATTAAGATCTATGTGCAATGATCTCAGATTCAAAACTCCTCACTGATAAAAGCCACAAGGTAGAAATTTGTCTGGGGATATTGGATGAATAGGCACTAGATAGGGATTTTATGCACAAATCTTCTTGCATCCATTGATTACTAAGGTTTGCACTTGGTGGCCTTATTGTATGGAGAGTTTGTCACTATCTTGATGCATGTGTAAGTATAGGAATTGGTGATCACTTGATGTTTTGATAGATTTACACATATCCTGTTTTAAGACTATAGACATCACATGATCACCATTTCTATATGTAATGAGTGGCAATACATATAGAGAGTTTTGCCTGTTGTCTATCCTGTTTATGGAATAATGATGAGTGATTTTTAAAAAACCAAAAATATCAAAATGTATAGATACTGAATTCAGATCTACATGACTATATAAGTAAAGGAGTTTGTTGAAAACATTATTATGATTTTATCTTAAGCTTCTAACTTTATAGTTAACTAAATAGATAAAAGGTAGCTGCTGGAGGGTTGCATTAGATCCTAAAATCTAGGTACAGTGCTATCAAATTCAAAGATCTTCACTGATGAAAGCCACAAGCTAGAAATTAGTCTGAGAATATCAGACGATTAGGCAATAGATATGGATTGTATATCTTCTTGCATTCATTGATTACTAAGGCTTGCACTTTTTGAAAAGTTAGTGTCACTGTCTTAACAGCTTGTGTAAGCATAGGAAATGGTGATCATATGATGTAATATAACTGAAATCTATTCTCATAACATGAAAGCTTCTATATATAAAAATACTTTTTTGTAATAGTGATTTAGTATTTATTCATTTAATGAAGACAATATTAACGGAGTGTCAACAAATAAAATTCAACTGATGATGACAAAATGTCATTGTGGTCATAGTATTCTATTATCTAGTTAGTTAATCTGTCATTGGGCAGAACATTTAATGTAAATAAAATCTTTAGATATTAAAACAATAGCAAACTTTTCATACAATAGTGCCATCCAGTGCAAGCCTTGGTAATCAATGACTGCAAAAAGATTTATACATAAATTTTCTATCATAGGATGAGTAGGCACTAGATAGGGTTTTATGCACAAACCTCCTTACATCCATTGATTATTAAGGTGTGCACTGGGTGGCACTACTGTCTGGAGAGTTTACTACTGTTTTAACAGCTTGTGTAAGCTTAGGAAATGGTGATAATGTGATGTTTAGATATTATTGATTACATTATTTTTACCCCATATTTCTAATTGATAACTATCCAAATCGTGATTTTTGATTAATGGGAATATATTTAACTTTCATAAATAATATGGATCACATAAAGAAATAACTTTCAGAATTTCTGAAAACTCATCAAGAAACAATTTTAAATCTTAGCAATTTTCAAAAAACATTCTCGGAATAGCTGTCATTAAAAAGAGCTTTTTTGCAGTTTATTTTACTACATATTTTAAGTTTTTCGGCGATTATAAATGGTTATTTTCAAACAATTTGCTAGTATTTTAATTTATATATCGTTGTCATTCTGTTTAACAATTACATTTATGTTTGTTTAACAGATTAAACATTTACGACCTTATAAACTATGTTATCATTTTTGTTATTATTATACTTAAAGAAATTTAAATTTCACAATTAATTTTTTTTAAACTTATCTTTAAAGTTAAATGAGATAAATTTTTATTTTGTATCAGCATTTTGTAAGATGAGATACGTCACTAGTTAATAATAACTTAATTGAGCAAAATACTTGATTAAATTCATGCTTTTATTTTGAAAGTGCAGATAAGAAATAAACTATATGTGAGTTGTTTTGCTATCTATTGTTTGTAGCATATATTATTAATTTAAATTGATTTTACTTCAAACTATCAATAAAAGCTAAGAACGAATTGGTTTAAAAAAAAAAAAATGGAATTCAAAAAAATGATTGTAGCGTAATTATTTTACAATTAGGCTAAGCTTACATAACATTGATACTTCTACTGCTTACATGTCACATGACCTGAATGACCAATCATATAATTATTTTGTAAAAGTTTTCCAGGCATAGTAATTCATTCGACTGCCATGTGTGTGATCTAGGTTCAAATACATGCCTTGTAAATGACAGTTTTATCCTCTGTGTGATTTAGTAGAGTGATAAACGTAAGTTTCCAGATTGAAGCTTTACTGTCACTTCTGATACCTGGACATAAACAATCTCCTAAGAAATTGATCACATCGACCAACCAGATTGATCTAAGACAACTACCCTTCAGCCAATAATGTTCATTTCACCGAACTTTGAATTTTAGGTCATGAGCACAGCAGATGATTAAATGCTAATTGCTGATCCACAACTTCATATGTTTTTTGTTATATCATTAAAAACACTTCTATTAATACAGTTTATTCATTAGTTTATGGTAAACGTAAAAGTCCATTATCTTTATATTTAAATTTGTTATCAATTTATTTTCTTTTTAACAGACCAGAATGGCCGATATTTGAAATAAGTAAAATATTAAAATGAAAACTATGGTAATCGAATGGATTTTTCTGGTGATTATATTTGATAAATAAAAGAAATATATAAAAATATTAGAAGAAATATCAAATTTACATGTAAAACTTAAAGAAAAAAATGTCTGAAAGCAGCTATATATAATTCATCATATTTTTTCCTTCTAGGTTTAAACAAATGTTTAGCTAATGTAAAAACACTTTTACTTAAAAATATCAAACAATTTATTTCACACAATCTTTCATTTAAACCTTAAAAAAAAAACAAGTTGGGATATTTTATTTTGGCCATGTTGTGAGATAATTCGTTAAGAATTTCAAAATGTTGAAGATGAAAAAAGAGTGATTCTATTTAGTATGTGTTCTGGAACTTTTTTTTGTACATTTGGAAAAGCCACTGAACCACTACTGATATATATTTGTGGATATTGCATGTTAATTTGAAAGGGAAAAAAAAACTTTAGCATGGAATTTGTATATAAAACAGTGTGATATGAATTTGTAGGAGAAAGTTATATGGTAATTATAATGAAGGTTAAAGTATATAAGGTGTATATATGAGGTGTTGGTTGATTGTAAATATAGTTAGTTTGAATGGTATGTAATGGAGGGATCTGAGATATAGGATAATTTAAATAAGAAATTGGAAATTATATAATTTTAAATCTTCTCATTCGATAAATTTAATTTATAAAACAAATTAAGCGTATGTCACGCTTGAATGTGAAGCTATAATAAGATACAGGAATTAATATACGCTAAGCGCTTTCGAGGTCCTTTACCTCATATTCATAGCGGAGCTGTGAGCTGCGAAAATAAAAAATGGGGCGGGAGAAGTTGTATGCAAAGCATATGCAAATGGACTAAATAGTCCAGCGTTTAGAGATGTCGAAGCATGTGTCACGTCTATTGATTGAGTTGTTATTGTTGTTGATGTAGTACGCTTCTCTGATCTTCCGCTTAATGTCGTTTTTCTCGATACAAACTATTTTAGGGTGGGAAGGTTCAAATAAATGTCCAGTCTTCTTGGAGTGTTCCAAAAATGTTGATGAGTTATCGTTGTTTTTCATAGCTCTATTATATGTGTATCTGTGTTGTGCTGTCCGGATGGTTGTGCCTGCCTTGGTTTCTCCAAAATAAATGGCGCGGCAACCGGGTTGTGGGCAAGTGATGCTGTAAATGACATGGGGGGTCTGAGAAGGTTCTAATTTGTCCTTGGAGTTATTGATGAGACGGTTAGAGCAAGGGGGTGTATGAAAGCTGATTTTAAATTTATTGCCCAAAATCTTGATTAGTTGGTGGGAGATTTTATGTATGTGGGGAAGAGTGATATATGGAAGTTTAATATTGTTTTTATTAATGGTGATTTTTGTATGAAACTGCTTGATTTTGTTGTTGATAGTGTGGAGTTTATAGCCTGCCTGTAGTAGGTCTTTGGTATAGAGGTGTATGTTGTTCTTTCGATCTGCTTCAAACTTGCACAGCTGCATGTTTCTGTGTAGGAATGCTTGTAGTCCTGCTAATTTGTGGGAGTTAGGAACGTTAGAATGTGGATGTATAAAGCCTCTGATTTCAAAAGGCTTTATAATCATTGAATAATTTATACATGGTTCCTCGTGCGTTAACTTAAGATCCAGGTAATTTAGGCTTTGGGATGCATCCTCAGATGTGGAATTAATGGTTAGCTTAGTGCTGTGCGTTAGTTCTTGTATAATATTGTTTATGGTGTGTTGATTGGCTAGAATAAGTATGTCGTCTACGTACCGGATGTATAAAATGTGGGGGTTATCAGCTTGGTATTTAGGCAATTCATCCTTTCAGGTTGTAGAGAAAATCAATAAAGCCACGATCTGTAACAACTTCCGAATGACCTCCTTTGACGTCAAAGAGTTGTATGGATCTGTGGACAGAAAACAATCTATTCACATTATCCAACAAGAACTCACCAATACAATGTCATCTGAACGCATTAATTTCATCATTACATTTTTAACTTGGATGGATAAGCATATATACACAACATTTGAGCACACTTGGTACAATATGAAAAGCGGATGGCCGATGGGCCTCCCTCTCAGCGGAATCATAACTAGCATTTTTCTTAATTACTACGAAAAACTAATAGTGCCTAAATACCAAGCTGATAACCCCCACATTTTATACATCCGGTACGTAGACGACATACTTATTCTAGCCAATCAACACACCACAAACAATATTATACAAGAACTAACGCACAGCACTAAGCTAACCATTAATTCCACATCTGAGGATGCATCCCAAAGCCTAAATTACCTGGATCTTAAGTTAACATGCGAGGAACCATGTATAAATTATTCAATGATTATAAAGCCTTTTGAAATCAGAGGCTTTATACATCCACATTCTAACGTTCCTAACTCCCACAAATTAGCAGGACTACAAGCATTCCTACACAGAAACATGCAGCTGGGCAAGTTTGAAGCAGATCGAAAGAACAACATACACCTCTATACCAAAGATCTACTACAGGCAGGCTATAAACTCCACACTATCAACAACAAAATCAAGCAGTTTCATACAAAAATCACCATTAATAAAAACAATATTAAACCTCCATATATCACTCTTCCCCACATACATAAAATCTCCCACCAACTAATCAATTTGGGCAATAAATTTAAAATCAGCTTTCATACACCCCCTGCTCTAACCGTCTCATCAATAACTCCAAGGACAAATTAGAACCCCCTCAGACCCCCTCATCCCACGCCATTTTTTTGGGAAACCAGGCAGGCACAACCATCCCGGACAGCACAACACAGATACACATAAATAGAGCTAGAAAAACAACGATAACTCATCAACATTTTGGAACCTCCAAGAAACTGGACATTATTTGACCTTCCCACCCTAATTTACTACATCAACAACATACAACTCAATCAATAGACGGATCTTCGCATCTCTAAACGCTGACTATTTACCTTGCTTTGCAACTCATCCCCCATTTTTTTTCACCCCAGCCCCGCTATGAATATGAGGTAAAGGACCTTAGCTATTTTCCTGTATCTTATTATAGCTAGCTTAATTTGTTTTATAAATAAGAAATTGGAAAAAATGTGTGAAAGAAATAATGTTATGTTTGTGGATGTGTTGGATTAATACAAGAGAGTTATATAGTAAAGATGGATTGCACTTAGCAAAACAAGAAAATGAAGTTTTAAAGAGTTTGATTTACAAAGAATATAGTTCAGGAAACTTATAAAGGGGGTGGGGTTTTAAATTGTAGTATTATCAGAAAAAAGAAGAATGGACAAGATGTAAGAAATAAACAAAGAGTAGTTGATTCAGATATAACTGTAAATGTGAAGAGGAAATGGAGCTGTAAAATCAATGGTAAGCATGTTATTTATAAATGTAATAGAGAAGAGTCAAAAGAATTTATAAAAGAGTAGTTAGGAAAAAAGAAATGGTTAAAATTGAATATATTAATATGGAAGATAATAGGAGACCAGAAAAGTGTCTGGAATCAAATAAAGTTAAAAATGAAGAGCTTGAGGTACTAGCAGTAGTGAGAACACATCTACAAGAAGAAGAACCTATACTGGAAGACTTGGTATGACAGGGTATAAATAAAAAAAAAAGAAAAAAGAAGTGGTGATATAGAAGTTATGTAAAAAAAAAATTAATTGTTAAATGTCAAGAACATTTGTGGTTTGAGATAAAGTTAGGAAGACAAAAAATGGATGGTGGCAATAGTATATATATGGCCATTGGAGATAGTCAAATTATAATGAAGTTGAACAGTAGCACATATGAATGCCTAATTAAAAATATACAACATTTCAAAAAAGAGAAAAAGAATAATGGTTATAGGGTTGAGTGTATTGAAGAAACTGATGATGTAGATAACAAGAATGAACAGCTTTTGAAGAATTTTTGTCAGAAAGTAAATTTGAGTATTAAAAATTTATCAAAAATTTGTGAGGGATAATACTTATGGTCTAGAAATAATATATTTCACACAGTAGATTATGTATTAGTAGAGAACGAGGGAATGAATAAACTATGGAAACTTAAAATGTTTGATAATGAAGAGAGAGTATGTAATAATGATCATATATTCTTTATAATAGAAATGATTAGTAATATGATGGAAAATAGTAATCAAAATAGAAAGGATAGTGAAAGATGTAGATGGAGAATGAATGATAAAAGTAAGTTAGAAGAATAGAAAATAAAAGTTGAAGAAATCATGGAAGAATTGTTTGGGGATGAATATAAGGACTAGTGTTGTGAAATAGAAAAATGGGCAAGTAGAGTTTTTGGTGAGCATATTCAGATGAATAAAAATAATAGAAAAGTGAGAGTTAGTAAAAGTATAAAATAGAAGAAAGAAGCATGCAGAGAATAAAAGTATGATATTAGGAACAAAGAAAGTGAAAAATATATTGATGTTAAATGGGAAAAATATTTTTTAAAAAAGTTGGCTAAAATAGATAATTATAGAGAGAGAATGAAACTAAATAGTAAATTGTTGGAGGATATTAATAAAAGTGGAAATGGGAGTAAAAAATTTTAAAATATGTTAAAAGAACAAATATGAAGGAAAGGAAATAGTATTACTAGATGATGATAGTATAGAGTGTAGTTCTAGAAAAGAATTAGAAACAATCTTAAATAAGTATGTAATGGAAATAGAAAAAATGTTAGACATGAAGAACAGGGTGATAACAAACATAAAAGTATATAGTAATGGAAGTATTAGGTTTACAGAAAATGAACTGAATGAGTCAGAGAAGAAATTGAAAAGTGGAAAAGAGGTTTAAATGTAAGGGCAGCAGAGATGGTAATGAATTTAGGACATAGGGCAAAATTAAACCTATTATCATGTTTTGATAAAATGACATGGAAGAGAGATTCTCCAGTTAGTTGGAATAATACAAAAGTAACACTACTATTTAAAGGAAAGGGTAAGAATCATAGAAAGTTAATATAGTGGTAACAGCAATGTTATATAAAGTTTTCACATATATGGTGTCTGGAAGGGTCACAAAATGGATGCAAGAAAATAATATCATGGCAGAAATGCAAGAAGATTTTCACTCGAATAGGTATATAGGAAATAGTTAATTTGTAGTTACACAACTTATAGATATGAATAGAAAGAAATACAGGTAGATAGTTATATATAGCTTTTATAGGTATAGAGAAGGCATATGGTAGAATAAATAGAAATAAGATTATGGGTAAGTTTAGTAAATTTGGGAATGGATGGAGCTTTAATGGATCTTATTAAGAAAATAATTACCATACATATAGATTAGGGAATGTAGAATCAATTAAAGTTAAAAATGGGGTGGGATTAAAGCAAAGATGTTCTATGTCATTTTGTTTTTGCTGTATTTGAGAGAAATGGAGAGAGCAGTAGAAAAACTAAGTAGAGGAGTAGAAGTTACCATTAATAGGTAGCAAGGGAATATATACATTATTGGGTCTCTTATTTGTGGATGATATTTTCTTGTGCACAGAAAGTAGGGAGATATGGAAGTTATGCTGAAGACATGCACAAGGATGGGTCAAGAGATGGTGATTAAATTTAGTGAAGAAAAATCAAAAGTAATGATTAATACTGGGAAAAGTCAAAAAAATTTTATTGGAGGATATAAAGTTACATATGGGAAATAATATGACTATTTGGGAATTGTCTTAAGGAATCATAACCTCCAATAAAAATTTGTTGTATTTTCTTTCCCCAATATTAGAGATTGATAAAGAAATTAACAATGTTTTTATATAATAAATATGATGTAGCCAGAATTATATGGAAAGGAATGGCAGCAACAGGGTTAACATATGGTAATGATGTGTTATTTGTTAGTAAAGTGGTGTTATATTAATCAAAAAATGTATAAAGATAAATAGGAAGATGTGCTTTAGATGCAGATGTATGGATGACAAAGGAGGCATTCAAGGAGAAATGAGATAGTCAAGAATTTATATGAGAAATGCCAAAAGCAAAATGAAAATGTTCACTAATTGCAATTTATGGATAGTAAGAAAATAGCCAAAATAGTATTTAATTGGGTTATGAGTAAAGGGCTGGAAACAAGATGGGTAAGAAAGTAGTACATTATGCAGATGATTTGGATAAAGAATTTATGTCAGTATACTTATACAAAAGGTAGGATGTCTGTGTTAGGAGAATTGCTGTGTGTTATATTTGGTAATGAATGGGATAGAAGAATAGATGCATTAATAAATAATAGGGAGTTGGAGAGATTGAGAACTAGTTTATGGAGAGTAAAAAGAGTTTAAGTTTATATAGGAGTAAACAGAATATTGGGTTTGAGTTAATTCATGATAATAGCAAGGAAAGTATGAAGCATAAGAAAATAATCACCTGAGTGGATGTGCAATGTGCCAGCCAATCATTGTTGGGATTTTAAAACAATGAACTGCCTTAGTAGTAAGTGATTGAGAAAGAATTCAGTTGATTTTTGGAGATTCACCTGTGTACATGGATATATATTCAAGTAGAATGTTTTCTTTTCCATAGTGACTTCATGCATGAAGAACTGGCCTCAAAACATGACATGAAACAAATAGGACTCCTTAAGGGTCATATTGATCTTTATTATTATTTATTATG
The DNA here is from genome assembly GCA_028023455.1 of Epiperipatus broadwayi. Lineage (NCBI taxonomy): Eukaryota > Metazoa > Onychophora > Udeonychophora > Euonychophora > Peripatidae > Epiperipatus > Epiperipatus broadwayi. The sequence continues at coordinate 2,179,737 of JAQFVV010006200.1, read as the reverse complement.
CCTTTGAGCCCATTGATGTAATAATTGTATATATATGTAAATAGTTAAATGTTTAAGGGATCATGTAATTAAAGTTACTTTAAAATTAACTGTGAGTCATTATTAACACCCTCATGGAAGCATGTTATATATATGTAGTTGCACTTGTGGAAGTGCATTCCATAACAGGTAGACATAGCAATTGGTGCAATTTCAGTCTTAATTCAGACTATTAAGTAAAGAAACAGTTAAATTGGGTAAAGCCAAAGCAATTCAAGTAAAATTAGGGAATTTGATGTCAGGAAGGCAAGTAGTTGGCCCCTGTACATTCAACATGTAGAGAAATACTTATTTATCAATAAAGTTAAAGTTGATAAGTATAAGATTGCTGCATTATTATACTTTGTGGGTAAAGGAGTTATTGAGATAGCTAACAGGCTCACAGAACCCTTAATTCCTGAAGAATGTTCATACTGTCACATCAAAAACATTTGGCAAGCCATTTTAAGTCCCAACCTTTGAGGCACAAGCCAGACTGCAATCTCATGCCAGAAACCAATATTGGAAGAACAGTATTAAAGATTATGACATTGCTTTATGTAATCTAGCAAAGAATTGCATCTAAAGATCTTTCCTAGATGAAGCCCTGCTGGAAAAATTGCTTAAGGGTATGTGCAATGATAACTTATGGCAACAACTGTTGGCTGTGACTGATTTGGATTACACTAAAGTTATAAAATGGAATATAGTCCATGAACTTGTGCTCCAGAAAATTTATATCTCATAAATTTTCTGAAGTTCAAAAGCAACAGTAAATACAAACTTGTAAAACAGTGAGTAAAGAAAGGTTGGATGATAATGAAAATATGGCTAACAGTGAAACTGGGTTTACATGTTTTTGCTGTGGGAAAAAGGGCCACAAAGCCAGAAATTGTTATTATAAAAGAGAACACTGTAAAAAGTGTAGGAAAAAAGTGCTCATCAGGGCAAGGGCCCAAATGTGAAAAAATTGTCCACCACTGATGACAAAATTGTGTTACAACTTAAGTTGGGTGATCAACCTATCTCCATGAAAGTGGACAATGGTAGCAGCATATTTTTGATATCAGTCTGTGATTGGTATATTGTTACATCCAAGTGTAATAAATAACTCAAATTAGAGAAAACTAATCTCAAAGCACTAGACATAAACAGCAATGCAGTCAAGATTAAAGATGTTGTTTAGGCCATATATGTAGAATAAATAGAAAAACAATAAAGCTGCCACTATACATAGGTTATGCTCCTATAAATCCCTAATCAGGCATCAATGGTTTAAAAAATGGGGATTAAACTCACAATAGTGAAAAAGATCAATTGGAAAATGAAATGCAAATCCAAATTTTCTAGTTATTTAATGGGGAACCTGGTGTTATTAAAACTATGCCTGTATCAATAGAGTTAAGCGCTGATGCACTACCTAAAATATGTAGACCTTGGAAACTTCCATTTACACAAAAAGAGAAAGTCAAAAATGAAATTGCCAACTGTTTAAGACAAGGGTATTACAACCTACAGAGAATTCTAATTGGGCAACCAAACCCAATGGTCAGATTTGTTTGTGCAGTGATTATAGTTTTGGTCAACAAGGTGATCAGTCAAAGTGTGTAACCAGTCCATAATGTCAGGGAGATATTAGTGTCACTACAGAAATCAAATTTTTTTTGCTAAATTGGATCTTAATGCTGCTTTCCATCAAATACAGTTAATGATCAGACAGCTGAAATATTAACACTTACCACTCACATAGGTTTACTTAAATGCATGCAGCTTCCATTTGGAATAATGATGGCCCTGAGTATTTTTCAATCTAAAATTGAAACTCTCCTTAATGGACTAGAGGGCATTATTCTATATTTTGACAACATTCTTATCACAGCTATGACAGAAAATGATCTCAGAATGTGTATACAAAAGTCTTCAAAAAACTGGATAAATTCGGGGCTAAACTGAACACCCAAAAATGCATTTGGAAAGTGAGCAAAATTAAGTTCTTAGGTCACATTGTATCCAAAAACAGCTCATCTCTGGCCTCTGATAAAGCTAAAGTGGTTGAAGAAGCACAGTAAACTAGCAATGTAAAAAAATTTCCAGACCTTAATATGATCTGTTAAAAAAGAACCAGAAATGGAGGTGGGAAGATGAGTAAGAAAAAGCTTTTTTATATACAAAATTGCTGCTTCTAATAAATTACTCATCCATTAAACAGCAACTTAGAAGTAATGCTTACCATGGACACACCAGAATTTGGTGTTGGGGTTGTATTATGTCACCCAGCGGTGAATGACCTATCATTTATTCACTGACTACCTTATCCAAGACAGAGAAAAAGTATAGTCAGTTGGACAAGGAGACCCCTGCAATTTTATTTGGTATCAAAAAATTCCATCAATATCTATACAGCCACACATGTACAATAGTAACAAATCACAAGCCCCTATTAGGAATATTAGGAGCTATTACAGACTTGAGTCCATGCATGTTGTATTGGCTAAACATATTGGTGGAATACAATATACTTTAGTATATAAAAAAGGGAAACAAATAGGGCATCTGGATACTTTATCTTGCATGACTGATCAATCTGAATGACACATAAAAAATTGAAATTAATTATATCAATGCCTGGAAGAATCAGACCCTCAACAGCAAAACAGTGGCAATAATGGCTACCAGTGGCTGATAAAACAGATCAGTGAAGGATGGCTGAAAAAATGATCAAGTTTTCTGCATAGGGGATTATGGAATGCCCATGAAGAGTTACCAGTATGCAAAGGATGCATTCTCAGGAGTGACTGGGTTCTTATCCCACTGAAAGGAAGAAATCAGATTGTGAAGCTGTTGCATGAAGGCCATCTAGGAATTGTGAGAGCAAGGGCATTAGTTTGTAGTTACATCTGATGGCCTGGCATTAATACTGATATTAAGTAAAACATTAAAAATGCAAAAATTGTCAAACATGTGCTAAAGTACCTCTAGGTAAGTTTGAACTATGACCTAAAGTGGAAAGGCCATGGCAAAGTGTACACATCAATCAGTGCAATCCATTTGAAAGTCATCTATTTTTAATAGTGGTTGACACATTTTCAGGGTGGACCAAATACAAAATAGTAAATAGCACCAGTACAGATGTGTCACTAAGCAAACTTTATGAAATTTTTGCACATCATAGTTTTCCAGAAACGGTCATATCTGACAATGGAACAGGTTTTACTGTGCAAAAATTTGAAGATGTGATTCAGGAATGGGGGATAAAACACTCCCTCACATGCCCTACTATCCTCAATCTAACAGGTTAGCTGAGAAAAGAGTTCAAACCCTTTAGTCCACCATCAACAAATTGAGGAAAATTAAAATTCATGAAGCAGTGTTGACTGCATTCCTTCATCATCATATGACACCTAGTACCAAATCTGGGAAATTACTGACTGAAATATATCTCAGTAGGAAGTTGCACACAAAATTAATGAACATTGTGCCAATCATGGATAAAAATGATCATCAAACTGGTACCGGTAAATATTTCCAAATATAGACCACAGGTAAAAATGTGGGTAAGAAATAACACTAATAAGTTTTGTTTGCAGGTGGAAATTATTTGGCATCTATCAAAACAAGTGATTGCAGTTCAAATGAAGAGTGAGGAAATACATCACATATACATCAACCAGCTGTGCAAAGATAAAAGTGAGGAGATAGTACCCGACCTACTCAGAACAATGAATACCAAAGATCAGGTACAAAGAGGCAACACATCAACAGATGCAAATAATAATTAACAACCATAAGCCAAAAGGACAATAAAGACACCCATCTCTGAACTTGGGGGAAGTAATGTTATGTATGCGTATATTTATATTTTCTTACATACACATATATACATGTAGAAACTTTTAAAGAGAAAAAAGTTATCAGTAAAATATTAAAGAGACATTCTTTTAAAGTAGAAAAATAAGTTATAGTTAAATTAGATAAAAAAGATTAGATGCTTAAAATAAACAATGGTCTAATTAGTGCAGTCGAAAAGTCATTAAGAGGAATGCGAGTAGATTCTTTTTAGATAAATGATGATCTATAATCTATATAAATAACTAATTAATTAAAAAGGCAAAGATAATAATTAATTGCCTGTATGAAACATAAGGAAATAATCACATGAGTGGATGTGCAATATACTAGCCAAACATTGCTAGGATTTAAAAACAATAAACTGCGTCAGTACTAAGTGATTAAGAAAGAGTTAAGTTGATTCTTGAAGATCCATCTGTGTAAACAGATATATATTTGAGGAAAATGTTTTCTTTTCCACTGACTTCAAGCGCAGAGAACTGGCCTCCAAATGTGACAAGAGTCAGCTAGGACTCCTTAAAGACTGTATTGATCTTTATTATTATGCCTTCAGACCCATTGATGCAATAATTGTATATATATATGTAAATAGCTAAATGTTAAGGGATTGCATAATTAAAGTTACATTAAATTAACTGTGAGTCATTATTATCGCATTCATGGACGCATGTTATATATATAGTTGCACTTGTGGAGTGCATTCTCCAACAGTTAGACATAGCAAATAGTATCCTTGAAAAATTTGCATGATGGTGATAAGTCATTCTGGAGAAACACCATTCATATAATTACCAAAAATCAACATTATCTTGATATATCCAAAGTAATAATAATAATTTATTTATTTATGTTATATTATATGACTCATTAAAATAGCAATGACTGTTTTCTTAAATTCGAGAAACACCATTCATATAATTACCAAAAATCAACATTATCTTGATGTATGCAAAATAATAGTAATAATCTGTTTATTTATGTTATATTATATGAATCATTAAAATAACAATGATTGTTATCTTAAATTGTAGACTTATAAATGTTCTCATATTCATGTTTTGGTGAATTTGAATCTTTTGTTTTTTCTCTAATTCTATTCTTATCTATACGAGTAATATTATAATACATATCCTAATCTCACTGGCTAATGTGGTTTTCTTATACAACTATATATTATCATATTCTTAGTATGTGGTTGGATATATAACTACTTACGTTGACTTACCCTTCAAATTCTTTATAAAAAATTACTATTTTTTATGATTCATTTCCATTCTTTTTTTAAAATTAATTTCACATAAATAAATAATTACTGAGTGCTTACAAATATTTTTAAAATTATATTTTAAAGTATAATACTCTCAGAAAATCTGTAATTCTAGAAAAAATATCCCTTGGGTGATACACAAAAGAATGACCACTATTTTTAAAAGAGATTAATATATATATTATCAGGGATAGCTAAACTTTTAGATGTTGGAGTGACTTTTTTGGTGAAAGTGTACCTGATGGTAACTACATTTTTTCAGGGCTTCAAACTGGAAACCAGAAAAAGATGTTATTTTTGCTGGGACAAAAAAAAATAATAATAATAACGGTTGGTTTGAAGACCTATTTTCTTTTTAAATCTCATTGGGGATTATTTGCTAGACAGACAAAGTGTTTTAAAATCAGTTCATTAAAATCCTTGTTTCTTCAAGACAAGTTATTTTCATTTTTTCTTGGGGAAAATGGCAATTAAATATTTCTAAGAATTTTAGCATTAGATAAAAATAATTTAATTCTTTTCAGCTTTTCCCAACCTGGGTTTATTTTTGAGATCGACAATAACAACAAGTGTTATTTTAATTTCAACTATTTTTAAGCAAGAATAATTTTGAAGTTTTGTTTTTTTTTATTTATTATTATTTTTTATATTAAAATCAGCTCTGGATTTGTCACTATAATTTGTCAATGTTCACATCAGTTTTGCAGTCACCGTTTGACTGTGGTCAACATCATGGCTACCCCTGATATATATATAAATCAAATAAAAACATCTGCCATAGGTTATTAATTATAAAAATAATAAAATTAAGTATCGTCAGCACTCCTGAATTTTCATAATTGTTATTAATATTTACCATTAATACTTAATAATTTTATGTATTATCTCTTATATAAAACCTTATTTCGTTTGTTGTCTGAATGTTGTCTGCAATGCTGTTTAATTTATTGCTTTACCAAATTACTTTTTTCTAATCTGTTGCTTTACTAAATTACAAAAACAACAAATTTGACAGTGTTGAAAAAAAAAAAATTAAATAACTATACCTAACTAAACCGTAATTTATATTATGAGCATTTTATGCAAAGGAAGTAATTTCATCCTTTATATTTAATAATCCATAATATTTTATGCAAAGGAAGCAATTCCACCATTAATAAAAAATGCTTAGAAAAAAAATCAGTATAAGCGCTTTTAATTAAAGTACAGAACTGAATAGATATCGTATTTAAATCATGAAAGAAACATGATTACAGTACATAAATTCATGTTTGAAATTTGATAATTACTGGGGGGGGGGGATAGATGCTCTAGTACTATTTTTATATTTAGTTTTGGTTAGCATATAATTGAAGTCGTGTAGTTTGATTTTGCATAATTCACGCAAATTCTGCCATTTGCACAGAACGCTGTCAAATTCATATATTAAATATAACAGGTATATTTAAAATTTAAATTTAGAGATTTATTTTGATTAGGAGCATTTTATCCAAAGCAAGTAATTATACAAAGCAGAAAAAAATTGTTAAAGCAACCATTAAAAAAAAAAAATTACAAAAACAATGGTGACATTAAAAAAAAAGACAGCCTTTATTTTCATATTTATTTATATAATATTAAATTTTTTGCTTAATTTGCATAAAAATCTTTAAAAAATGTCTTAAGGTAATTAATTAAAAAAATATGGCTTATTTAGGCTGGGTCCAAAAGTAGGTTTACAGTTATTAAACTACCTTCTATATGGTTGAAGTTACTTGCTTAGTAATACCAATATAAAACATTCCTCAAAGTATAAATCTAACTTACATAAACAGCTTTTTTCTTGCTGATTGTAATTTATTTTATTATGTAATGCTAACTTTTTACTTGATGATATTTTTTTATTTCAGGATTAATGGCAAACAATTTAAATCAAGAGCAAAGAAAATGGATATTAAAGCAGTATTGGAAGTCTGAAAATGCCGAGATGGTATGTACAGCATGGCAAGAAACTTTTAACACTTTTCCACCTTCACGACAAACAATTTATCATCTAAGGAGGTTCAGTGAGTAATGCACTGAAATCTGGACATCCTAAAACTTCTGACACCAAAGAAAATGAAATGTTAGTGGCTATGACATTTGTGAACCAAGGAAATCCACATGATGTGCTTCTGCAGAACTATCCATACCAAGAACATCATTGCAATGCTTAATGCATAAACTGAAATTAAAACCTTACCAACCAAGACTAGTACATGGTCTTTTAGAGGACGACACAGATCATTGACTGGAGTTCTGCGAAATGATGTGTAATCAATTTACTGGAGAAGAATGTGACTCTTTGGATAAAATTATTTGGTCAGATGAGGCTTGCTTTAAATTATCTGGTCATATGAACAGGCATAACTGTGTGTACTGGATTAATGAAAATCCCCCATTTGACCATAGAGACTGAACTAAACCAGCCTGGCATTACAGTTTGGGGTGCATTATCAAGCAAAGGTGTTGTTGGCCTGTTTTTTTAATAGAACTGTAAATGGAAAGAACTACCTGGACATGCTTTGTGAAGTAGTAGTGCCACAACTCAAAACTAAACCTAACTTTGATGAACTTTTCTTTCAACAGGATGGAGCACCACCACATTATGCATCTACAGTAAGAGACTACCTTAACCAAGTTTTTCCACAGCGTTGGTTCGGAAGAAGGGGCAGCATCGAATGGCCACTACGTTCACCTGACCTGACACCTATGGATTTCTTTTTTGGGGATGTTGTTAAGAACAAGGTTTATGAGAAGAAATCCAAAACAATAAATGATTTAAAAGATTACATTCATCTCGCATTCACAGAAATTGATGAAGAGCAGATTTTGTGCCACATTGTGTGTCTGAGTGTCCTGGAGAGATTTGAAGAATGTTTCAATGTTGAAGGAGGATATTTTGAGCATTTGAAAGATTAAATTGTTTATGTTTATGTTAACAGGTATAACGAATTTCCCGCTGTTCTAGGGTCGAATTTTCAAATAAATAGTTTACGTGATAACTGTAAACCTACTTTTGGGCCACCCTGTATATATATATAATCCATGGATCAAATAGAAGGATCCTTCAGCTTGGAAGATGGCAGCGTACCTGAATTTTTAAAATTGTTAGTAATATTTATCACGAATACTTAAATTTTTTAATATATTATTATATATATAAAAAAATTCATGGATCAGGTAGAATAATCCTTCAATCTGGAAGAGGGTGATATTTACACATGGAACTAGCAATAACTTGGGGAAAAAATAATTAAAATTTTAAAATGAAAGAAAAGTAATGAAGTGCTAGATAATCAGTATGAAATTCCTCTAATTGGCAATTTTATTAGTTCCAATGGAATGAAGTGAGTTTAACATGAAAATACTAGATAATAATAAAAGATCTAAGAAGAACTTCAAATTGCAGAAAGAAGACCAAAACAATGGCTTAACAACATCAAGAAAGAATTTTTAAAAATGAGTCATCATCATTTTTAACTATTATTAATGCACTGTAGAATAATATCTCCAAGTTTATTTTTTAATCTCTAGCATTTCTTTGTTATATCACACCAGAAAACTTCCTGACCTTATCTATTCATCTCATATGTGGTCTCTTTCCAATCTTTTATAATCTCTTGGAATCCAATTTAAAATTTCAATTATTCATCTATAATCATCTCGAACTGTATTCAGTTCAACTTCATTTTAGCCCCAATTCTTTCAACAATGTCAGTCCTATTTGTTTATTCTCTCATTTATGTATTTCATTTTTAGTGACTACTTGATATTGCTAACATACACTCTCCATAGTAGTCTGATAGGTCTGAAGTCTCTGTATTTTTTATCCAATGAGTGTCAAATCTTGGGTTCATAGGCAATAACTGGTAAAACACATATATGAAAAACCTTTCTTTTCAAACCCTTATCAATAAATTATTTCTACCAAAATTACACCATCCAAGTTTAAATCTATGATTAATTTTATTTATGTTTCCATCTGTATTAATAATTTGACCAAGATATTTGAAGTTGTTAATGTCTACTTCATAATTATCAATTTTTATTTTTTTCTGAGAAAATTCACTGAACATTACTTTAGTCATTTTTAGCATTTATTAGTCCTACTTACTCATTTTCATCTGATAGCTCCTGCAACATTTCCTGAAGCTCTGAAACATAATTTGCAAAAAAAAAAAAAAAAAAACTACATCATCTACAAAATCTAAATGACTTAAATAATCTCCATTTACTTTTACTCCTTTAGCTTCCTATATTAATTCACAAAATATTTCTTGCAGCACTGCTGTAAAAAGTTTTGGAGATATGGAGTCACCTTGTCATACACCCTTCTCAATTTTCATTCCTCTTAATTTGATAATGTAATATATTCAATGCTGTTGCATTTTATAAATATTTTTCAAAATATGATAATATCCCAAGTCTCTGTCTTGGGGATCTAAAACATTAGTCACTATTGAAAGCTTATAGAGTCAAATGCCTTTTCATAATGTACAAATTTAAACATAATAACAATTCATATTCATTGCTTCTTTAAATAACTTTTCTCAATATTTGGATATGAGCCATTATGTTATAACCATTTTGAAATTCAGCTTGTTTATTTTTTTTGGTTGGTTAAAATCTGAAGTTTGCTATGGATGAGTTGTAATTATCTTAGTAAAGATTTTATAAAGAGCTGATAGAAGATTAATACATTTGTAGTTTCTAATATCTTGTTTATTACTTTTCTTAAATATCAATATTACTACTGCATTCTTTCAATCATCTGACATATTTTTATCATTTACACATTTGGTATGAAGCTTTCCTTATAATATTTCAATTTGTCATCTGCTTTTTTAAAATATCAAAAATAATTCTATTATTTCCGGGAGGCCTTCCTATTTTTTAAAGATTTAATTGCAAGTGTCACCTCATTATTTAAAATCCTTGACAAGTGAAAAGATGTAGTAATGGTAGGAGATATTTGTTTTGTTTTTGTTCTTCATTACTTTATAATTCTTTATGGAATTCTTTCATACATTTTATGATGTCATCTCTCTTTTTTAGTAATAATTCTATACATATATTATTGTTGAAACAACTTTTCTTCTCATATAAAAATGTTGTTTCATACTTCTGAGACTTAATTTCTTCTATAGTTTATCTTGCCAATTCACTGTTCATATCAATGATGAACAAATGTTATCACCTCATCATAATTCTCTATTATCTAATTATTATTCTTAGCTTAGTTAGAAAAACTTAAGACCCCTATAAATGCATAGGGTTGAAAAAGAGTATAGTTTGTTGTTATACAGTAGGCCTTCTGTATCCACTCTTTTAATATCCACTTATTCAGTGACTCATAAATTGGGGGGGGGGGGTTCCAAAATTTTATACATATTGTACAACACCCCCATTTACCTGTTTTGTGCACATAATACCCATTGTTTTTCTGTAGAGAATTATGAAATTTAAACACTATTTAAAAAATTAGCTCTAAAGTTCAAAGTTATAGCAATTCTTCCATGACTAAAAAAACCATAGAAAGTTTGTTTACATGATAAAATGAAAATAATTGATTAAGTCAAAAGAAATAAAATATATAAGCTATAACTGACTGATTTAAAATCACCTTTCTGAAAAATAATTTTAAAAAAATCATGCTAGTATTTTTTTGTTTATAAAACTAGTAAAGTTATATCCATGATACATAATAAATATCTGGTGAAGACTGAAAAAATATTAAATTTGTGGGTGAAAAATATGACCAGAAGAATGTTCAGTCAAGGAATATAAAGATTTTAACACCAAAATGTTCTAGTAAACAGTAATACTTGAAAGTAATATATTATCTGAAAAGAATTTAGCTTATGCAGTAGTTTCAGTATAAATAATATTCCTGCAAGCAATGATATCAAAGAGTAATTTATTGTTCCAAAAGTCATTATTTCTACATATCTAAAAACTTTATTCAGCAAAAGATTTTGATAAGAATGATGCTAAATTATTTAGTGTTAATAAGAGATGCTTTTATAAATTCAGAAAATAATACGAAGTTAAAAATATCACATAAGCATAATATATTTTGTAATTTCAAGGATTTAGTGAGCTTTATCTCACAAAATTATACATACAGCCATATTAGAAATAAGCTTTACATAGTATAATTAGCAAGATATGTCTACCATGCTTTTGATTGTTTAATCACAATAGTCATAACCATGGCATTGAGGGTGAGAAGAAAATTTTGATATTTATTAGAAAACAAATCACAGTAGAGAATTTGCATAATAGCTCTTATTCAAACTGCTAAAATTTTTATTCAAAAATAAACCATCTGTCCATCCAAACAATGACAAACTCAGGTTATCACTGCCTTATATTCCCAGTGCTGCCTATTGTATTATCAAAGTCTGTGCTTTAACTCATAAAATCAGCCTTTGCACCCCTCTCACACTGAATAAGATAATTAAAAACACCAAAGATAATCTGCCCTTAGAGCTGAAGTCTCAAATAGTTTACAAAATTGGATGCAACTATACTAACTGTGTGCAGTTTATTATGAGAAATTGCACGCCAATCTATCCACTCAAATTGCACACCACTGATATTTATATGACTAACCTAAAGTGCATACTGATGCTAAATCATTTTTTTATAAGATTGAATCTAACCTAGGTCACACCTTCGAACCCATTTCTGCTAGTTTTGCCTGTTTTGAATATAATGATGGCAAGTGCAAAGTGAAAGAGGTTTAGCACATTGCCAGAGATAAACACGTGATTAACAAAAAAGATTTCTGCATCCCTCTTTCAAAAAAAATGGCCAATATATTATTTTATTTACTATTCAAGTATATATATTCTCTATTATGATTTGTGCCCTAATAAATACCAAAGTTTTCTTCTCACCATCAATGCCATGATTATAACACTTATAATTAACGAATCAAACGCATTTTACGCATACTTTGCTGATTATACAATATAAAGCTTATCTCTGATACAGTTCTACGTATGTTTTGTATTATAATATATTTTGACAATTTACCATCATCAATTTTTATTTATTTATTTATTTTTTGAAAAAGTAAGTCAAAGAGTGAGTGAACATATATTCGGTTTACTTAATTTCTTTTTATTCTTTGCTATATGGCATTTTTATATTATTAATAATGGCAGAATATCAAGACATTATATATATATATACACACACGCGTAAATGTGGTTTTTCTTATTATTTTTAATTTGACAACTTGCATCCTTTTCGTAACTGCATTATTCTTTTTTAAAAATTATTTTTGTTGATATTTTAAAGTAGATAATTTATATATTTAAATGTTGGCACTGTATGTGTATATATATAAGTAAATGTAAACATTACAAGCATAAAGCTAAACTAGTCAATATAAAATCAAAACTACCCCAAATCTAAAATTAAACCAGACCAGCATAAAAATAATATTAAAACACAACCTAAGGTTTCACTGCTACAAGCAGACTTCTCAAGTGTAAAGAACTACAAAAAAAACCACACATTATATATACTATTAAAAACTACCCACAAATCCATTCACTTCCCATCCACCCTTAATATTAAAAGAACTCTTAAATAAGTTAATTGCTTCAGAATAATAAATTTTCAATAATAAAGACTCTTTAATTCTTCTTTTGATTTCATTTCTCTCAAAGAAGACAACCTTAGCTTCATCAAAATCAATAGTGTGGCCTGTATCCTTTTCATGGACATACAAAGCAGAACTAAGATATCTATTTTTAACTCTACTTTTATGAACCTTTATTCTTTCATTTAAACTCAAACTACTCTGACCTATGTAAACCTTCTTACAAAATAAACAAGGAATAAAATATTAGTTTATATTAGTTTTATGGAAGAGGAAATTATTATTAAAAAGAATTGTTTATATGTAAAATTATTTGTCAGATATGTTGATGATTGTTTATTTGTAGTTGAGAATGATAAATTGAAGGAATTTGTAAATGAGTTTAATTGTTTTGATCCTTCTATAAAATTTGTGTTAGAAGGAGGGGGGTTAGATTTTGGTAAGTTAAAATTTTTAGATCTTTTGGTGATTAGAAATATAGAAACTAATTGTTTATTGTGCAGTCATTTAGTTAAAAGTAAAGAATTAAGATCTATAATTAAACCTGATAGCTATCAGTCTGTATCTCATAAAGTAGCTGCTTTAAGGAATTATTGTCATAGGAATATTAAATTAAATAATTCTAGTGGGGTAGCTTTGTTTCAGAAATATCAATTTTATAAAGATTATTTGAGTGTTGGATACTCTGATAAATTTGTTAAAAGTATTTTATTTAATAGTAATATTTGTAAGGATGTAAAGGTTAAAGAAAAATATGATTTTATTTCTTTGCCATTTAAATTGTCTTCTTATAAAATTGTGTGTAGAAATAGTAAATTGTTTGGAAATAAGAAAATTGCTTGGAAAAGGGGTGTTACATTGAATAATTTATTAAATAATACAAAAGAAGTTTTTGATAGAAAGACTATTCCTGGTGTGGTATATTTTATTCCTTGTTTATTTTGTAAGAAGGTTTACATAGGTCAGAGTAGTTTGAGTTTAAATGAAAGAATAAAGGTTCATAAAAGTAGAGTTAAAAATAGATATCTTAGTTCTGCTTTGTATGTCCATGAAAAGGATACAGGCCACACTATTGATTTTGATGAAGCTAAGGTTGTCTTCTTTGAGAGAAATGAAATCAAAAGAAGAATTAAAGAGTCTTTATTATTGAAAATTTATTATTCTGAAGCAATTAACTTATTTAAGAGTTCTTTTAATATTAAGGGTGGATGGGAAGTGAATGGATTTGTGGGTAGTTTTTAATAGTATATATAATGTGTGGGTTTTTTTGTAGTTCTTTACACTTGAGAAGTCTGCTTGTAGCAGTGAAACCTTAGGTTGTGTTTTAATATTATTTTTATGCTGGTCTGGTTTAATTTTAGATTTGGGGTAGTTTTGATGATATAAGTAAATATATTACGGCATTGATAAATATATAATACATAGGAAGATAAAACTCCAAAGCACTTACTACGTAAATACAAATCTCCCTTGCATCAGATGAAAATATAATCATTTTCATTTTGTCATCTGAGATATTAGATAAACATATGGATTAAAGCAGTGATAATAACAAAACTTCATTTGAAATCAACTAAGATGGCATAGTAGCTTCATTAAAAAGGCTATTGATTTAAAAATTGCTCATTGTTATCATTGTTTAATTTTCAGGCCTGTATGTGATTTTAGATGTTAATATGATAATGATTCATTTTTTATCTGAACATAGTAGACTTTGGTACAAGGAGGCATTGCATTTATATAGTATCCATTTTAGAAATTTATATACATATAAATTAAACGGAGGTAAACAATTTCCATGAGCCATTAGTATATAGCACTCGTAGATCAACACATATCAATAAAGAATAGAAGGTCACCTATTCTTTAAGTTTTGATAAATTTAAATAATCATTCATTGATATGGTTGGATTTAGAGAAGGATAAATGTACATTAGCCATATTTTGAATATGGCTTAAATTATTTTGAAATCATATGTATGGATATTACTGGCCAAAGAACTTAAAAATAAGTGGCCACCTGTTCTTTATTAATATTTATTGATATATGCATGCTATATATTAATGTATTGCAGAAAGGGTTTTTATGCAATATTTATTATTTACCCACATATATATAGAACCAGATGCATTTATTATATATGTGTGTAAGAGTTTTTAAAGTTTAAAATGACTATTATATGAGTTTTGCTTTAAAAATAAATCCTAGGTATAATATAGAATAAAATATCTTTATATAACAACAAAATAATACATGACAATAACTGTAATATAATCATATAATCACAACATAAAAAAGCTCTTTTCAGCAATTTTTAATTTTTGCCCTTTTCAATATGTCTTGGTTAACCAAAAAAAAAAACAACAACAACCTATATTGCATACATAAAGACATCTACTGGCTCTATAAAAAACTAACACAAGCCTATAATTATGCTTTAATATCTTTATAATAACACATTATATAACCCTCCATTCATTCTTCATTATCCAATTATTAGTTAAATTAATTGATGTTTTATAAATGTTCATATAATTATTTCTGTTATGATTAATGTAATTAGTTTCATATATCTTCATCTATTAATTTCTTTAATATAATTTAATGGGCTTATATTTTTAACACAATCTATTCTATGTCCATATTTTAAGTAGTGAACATATAATGCAGATCTGTCATCTCTCCTATTAATAGCATTATTATGTTCCTTAGCTCTTTCTTCCAATTGTTTCACTGTATATCCATAATAAAACATATTGCAAACTCTACAAGTCATTTTATACACTCTACCTTTTTATATTTTATATCATCTTTTATTTTATAATTTCCTATTAATATATCAAGATTTTTACTATTTGACCATCATATTTTAATATTTTTATCTATATAATTTTTATTTTTTAAAAATGTATGATAAATATTAGGAACATATAAAAGTTTTATCCATTTTATATTGTCTGATTTACTATTATTACCCAAATTATATTGTTTATAATTAAAGAATATATTTCTAATACTTCTAGGGTTATATCCATAATTAGTATACACTTTTATAAATTACTCCAATATTCACTATTATATTTTAAATATAATAATGAATATTGGAGTATACATAAGAGATGGGTAATGGGGTATGCAATTAGCGGATTAAGGTCATCAATATTTATCAATGAAATAGAAATGAAAATTGTTAATAATAGAATAGAAAACCAAGATATAATGCATTACTTTAGGTATGTTGATGATATATTAATAATTGGTAATAAAAGAGTTATAAAGAAGACTTATAATGAACTTAATAATAATATGGATAATATAAAATTTACAATCATAGAAATTGATGTTGAAATAAAGTATTTAGATATTGAGATAGAGGCAGATGGTAATAATATGATTATATTAAAACACTTCATTAAAGAGGATAAATTAAAAAAAATTATTTCTATGGATTTGCAACAGGCATGGATACAAAAAATGGAAATTATTAAAAATTAAAAAATAAAAATAACAAATATAACATGGATAGAAAGATAGCTACTTTACAAAAAGAGCAATTTATAAAATTGTATACTAGTTATGGATATAATCCTAGAAGTATTAGAAATATATTCTTTAATTATAAACAATATAATTTGGGTAATAATAGTGAATCAGACAATATAAAATGGATAAAAATTTCATGTTACTAAAATTTATCATACATTTTAAAAAAATAAAAATTATATAGATAAAAATATTAAAATAGGATGGGCAAATAGTAAAAATATTGATATATTAGTAGGAAATTATAAAATAAAAGATGATATAAAGTATAAAAAAGGTATAGTATATAAAATTACTTGTGGGGTTTGCAATATAGTTTATTATGGATATACAGTGAAGTAATTGGAAATAAGGACTAAGGAACATAATAATGCTATTAATAGAAGAGATGACAGATCTGCATTATATGTTCACTACTTAAAACATGGACATAGAATAGATTGTGTTAAAAATATAAGGCCATCTTAATATATGTCTGAGCACTTATGGCATATAGTGTAGAGATGATAATCTGGACCAACTGATGATTGCTGGTTTAGCATGAAATACATATATTGCGATCTTTTCAGCATATATGTGTTCAAGTGTATCAGTGTTATGAGATAGTGTGGAGAGTGGTGGGTCATGTGAAAGTCTGTGCTCATATACCCTATATATTACATATATAGATATAGGTATATAATAAGCCTGTGTGCTTCAGTTATTACATAGTAGAGATGTCTGCCCATCCCTTGTATATGTATTAAATGGATTATGTCCTGTACATGAGGGGTCAGATTGGCCTTAGGTCAACATGGGTGTGACAAGAATCTTGGCCTCAGGGTGGCCTTTGAGCATTCCATCATCAGATTTTCAATTGGATGGATGATTGAAAAGTTGGAGTGTGTAGTAGATTGAAGCCTGTCCATTAAAGTATGAGGTTTGGCCATCTTAATATATATCTGAACACTTATGGCATATATGTGTAGAGATGGTAATCTGGACCAACAGATGATTGCTGGTTTAGCATGAAATACATGTATTGGTGATTATTTATCTTTTCAACATATATGTGTTCAAGTGTATCAGTGTTATGAGATACTGTGGAGAGTGGTGAGTTGTGTGAAAGTCTGTGCTCATATACCCTCTATATTACATATATAGATACAGGTATATAATAAGCCTGTGTACTTCAGTTAAACTATATTAAAGAAATTAATAGAATGAAGATACATGAAGTTAATTACATTAATTATAACAGAAATAATTGTATGAACATTTATAAAACATCAATTAATTTAACTAATAATTGGATAATGAAAAATGAATGGAGGATTATAAAAATGTGTGTTATTATAAAGATACTAAAGCATAATTATAGGCTTGTGTTAGCTTTATATAGAGCCAGTATATGTCACTATGCATGCAATATAGGTTATTTTTTGTAGTTAACCAAGATATATTGAAAGGGGCAAAAATTAAAAATTATCGAAAAGAGCTTTTTATGTTATGATTATATGATTATATTACAGCTATTATCATATATTATTTTGTTGTTATATAAAGATATTTTATTCTATATTATATCTAAGATTTATTTTTAATTTGCAAAAACAACATAAAGGATCTAGTTCCTTGTATTTTAGAGTTTTACTTTACATACATAAGTGAAAAACTATGTTTATTATCAAAATAAGATCTTTGCTGATTTAAATTTTGCATTTTTTGTTTACAATGTTCTGAATTTCAGTATACATTACATCTCTATGACTTACAGGCAAGAGCTTATCCCATTGCTTGTACCATTTATTCAAATTTATGGTTGTTTTACAAGAGTGCACTGCTGGAAAAAAAAGAAAAAAAGGTTTGTTGGTAATAATATTATATATAAATATTGTAATATGATTTGCTTATAACTCATTTGTTAATGAGTCATATGTGACCAGGAAACTACCAATGTTATCCACAACTCTTCGCTTATAATTAGTATTTTCCATATAACCACATTTAGGATTGATGATGATCATCAAGAAAGTGTATCCTTCTATCATTCCTACTATACATTCACTATAAAGACAAACTATCTTGATCATCATCGTTTTCTGATAACTATCTTTCTTTGGTTAGTCACAGGATCATTCCACTCTCGTAGCTTAACTTAGAGACTCATGCCAATGATCAAGGTATTAGGACACCATCTACCATAACAGAAGAACCATCAATGAAGGCAAGCAAGTTATTTTTCAGCTTTTAATAACACCTTCATTAACATTCCAGAATTAGAACAGTTTAAAAAGTGGATTTGGTCTAGACCAGACAATGCTGACAATATATTTGAATAATAAAGTAATTTGTTGAATTAGACAGTGAACAGAAATCGTACAATTAAATGTCTTATATTATATTACTAACAAAGTTCATTTAACTAATTAATTATGAAAAAGAAACAAAATAATAATAAGAATCATAAAATTACAAATACATTGATTAGTATTCCTTCCCTGAGAAATATACTCAAAAAAATAACATAGACAAATATAAGCAGACAAAAATAAGATAAAATATTAGCTAATATTTAAACATTAATTTCTAACACAATGTCAATATAACATATTACAGATGTCAACAATTTTATACTCATATAAGATATAATCGTCATTGACATTTTTTGTTGTTATCATTTTGTCTTATACTAGTATAAATTTATTTCAGCAGTGTTATATCTTATTGAAGTTGTGTAAGAAATGAATGCATTAAATCATTAGCTACTATTTTATCCTATTTTCACCTGTTTACATTTATTTGTCTATGTTATTTATATGTATATATTTTTTTGAGAAAGAATACTTGTAATTTTACGATTTTTCTTTTCATTCTTACTTTATTTGTTTTCATTATTTGTTAGTTAAATAAACTTTGTTAGTAATATAATAAAAGTCATTTAACAGAGTGCTATTCTGTACACTGTCTCATTCCACAAATTAGTTTAATATTTAAATATATTGTCAACATTATCTGAAGTGGACCAAATTCATTCTCTAAACTGCATTACTCCTAGAATATTAATGTGAGTGTTATTAGGATTATAAGGCTAAGGTCTTTGGAACTCACATACTAAAGCTCTAATCATTGTCATGAGTCTCTAAGTTAAGGTATCAGTGTGGTACAATTTTGGGGCCCAATCATCAGAAAGTCAGTTGTCAGAAATTATTTGATCAGGAAGTATAGTATGTATTTGTAGTGAATATACAGAAGTGATTAGAGGAAAGAGTTGCTTGATTTTCATTGATCCTACATGTGGTTATATGGGAAATATCTTTTATAAGTGAGAGTTGTGGTCAACATTGGTAATTCCCTTGACACCTATGGTTAATTTAAGATGAGTTATAGACAAATTACATTACAATATATATATATTGTGACCGGTTGCCTTATTCAACCGTACATGTAGGGATTGGGAGCTCCGAAACAAACATGATATAGCGTAAAGCTTTATTTATTTTCCTATATCGATAGTTGTTCATTATCAACACAAGGGGGCGCCAGATACGATGATTTAATTTACAATTTAATTTCTCGCATCACCTTACGTCATATCAAAACGATTTCGAAGTCTAATCCCCGCCCATAAGCTCAAACTCCCAGCATGGACCAATAAGGGTCACTCAGGGTCGCGATGAAATTGTTTCAAGAATATCATTCTGGCAAAAGACACAATAATAACCAATGGAGAAGAAGCTTGGTTGATTTACAGATCGGTCCAAATATTGGACCGGGTCATTGGTTATTTGCAACTAATACGAATGTTTGATTTATGCATCCTTATATAAAAAAATTTAGAAGCTTATAATATCATCCCCCCTTTATCATACAGTCCAATAGAATTATTCATACTAGCTTTATTGACATTTACTTATACTTATTAATAATAGGCCCTCCCAACTCTTAAACCTATCTTAACTACATAGTAAATAAACATCGTGACTTACGGCACGATGAAATTTAAAGAAATAAACAAAACAAAAAAAAAATAAGAAAGACAAATTTAAAAGTAACATAATTAATCGCATGAATAAATGCTGATTATAATACTTAAAAGAATATATTTTAATTATAGAGAATGATTTGAGGAATGCTCGACTTGTTTAAATAAAAAAAAGGATTTATTGAATATAAAAAAAATGAAACATTAATTAATTGCTTTATTTGCACGCACATACACGCATTCTCGCACTCGCACAGAAAAGAACATATTATGCATAATAAACATGGATGATAAAATATGTTTCCTCTTTTACATTTGAAATTAGGTGTGTGTTATAATTTATTTGCGAAAGAAAATAATAATTATGATCAAAGTTCATAACAGGAAAAGTCCTAAGATTTAAATATGAGGAACTATGTAGCATCTGATATTTTTTTTTATTTACGAAAGTTGAAATTAAATTAATTATGAGATGGCCTTTTTACGTAAAGAATGAATGGGAGCATAAAAGAAATAAAGTGTTTACCTAGGATTTGCGTAGTCTTCTGCTGCTTCTAATTTGATGAGGGTTCGAACCTATTGGATACTGTTTCCATAATAAATGGTTATTCATTTTATATATAAGTTCAGCGTAGTATGTTTGGACAACTTCCTTGGACTGATTGGAGTACGACGTTTGGACGGCACTGTTGTTGATCATTCATAGCTGTGGAGATGTTCTGGCGGCGGAGCGTCGATCAATCACTGAGGGGTTTCTTAGCCCATCATGACGATCGACGCTCTAAATGTTAATTTCGCAGTGGTCATATTGGATAAACCGGATAGCAAAAAAAAAAGAGAAAGTTCTAGTTGTAGCTTCCGGAGGAATTTAAAAACTATAAGCATAAGCAAAACAAAACAAAGAATGTAAAAAAACTGTAACCGAGTTGTAAAGACAAAGACTAAGACTCATATTTATATGGGTTGGTTATTATCTGAGGATCCAATCTCCACCCAGAGTTCAATATTCTTTGAGTTGTCATTGGGGTCCGTGTCATACGTAATGTTCATTCAATCCATATGCTTGAGGCAATCTTAGGTTTATGCAATCTCACATTGCAATCTCAGTTAGAAAAAATTCATACTTATTCACCTTTTATACATACATGCGTGCGTGTTTTAAGATAACAATTTAACTTACATTAGTTTAAAAGTCGAGCATTTAATCTCAAAATCACCTCTATAAGCTTTTAACTTTCGCTATAGTTATAATTTAAAATAAACCCTTTTTTAATTACCCCCGTGGCATATACAAGTAGAAATCATTTATTGAGATTTAAAATGGCATATTAGTGATGCTTTATATTTTATTTTTTAGAGAATATTATTATAATAGATTATATGAAAGCCTTAAATTATTTAATCAGAAATATTAACATTTTATTTTATAGTGTATTTTATAAAGCATTGAAAGAAAACTACATTTATTTTTATCATAAATTGAAAGTAAATAAAAAATAGAGTATTTACACTGCTTGTGTGTGTGGGTATATACATGTACTGACTTTGTCTCGGTACATATCCCCGCGATCCGTCTAAAATTAAAATGCGAGGATTGGCATTTTAATTTTCACAATAAAATCCTTTATTTTTGACCCCGCTTTCCCTCCGCATGGTGAGGGGTTTGAACTTCATTTACTAATTTCAAGGCCCGGGCATTATATGTCCCAATCCTCCGGGTCCCTTCATATAATATGAAGGCATTGTTCCCGTATGCGCGTCCTATGACATACGGTCCCTCATATAAGGGTTGAAATTTTTTATAAATGGCCTGTTCTGGTCGACTGACTGGGTTTGTCCGTACCATGACTCTGTCTCCTTCCTTGAATATTCCTACCACGATTCCCTGTCTTTTCTTTCGAACTTGGCTCATTTTCTGCAATTGCCGTCTAGCTTCTTGGGCATCCCTTGTCCGATTTATTTTCTCCCTTTGAGGCCAGGGTCCTTGGGCATATGGGTATGGCCTCCTTCTCCCAAAGTGAAGGCGGTCGGGTTCAAAACCAGTTGACTCATTCCGGGTTTCGTTTATCATGCTCACAACCCGGGGCGTTTCTTTTACCCACGCCTTATGGTTTCCATGCACATATATTCTGAAAAGTCGACCCAGTTCCCGCATCACTCGCTCGCATGGATTGGCTTGAGGATTTCGAATAGACGTGAGGGCATGCTTAATATTATTTTTTTTTGTCCACTGTGCCCATTCTTTGGATACGAATGGAGTTCCATTGTCTGACAGGATTCTTTTTGGTTTTCCCACTTCCCTAAATTGCCGATTTTCCAGAACTCGAATCGCCTGCTTCGCATTTGCTTGACTGATCGGAAAAGCTGATACCAACTTAGAGTATAAGTCATATGCCACCAGCAGATACCTCTTTCCATTTGACATCGGCAGTGGCCCGTAGAAATCAATAGCTAGTGTGTCATTTGGCTCATACACGAGGATGGGTGTCGATACTCCCTCATTCGATCTATTCATTGGCTTTGTTTTGGCGCATGTCATACATTTCTTTATTTCTTGTGTCACATCCCAGTGGAGATTTGGCCAGTAGAACCATTGTTCAATCCATCCGGCGGTCTTGTTGCCC
The DNA here is from genome assembly GCA_028023455.1 of Epiperipatus broadwayi. Taxonomy (NCBI): domain Eukaryota; kingdom Metazoa; phylum Onychophora; class Udeonychophora; order Euonychophora; family Peripatidae; genus Epiperipatus; species Epiperipatus broadwayi. The sequence continues at coordinate 2,156,835 of JAQFVV010006200.1, read as the reverse complement.
CCGAAATGTCCTCTTTCCTCATGTGCCTGGGCTATAATATTCTGTCGCATTGCTCTCGGTATTATCACCCGATAATTCTGCCCATTTCTTGTTTGTCGTTGAAGGAGTCCATTTCTGACAACGCATTTCTTTCGATGGGCCCATAATGTATTTCCTTGACTATTTGGTATCGTGTGGTACCTGCCAAAATCCATGACCTGTCTACACTCCCTATCTTCCTGTTGCGCTTCCTTAATTTTCTGAAGGCTATAATGCTCCCTGCTTTGGGCTCGTGTCATCGCTATGTATGGCCCCTCGTTTTCCTCAAGGCTTCGTCCTATGGGATATCGGCTCAGGGTATCTGCTATTATATTGTCCCTCCCCTTACAGTATTCTACCGTATAATCAAATTCCTGAAGGGCGAGGCTCCACCTTATTAGGCGGCTATTAGTCAAAAAACTCCTGTTCAGAAACTCTAAGCTTCGATGGTCGGTCACGACCACCACTCTAGATCCTACCAGGTATTGCCTCAGTTTCTTGAAAGCCCATACGATGGCTAAGGCCTCTCTCTCTGTGACCGTGTAGTTCTGCTCGGCCTTCGTAAAAAGCCTACTTATGAAGGCGATTGCTTTGCTCTGCCCCTTGCTATCCTTTTGAAACATCATTGCCCCCATTCCTATCCCACTGCTGTCCGTTTGTACATAAAATGTACATCCAAAATCTGGGTGCGCCAACACTACGTGTCTTAAGAAACCTTCCTTTATTCGACGGAAGCTAGCCTCCTGTTCTTCTTTCCATGCCCATGGTGTTTCTTTCCTCAGAAGTCTGAGCAGTGGTTCTATCCCTTCTGAAAAATTTGGATAGTATTGTTTAAAGAAATTACACAGTCCGAGGAAAGCCTTGACGTCACGCTTCTTTTTGGGCTCTGGAAATTCCTGTATGGCTTGTATTTTTTCAGGATTAGGTGATACCCCCTCTTTACTGATAATATGCCCTAAAAACTTCACCTCGGGTGTCATGAGCCTGCTTTTTCCCAGGTTTATTTTGATTCCTTTCTCTCGACATTCTTGAAATAATTTTCGAAGGCATTTAATATGCTCTTTATTATCCTCAGACGCAATGATGATGTCATCAACATACGTGGTGCTAAAACCCTTCACCTCCTCTGACAGCACTCTATCAAGGCATTGTATCAAGCCTGCTCCGCTATTTTTCAGACCAAATGGTATCCGGTTAAACTGATAGGCGATGCCATTATATCGGAACGCCGTGTACTGGCGGTCCTCTGGGTGTAGGCTAATCTGCCAGTAGCTGCTGGTCATGTCTAGGGTAGAAAAAACACCTTTCCCATTGAACCGATTTATTAATTCGCTCATGGGGGGCGGAGCATTTGTGTCCGCGATCGTGATTTTGTTGAGGAGCCTCGCGTCCAGACACAATCGTACCGAACCATCCTTTTTCTTTGCTACGACAATTGGGTTGTTATATGGTGAGGAGCATTTTGAGATTACTCCCCATTCTAGCATGTTATTTATCTGCTTGCCTATCTCTGGCCGGTATTGAAAGGGGATCGGGTATGATCTAGATTGATATGGTTGATCCTGAATGAGCTTTATCCTGTGTTCGTAACCACTGATGACCCCAGGTATGTCGGAGAATACGTCCTTGTATTCCTCCAGAATATTTCCCAGTTCCATTTCTTCTTTTTCTGGCTTTGTTCCGATCTCCCTTGTTACCATTTTCTTTTCTAACTCCATACTATGTACGGCCTGTTCCATGTTTTTTGCTTGATTTTGTTCTATAAAAGGTACCATCTTTCCTGAGATCCGGGCTTGCTCTGTTTCGTAGTCGATGCTACATTTGTATTTTCCCATAAAATCGGATCCTAATATAACATCGTGTATTAATCCCTGCATTACCAGCATGATTTGGTTATGCTGGTTTCCTGCTATTTTTATGTTTACCCATGCCTGTATTGCTTCCGCTTGGGCCCTTTTCCCATTTGCCAAGGTTATGCGCATTATCTTAAGTGGTAATGTTTTGAGGTTTGGTTCTTCTTGGGTAAGTTTGCTGAATGTTTCTTGTGACAGAACTGATACTTGGCTCCCTGAGTCGAGTAGTGCGTGAGTTTTCGTTTCCCCTATTTTAACCTCTATTTTAGGGCATTGAGGTCCACTTCTACTTTCTTCCTCTTCCTTTATGATCTTTCCTATATTGGCTATTTGACTTTCTCCCTCTTCCTCATTTTCATCCTTTATCTCTTCTAACCTCCTTATTACCTTGTCCATGTTATCTATCCCTGTCAAAAATCGTTTTGCCCATGCGGGTAATCCCCTTCGTGCTATTCTGATCAACCATTCCTCAGATGGTGTGCCTAAGTTTATTTGTCTTAGCTGTGCCATTCTCCTACGAAAAAATCCTTCCATCGTTTCTCCTGTTTTCCATTCCTCATTTTCTATTTCACGTAAGGCTCTCATTTGTCTTGCTTTCCCCCAATAGCTCTCCTTTATCATTTCTTCATACTGCCTAAATGTCTTTGGTTTTTGTTGTATCGATTTCCACCAATCTAGAGCCCCTTCTCGTATGTGGCTGACTGCTATGGCTATTTTACCTTCTTCATTAAGTGTTTTGTAAGCGAATAATCTCTCTAGGCTCTCTATGTGTTCATTTGGGTCCTCATTTCTCTTTCCCTTAAATGTTTGTACTATTTTTCCTATTTCACTTTCCCACATATTATCGTTATTGCTGTCCATTTCTGATTTAATCAAGAGGAAACAAAAAATTTTTTTTTCTCTATTTATATTTAAAATGTTACAACTTTTTTTTTTGTTGATGCCTAAAGGAACGTGATTATTTTATTTTTTTATTTATGATAAGAAGTGATTAATCGACGTCCGCGCCTCCATCTCCCGCTATGTTCTCCTTTGCTTTATTCGTTGTCCATCCATAATTTTTCTTTTTCCCTTTTTTTCTCTTTTTTATTCGTCCAAACTTTCGTTTACGTGAAAAAGTTTTGCGTCTTTTACGAGGTTCGGCCGCTTTTGGCTAATGTCTTGATTTGCTTCTCTCTAAAACATTATTTGTATTAGCCTCACGTTTGGAAGCGCCATTTGTGACCGGTCGCCTTATTCAACCGTTCATGTAGGGATTGGGAGCTCCGAAACAAACATGATATAGCGTAAAGCTTTATTTATTTTCCTATATCGATAGTTGTTCATTATCAACACAAGGGGGCGCCAGATACGATGATTTAATTTACAATTTAATTTCTCGCATCACCTTACGTCATATCAAAACGATTTCGAAGTCTAATCCCCGCCCATAAGCTCAAACTCCCAGCATGGACCAATAAGGGTCACTCAGGGTCACGATGAAATTGTTTCAAGAATATCATTCTGGCAAAAGACACAATAATAACCAATGGAGAAGAAGCTTGGTTGATTTACAGATCGGTCCAAATATTGGACCGGGTCATTGGTTATTTGCAACTAATACGAATGTTTGATTTATGCATCCTTATATAAAAAAATTTAGAAGCTTATAATATCATCCCCCCTTTATCATACAGTCCAATAGAATTATTCATACTAGCTTTATTGACATTTACTTATACTTATTAATAATAGGCCCTCCCAACTCTTAAACCTATCTTAACTACATAGTAAATAAACATCGTGACTTACGGCACGATGAAATTTAAAGAAATAAACAAAACAAAAAAAAAATAAGAAAGACAAATTTAAAAGTAAAATAATTAATCGCATGAATAAATGCTGATTATAATACTTAAAAAAATATATTTTAATTATAGAGAATGATTTGAGGAATGCTCGACTTGTTTAAATAAAAAAAGAATTTATTGAATATAAAAAAAATGAAACATTAATTAATTGCTTTATTTGCATGCACATACACGCATTCTCGCACTCGCACAGAAAAGAACATATTATGCATAATAAACATGGATGATAAAATATGTTTCCTCTTTTACATTTGAAATTAGGTGTGTGTTATAATTTATTTGCGAAAGAAAATAATAATTATGATCAAAGTTCATAACAGGAAAAGTCCTAAGATTTAAATATGAGGAACTATGTAGCATCTGATATTTTTTTTTATTTACGAAAGTTGAAATTAAATTAATTATGAGATTGCCTTTTTACGTAAAGAATGAATGGGAGCATAAAAGAAATAAAGTGTTTACCTAGGATTTGCGTAGTCTTCTGCTGCTTCTAATTTGATGAGGGTTCGAACCTATTGGATACTGTTTCCATAATAAATGGTTATTCATTTTATATATAAGTTCAGCGTAGTATGTTTGGACAACTTCCTTGGACTGATTGGAGTACGATGTTTGGACGGCACTGTTGTTGATCATTCATAGCTGTGGAGATGTTCTGGCGGCGGAGCGTCGATCAATCACTGAGGGGTTTCTTAGCCCATCATGACGATCGACGCTCTAAATGTTAATTTCGCAGTGGTCATATTGGATAAACCGGATAGCAAAAAAAAGAGAAAGTTCTAGTTGTAGCTTCCGGAGGAATTTAAAACTATAAGCATAAGCCAAACAAAACAAAGAATGTAAAAAACTGTAACCGAGTTGTAAAGACAAAGACTAAGACTCATATTTATATGGGTTGGTTATTATCTGAGGATCCAATCTCCACCCAGAGTTCAATATTCTTTGAGTTGTCGTTGGGGTCCGTGTCATACGTAATGTTCATTCAATCCATATGCTTGAGGCAATCTTAGGTTTATGCAATCTCACATGGCAATCTCAGTTAGAAAAAATTCATACTTATTCACCTTTTATACATACATGCGTGCGTGTTTTAAGATAACAATTTAACTTACATTAGTTTAAAAGTCGAGCATTTAATCTCAAAATCACCTCTATAAGCTTTTAACTTTCGCTATAGTTATAATTTAAAATAAACCCTTTTTTAATTACCCCCGCGGCATATACAAGTAGAAATCATTTATTGAGATTTAAAATGGCATATTAGTGATGCTTTATATTTTATTTTTTAGAGAATATTATTATAATAGATTATATGAAAGCCTTAAATTATTTAATCAGAAATATTAACCTTTTATTTTATAGTGTATTTTATGGAGCATTGAAAGAAAACTACATTTATTTTTATCATAAATTGAAAGTAAATAAAAAATAGAGTATTTACACTGCTTGTGTGTGTGGGTATATACATGTACTGACTTTGTCTCGGTACAATATATATATATATATATATATTTGAACTCAGACTTTCAAGCTCCCTACAGATATCCACTCCATATTATACACATATTATATACATGCATCCACAAGGGTTTTGAGCAGTTCATCATCAGCCTGATATGGATGAATGAAGAGATGGAATGTGGAGAACATTGAAGCTTATCCATTTAAGCTTGAAGATTTGCTATCCTTATATAAACTGAGCACTAACTATTATTATATACCTATGGGACTTGATGATCTGGACCAACTGATGAGTGCTGGTTTAGCATAAAATATGTATATTGGAGATCATTTATCTTTTTCACAATATGTGCATCAGTTGTATAAGATGGAGTGGATAGTTTTAGAGAGCTAACAAGTCTGAGTTCACATCCCTTCTAACTAACTTAAGTTCAGTATAGATAAGATGTTTGTATTAAATAATACATATTCAACCTGTATTCTACTCATGCCTCTTCTGCATACTTAAATGGACATATTAAGGACATACATGTGAGGAGTCAGAGTGTCTTAAAGTCAACATGAGTATGACAATAACATTTGGCATCAAGAAGGGCTCTGATAATTCCATCATTAGATTTTCAATGATATGGATAGTTAAAAAGTTGGAGGATGGAGAAGATTAATGCCTGTCCATTAAAGCTTGAAAATTTGCTATTTTAATATAAATTGAGAACTGATTATATATGTGTGTGAGAGATAATGATCTGGACTGACTGATGAGTGATAGTTCAGCATGAAATATGTATATTGGAGATCATTTATATTTTTCACATGCAGGTGATCATGTATTAGTTGTAAAAAATGCAGTGGATAGCTGTAGAAAGCTTGAAAGTCTGAGCTCAAATTCCTTATAGATAGATAGATAGATAGATAGATAGATAGATAGATAGATAGATAGATAGATAGATAGATAGATAGATAGATAGATAGATAGATAGATAGATAGATAGATATATAGATAGATAGACTGACAGATAGATAGATAGATAGATAGATAGATAGATAGATAGATAGATAGATAGATAGATAGATAGATAGATAGATAGATAGATAGATAGATAGATAGATAGATAGATAGATAGATAGATAGATAGATAGATAGATAGATAGATAGATAGATAGATAGATAGATAGATAGATAGATAGATAGATAGATTACCTATCTCAATTTATATTTAAAAAAAATGGAAATGGTTGCCAATCATGAGTTGGATTTAGATTTTATAAATTAGATTTAGATTTTATAATTTAATCTAGGTTTCAGTATATAGGCATACACACAAAAGTAAAGCTATGTGTGTTTGAAATAAAGTTACTTTATTTTTGATTTAGTTTCTAACAACAACAAAAAAAATAAACTAATTTATTTCAGCTAACTAAATTTGTTTAAACAGTTATGATATAGACAGGAAATCAAATAATTTTCTTTAATGAAGAATGAAAATTATTTTTAAACAAAATTTAATTAATTATAATTAAAAAGATCAGATTAATTAAAAATATTTTGATATAAAATAGTTTATTACAATATTAGGATAAATTCTGTTGTTCAGTGTTTTGCAAATATTTTAAAATTTTAATTAAAAATATTTTTAGAGTTTAAGGTAAACTAATTGTAATACTGTTTTACATGTTTTTTTATCTAAGAAATTTTATGTAAGTATGGATTTGATTAGCACCGACACCTGTGTCAGCTTATACTTACCAATTATGGGATATAAAATCAGTTAAAGTTAAAAATGGGGTGGGATTGAGGCAAGGATGACCTGTGAGTTTTTGTTGTATTTGAGTGAAATGGAGAAAGCAATAGAAAAACTAGGAAGAGGGATAGCGATACCATTAATGGGTGGCAAGGGAGTATATATTTTGCCGGATCTTTTTTTTTTGCAGAGAAGATATGGAAGTTATGCTGAGGACATGTGCAAGGGTGGGTAAAAAGATGGGAATTAAATTTAGTGAAGAAAAATCAAATATAATGATGATTAATAATGGGGAAAGAGAAGATGTAGAATTTTTATTGGGTGATATACATTTAACTGTCATGGATAGATATAGTTATTTGGGAATCACCTTAAGTAATCAAGAAAATTGCTTGGTTGAATGGGAGAAAAAAATGGTAAATGAAGCAAAGAAAAGAAAGGGTTTAGTAAAGAAATTAACAGTGTTTTCATATAATAAATATGATGTAGCTAGAATTGTATGGAAAGGAATTGTAATAGCAAGGTTAACATATGGTAATGATGCATTATGTGTTAGTAAAAGGATTTTAGATTATTTAGAGAAAGTACAAAGTGAAGTAGAAATACATGCATTAGATGCAGAGGTATGGACAACAAAGAAGGCAATTCAAGGAGAAATGGGATGGTCAAGTTTTTATATGAGAGATGCAAAAAGTAAAATAAAAATGTTTGGTAGGTTGCAGTTTATGGATACTAAAAAAATAGACAAAATAGTATTTAATTGGGTTATGAGTAAAGGGCAGGCAACAAGATGGGTGAGAAAGATAATGCAGTATGCAAAGGACTTGGATAAAGAATTTATATCAGTATACTTGTACAAAAGATGGGATGATTGTGTTAGGAGGATTGTTGAGTGTTATAGTGGTAAGGAATGGGATAAAAGAATAGATGCATTAATAAAGAATAGGGAGTTGGAGAGATGGAGAACTAGTGTGGAGAGTAAAAAGAGTTTAACTATATATAGAAGTAAATGGAACATTGGGTGCGAGTTAATTTATGATAACAGTAAGGAAAGTAGTTTATTGTTTAAGGCTTGAACGGATCTTTAGCAACAAGAGAATACACATGTAAATGGAAAACTATGGGTGATTTAGTCTGCAAATTGTGTAAGGAAGATATAGGCATCTGTTGATTGAATGTAAATGCTTGAAAGCAGAAAGGGTACAAATAATGAAGTTATGGGAGAATAAATGTGAACAAGGTGATTATACAGAAAGTGGGTTATTGGTTTTTATGCTGGGTTTGGGAAAAGATAAGGGGGATTTAGATATAAAGGCCATAGAGTTGACAAAGATTATGTTATGGAAATGAGATGGAGCAGATTATGGGAAAGCTTAGGGTGGGGAATAGAAGGGGAAGTTAAAGTGGCTAACAGGTTTCTTTGGGCATATTTTCTGAGAGATTTCTGGCTCCATTTAAGGAGAAATCACTGTACATCACATCACATCCATCAACATTAGTGACTGCCGGAGTCTTTTTAATAATTCAATTTTCAGAATTTTTTAGTAGAGAAATATTGTTTAAAGTGAGTTTATTATTTATATCAAGGTTAAATATAATAAGGGCATGAATTGTTGCTAATTTTGAATATGATATTAAGGAAATTATTGCTTTATAAACTCTTAATCAGCAAGGATTAAAAATATGAATTGTTTCATTAGGTTTTCCAGTTTTAGCATTTTTTTCATTTGTTGACTCATGCAGTATTTAAAGTGTTGTTTATTTGTTCTGGAAGAATTATTTACAATTGTAATCATATTCAAAATATTCGAATGTTAGGCTTTGTAACTAATCAGTTACGAAAAGTTAGAATGTTTAAACACAGCAAATTTAGGTTTATGCAGAATTCCATTTTTAGTAGGATTTTATTTTAAGGATATAATTTTTGAAATATATTATTATAGGAATTGAAATTTAATTTCATTTATAATATTATTTATTGCAACATCAATAACTGCATCTTATTCTATTCGAATAGCTTATTATTTTTTTTGAAAGAAAATTCATTCGAAGAGAATAAATTCCATTTTTGAAAAAAAAAAAAAAGGATTAGTGATTGTACTATGATAATAAGAATTGAGGCGATTGTTGGTGATTCATTATTTAGGTGATTAATTTTTAGGAGTGCAGTTTTTATCGAGTTAAAAACATTATTAAAAATTTTAACATTAATAATTACTTTAATTGGAGGAGGTTATATATTTAGGACTTAGAAGGAAGTTTTTTATTTTGGTGGAAAAATAAAAATAATATTTTTTTTCTGAAATGTGTTTTTTTTCTCCTAAAATTAGACCACAGGTTTTCATAAATTTAATTATAAAATGGAGTAAGTTTTCTTTTGAAAAAAATTGATGTGTCATGGGTTGAATCAATTGGACCTCAAGGAATTTTTATTTTTACAGTTAAGAGATGTAAAATGTTACAAACAATTCAAAAGAATTCAGTTAAAACTTACTTGTTTAGAATAGTAATTGTTATTATATTTATTTATTATTTTTTGTTTAAAGTTAGCTTTTAAGATATTGTTGAAGATAATAAGATTCAACAATAAATTTTTAGTTAGAAACTAATAATAATCTAATTTAGGAATCAATAAATTGTAAATTTATTTAAAATCTTATGACTCCCTTTTTTTTTTTGGTGAGTCAATGTAATAAATAACTAGTTATAATATTTGTGAAAATAATTTTTTTTAAGGGAACTATTTTAAAAATGAAATATTGGTTATTTTTTGTAATGAAAGCCTTTTTCATGTTTAAATGTTGTATATTGATATATTTAAATTATAAATTTTAATTTGCATTTAAAAGTAGAATGAGTTATTGTAAGCAATTTTGCTTTTAATTGTTAATTAAAATTTTAAGGCCAGAACTTTGTGTACATTGATGATTTTTTATATAAAACTTATAAATGTAAGTATAAATCAAAGTATAAGTGATTTCATGCAGATGCGTGAAATGTGAATTATGTCAAAAAAAAAAAAATCAAATGGAACAAAAATATGATAATCACATTTAATATTTATGTTTTAAATATTGTGGACTTATTATAATGGTAATGCATATTTGTAGAATCGACTGTCTCTAATAGTGGTTAAAATATAAAAATAATTAGATTTTAATCTCAAATTTTTTTAAAGAACTCATTAAAACCTAATTAAACAATTATTATTTTACATTAATATATATATATATATTGTACCGGTCAAGCTAGCACATTCGCGCAACAGAATCCAGAGTCCAAGCAAAGATACCAAGCCGACCAGTATGAGATGGTTAGATCTCGAGACTGACCGCACTTCAACTCCTTCACCTGTGCTCCAAGACTCACGACCCTACGGATGACCACCTTGAAGATACATATGGATCTTATTTTAACCATGAGCCGACATAGGTCAGGGAGAAGCAATGAGACTCACAACAAAAAATGGACTTTATCAACTATATATATTTAAAACTAATTAATGCACAGGAAATCACATATATAATATAAAGAATTTTGAATTGGATTGAAATAAATAAGATCGAGAGCAGAGTAATTTATTAAATAGTATGTTTATTTTTGCAGATTAAATTTGACGATTTTTATATATATTATTCTTGCATTTTACAATTAAAATGCGCGTAGCATCTAACATTTTTGGAGAGCGCTTTAACATTTTCTCCTCACAATTAAAATTATTTTACATTTGTTGTGCTATTTGATGAAATTAAATATTGTTTTCATCATTTGCTTTATTATCTTATTGATCAGTCACTGCATTGTAGCTATGGGGCAGATTATGCCAATCCCTCTTATTTCATGGTTTTCAGCTAAGAAATCAGACGAAGCCTTGTTTTCACATATATGTGAAACATTTAAAGTCAAATTTATCTATAATATTATTATTTCAAACTATTGTACATGAGACTGAAACTAGCTCTTGAATATGTCAGACAATGGCTGAAACTTAATTTAAGGGAGGAAGAGTTGGCAACCAAAAGAACCAATGCGCTATAGCGCTGGTAAACAGTTATAATAAATGTTGCTCTGCGGATGGATTAATATTTAGGGTTTTGTGATCAACACCGGAGCCCTATGACCGATCGCCATGCTGCTAAAGAGGGTTGGGGTAGCTAACACTAGTGCCTGGAATTTGACGTCAGGTCTTATTCGTGTGCGACCCAAGGAGTGTAAGAGGGATGGCCGTTCCGAGTCCCATCTTAAAGAAAAATGCAACATAACGAGAAAGTTTAAATGTATAATAAAATTATCACATCCGCCAAGCAAAAGAGTTGAAATAATTTAATATTTAGCCACGAGAACGATAGCTAATCAGTGGAATCATTAGCGCCAACTCTAATATAGCATTTTAATAATCATATGCTATACGTGGGCGTACTTTTAAATATTCTTTGCTTTCTAGTTTCACTCTCAAATAACACATTTGATTACGCGATTAATGAAAAAAAAGGGGGAAAAAGTATATTTGGAGGGCTTTTACAAAATGAAATAAATAACAAATATACTTATTCAAGGCTTGGATATTGCTTAGTGAAAATTAAATTGAAATTTACTTTGGGTTAAAACAAGATTCCCATTTTAAAATTGCCAACAAATAATTAAATAATCAAGGTCAAAATAATAATCAGCACATAGCCAATTCTTGACAGTTATTTAAGAGGGTTTCGAAACAGCGTGCATTAAGCTACGATAAATAATTATTAAATGAAGAGGGGTCATTCTCTCTTCTCTTTATTATTAATATTGAATGCCCGCTGTTTCGAGGCATTAGCATATAATTTATATTTTAAAATAAAAAAAAATAAAGAAACCATAGTCACAACTGCAGTGAGAAAATTGAAAATAAAATTATTAAAATCATTTAGTTAGGAAACATTGGAAAGTAGGTCAGAATTATATAATTAAATTTAAGAATAAAATTTTACATTTAGCAATTTACTTGAATTCAAGATTTTAGAATTAAAATAAATTTTATAAGTCTAGACTTAAAGAAAAATTAATATATTGAACTGCAGTTAGAAATGGTGATGTTACCGGTCATCTTGTAGTACTTGAGCTGGAGTTCCGGGAGTCTTTGTGGTGGCTTGCGGCATCATCTTCTTCCCATGGTTAGAGTGGAGAGGTTATGGTGGCATACCTGGTGATGGTGGTTTTTGGATGGAAGTAAAGGCCCGTCGCCTTCACTCTGGAGCTTAGCCAAGGCTGCCTGTTTTAGCCCGACATTTTCTCTCGAACAGATATAAAAATTATTGACTTAACTGGATGTCAAAATGTTCACGGTTGCCTTTGGTTCAGGATACACGCTGGATTCAAAAGCTTAAAGATGATCAAAGAAGGCAAAAATTCACAGATGTAGCATTCAAGCTGTAAAGATTTCAAAGATTCAAAGCTGTCAAGGTTTCAAAAAAAGTAAAGATCTAAGATGGCTCCTCCACTTTACATGGCCTTTTTAAAAATGATCCTTATCAGCCCACACACCTTGGAATTTCATCTCCATCAAGATTACAAAATTTTTAATTTGCTTATGAAATTAGTGGTTGATTTCAAACATGCTGACATTCCTTTTAGGTGTTATAACTTTTCTCTGATTATCAAATTTTTAATTAAATCGAATTTTAATCAGTTTAATCCGATATTAGATTTTATTTTAATTAGTCAGGAATTTTGTTCTGATTTTATAATTTATGTGTAAAATCCCTGCTGTAAACATATTTTTAATTAGCGAGGTCTCCAAAATAATTTAGAATCAATTAGCTAGATTATTTTAAGATTGGCTTTTCTTTTTAGAAACCTAAGGCAGGTGTGGCATATACTGATACAATTGTTTACAGCAAAAACTTTACTAAACTTTTAATTCTACGAAAATACTTTTATTTTTAGAAAAAAAAATCTTTTTTCTTTTTAAAAAGAAGCTTGTCAGCGCATTTGCAATCAATCACCCTTTCAATGTGTTTTTACATTAAATTGGTTTATAATAAAAATGAAACTTAAAATTTAATAAATATTTTAATCACGCCACTATGCTATATATATATTCAATATAGGTGGATTATATTCCCACATACGACTTTAAGTAATAAATTAATAAATTGACGCTACATTATTACTGTACTAAAAATAGTTTAAAAATATTACGCGATAAAATTATACGCTATAACTCTGGCAATACTATTCAATTATAGCGTTCTTTCGTATGTGCGTATATAATGCTGTTTATATAGCCGTGATTGCAATTTTTAGCTTACAAATTTTAATTTAGACTTATTAAACAGGTTTGAACTTAGCACAGACGAGTGGGTTATTAGGATGGTTGGTGAAATGGTGAGGGATTTGAAGACAACCGTTTCAATATATATATAATGGACTTATATTTTATATAATACTGTTTTGCAAAAAATGGAAGGGGCACAAGTAGCCAGCCTCAAAATAAATGATGTTTTTCCTGTTTTTGCTTGCTTTTCAGCAAGATTGTCATTGTTGTTACTGTAATATTTCAAGAAACCTCTTCAATCAGTTAAAGCAATCACTATGCACTGCTAAAGCTTCCTAAGCAGGGATTCCACTATCTAGATGATCAGCTCCATTAGCTAAACTAACTCCAACTTTGTGCCAACAAGCCTACAACATCTATTTTTTTTTATTAGTAAAGGTTAATATTTGGAACATCAACCATTGAATATTTTTCTAATGAACTACAAAAGCTCTTATTCATCATGTCCAACAGTTTTATTTAGTTTATGAATAATAATAAATTAATAAATTTGAAGAGACTCTAGTTATCACAAGTCAGTAATATGTATCTATATAAGTTAATTTGTAATTTAAGTTATGCATTTTGTATGTATTTTATGGTATTTTGTTAATAGTAACTCTTTGCATTTTATTTATACTTTATAATATTTTGAGTTTTAGTATAAAATTTGAATATATATAGGTATGACCCTTGAATATTTAAAAGTGATAAATGTGTGCATGCTATTAAACAATATTGAGGAGAAAGTTATAGGGAATTCAGTTGTGGCTAAAATAAAAGATAAATCAAAGTTTATTTTATTTTCATGAATATTTCTTAAAACTTTTAAATAACAAAGATAGTTTTAAATAATCAATATTTAATTTTTACAAAATTTATTTCTTTGAAGATATCTAAAATCATTTGAATAATGTATTTATAAATTAATAAAAATAAAGATATACGTAGCTGATGCCAGTGTGTGTGAATACATATATTTATCTTCCTGTGATATATAATTTCAATACTTGAGTTTGATTTTAAGTGGAATCACTCATGGATGACTTTGATTTTATACTGGATTTAGACACATCTCCCATGAACACATTCTTTCCATCCTTGAGTTTTAATTTTATGTGTAATAACTCGTGATAATTTTAAATTGTATTCTGGGTTGTTAGAGGTCATTTATGTGGTGTATGAAACAAAGCTCAATTGATTTATACTGTGGACTTCAAGGTTTACCATGACTGATACTATGGAGAAACCCAGGCAAACCTAAAATATAGATTAACCTAGAATATTTATTTATATAATAGAGCCAAGTCCAGCAATGCTTATAACTCAACATTTATTGGTCACGAAAACAACACTGGTCATTCCTTCAAACCTGCCAATGTGAAAATTATCTATCTTGAAAATAATAATAAAAAAATGGAAAATAAAAGAAGCTTCGCATATTATCAACTTCCAAAACTCTTTAATCACAATAGTCTATAGTATTCTTCTTAGTAAACACTGGTTAATTAATACAATGACATAGCCTGAAGCCTTTTGCATGCAGATATGCAAATTTATAATAATTAGTGGTCAATTTGTTTTTTATTTTACACCCAGATGGATATTGGTAATATTTTGCTTCTTGGTTGTAGTTAGACAAAGATACGCCATATCGAAAGCCTGTCTTAACAAATAATAAAGTTTTAAATTTTAATTTATTATCATATTTAAGTTTTAGTTTTCTTACATATTATCTATGTTTTACATTCATTATATATATATATATATATATATATATATATATATGAATGCATATATATATATATATATATATATATATATATGCATGTGCTAAAGATATATATTATATAGAATGTTTGCTATTAATCAAATGGTGCAAATGCAGCAGTTATTTTATATATAAAATTTAATTTTTTCATATTTTATCAGTACTGTAGCTTTACTAGTCTGATTTTAAATGTTATTCTGCTAACATATGATAAAATATCTATAACATATCAAAACAAACTCCCTTTTTACTTTGCCTATGAACAGTCTTGTGATTAATATAGCGATGCCAAAGGCACATTGCTTTTTTCAATAGATTTTTATTATTACAATTTTTTTGCTTAACCAAGATATTTATAGCAAATTCTGTTGTTTCTATTCTAGTTATTCTACCTAGCTTAAGCTTGAGTAATCAATAGATGGCAGATAGTAGTGCTTAATAAACCCATATCCTACGCTTACCTAACTATAATACTGGATTAGTTTCTAGTTTACAACTTTCATCAGTAAAGATATGGATAAAATAACATTGAATAGGGATTTATTAAGTATTACCATCTGGAATCTATTGATCGTTTATGCTTACATGAAGTGGAGAGCTGAAATTGAAAATGAGTTATATGATATTCTGTTGATTTTGCAAAGATTTTTAGATGATTTGAAATCACATTTTTTATTTTTTGAAATTCCATTAAGTATGATTTTATTAATGCCTTACAAAATAATCATTTTATTATTCTTTTGTCACAGACTTTGTAAAATTTTTGCAAAAATCTACAAAAAAATTATTACACTCAGTCAAGCATTGCTAGCCGAGAGGTCATCGCAGCGGCCTTGCAAGCATGTAGATGATTGCAGGTGGTTGTGGGTTCACCTCCCGGACAATGCTATGATATATGAAAAAAAAATTATTACACTCTTATATATAATATAAATGAAATTTTCACTGCAATATATACATAGGCTTTCTTACATAAATTATAGAATTCAACTTAATAATTTTGTAAAATAATTTTATTACATCTGGACATTTGCAATATCTTTTCCTGGACTGTGAAAGGATATTCATTGAGACTGCAATGATTAATAGCTAACATTTATTTAAAAATCTGTGGAATGGATCCTGTACATTTAATTAATTATCTATTTAATTTTAAATACAATATTTACTTATAATATTCTGTAAATGATTTTCTAAACTCTCTCATATTTAATAAATAAATTAAATAACTTGATTCATTGGAATATAATCACCTAAAATATATTAAATACAAATTATTTTGATAATGATTAGAACAGAAACTTAGTAACCTAAATTAGTAATATATGTAAACACTGGAATGACAAATTTTTCAAATCTGAGGAAGCATATATAAATAGTCATCTTATGTTTACTGGTCTATTTGATAAAAGAGGTTGGCATATTAATATTAATAATATTTGGAGAGTTTATCATTTCAACATTTGCATATTGTTTAAGGTGCTGTGTTTATTAGTTATAAATATATGCATCCCCGTTGCTATTAATATTTATTTTTTTAACAATTTATGTAAATATAACAGTAAATTAAAGTTAGCCTCTGCATGTATAGGAATTTAAATTTTGAAACTTATAATGAATAATATTTCTGTAGTGTAATTTTCACTACACCATTCTCTTGTAAGAGAGGGACTGGTTTCTATCCATTTTAAACATCTGACTAAAGACATGGCCATATGTTTATGATGACTATCTTCACAAGATCTTAAAAGTGGGAGAAACCAGTCCCTATCTTGCATGAGATTGGGGTAGTGAAAATTACACTACAGAAATAATATTCATTAAGTAGATAATATGTAGTCTAATGAATGACTAATAAAAATTATTAATATACTTCCATTAAGTGGTTGGTGTTAAAGTTGTGAGGGCAGCATGTTTGATACTTATGAATCAAATTTTAGTAAATTGTTATCCAAAAAAGATCTGGGACTACTGATGAGTGCTGGTTTGGCATGAAATGTGCATCTTGGGGATCATATATTTTTTTACATGTCTTTGGATATATGTTTATAATTCAAACTTTCCACAACATTGAAAGTGGATAGAAACCAATCTCCTACCTTGCATAGAAGTGGTATAGTGAAAATTACACTACAGAAATATTATTCATTAAGTGGATAATCTCTTGACTAATGAATGACTAGTATAAATTATTGAAGAGATATTTTAAATGCTTTCTTTGGCTAAGCATTTATCATAAAGCTTGTTGAGGAATTGGCAATCCTCATTCTTTATAACTTACAAGCTTAAAAGATAGGGTCATGTGATCTATGAATTGATCTATGACTCTTATTTTGACATACTTTTTATAGTTTTAGTAATGTAAAAAAAGTAAGATTTTTTTCTTTTCATAGTTATGCAGGATTGTGGATTTAAATTATGCCCATGTGGTACAACATAATCATAATATGAGTTTCAAACCATTACAACAACATTACAGTTTTATTTTAAAAAATAGGCGATCTTAAAAAATATTTTGTAGTTATATCTTTATAAATTTCTCATTCAGTTTTTGTAAATAATAGCTATTAAATAGATATATTTTTATTACAAAATATACATTTATTTACAATATAAAATCTTATATAAAATTAATTTTTATTACATTTTTTTTTTTTGCTGTTCAGAATAAAGCAACTATTACATTAGTAATCAATAATAAACATAAAATGACTTTCTTTAGATAATATTGTGCACATCTGTTGAAATGTAATATCATTTAATAGTAATAAAACTGAATTTAGTTTTGCTTGTGTTTATTGTTTTTACATTTCAATTACTGCTATGTGTTCAAAAATTAAAAAAAATTAATGGACATTCAAGCATGATTTGTTTGATGCCCTTAAGTAATAACCTAGATTTGCTTCTATGTAGTTAACTTCTAGCTATATACATTTGACTAGAAAGGATTTGAACACAGACTTTAAGCTTTTTAAATTATCCATTCCATCCTATATAAAAATGTAAAAAATTTAAAAATTTGAATTTAAAATTAAAAGTGTAAACTGTGAAAAAGGGTGGTAAATAAAGCATTGTGTAACAGTTATAAAGTGAATGGATAATTTAGTATTATATGGTATCCATCTTATATACATGTTCACATACATACGAAGCACAAAATACATATATTGGAGACCATTTATTTTTTTTGCATGTATGTGGTCATGTGTTTTGGTTATACAGGATAGAATGAATATTTGTAGTGAGTTTGAAAGTATGTGTTCAAATTCCCTCTAATTACATTTAAAGTTCAGTATGTACATTATATTTGTATTCAATATACATATGAAATAGTACTTATTACTTTAATATAATGTGTCTATACAACTAAGACTAATTTAACAATTTGTTATTATCTGACAGATTCATAATCTCTCATGGTAGCAACTGAAAAATCTAATAATTTGTATTACATTGCAAGTTTGCAAATTAAAATTTTGTTTGATTTGTTAGCAAATCATATCCTAAATCAGTAGTGTGTAATCTGTGGGTCACAACCCCTCAAGGAGTCACAGAAAAATTGTTGTGGGTAGATGAAAATTTTGAGAAGTTCGCATGTTGGATAATAAATTTTTAATTGAAAAAACAAAAACCTAATATTTAAAAAATACATAAAAACTACTCAACTCATTATTGTGTATCTAACAACTTTTGTGTTTAAACACTTCCTTCTTTATATTCCAATCTGCTTTGTATAAATAGCACATTATAATGGCACTTTGCTTATATTGTTCTCATTTCTCTTGTTCACTCTCAGAATTTTGTTCTTCTTAGTAGTATCCTTCTAATGTTGATACATGATAGTATGTTCTTGAATGCACATATTTTCTAAAATAGGCTAAACAAGTTGTAATTGCTACAAATCAACAGATCTACTAAGAACCAAGTGTTGTTATACATTATCATATTTATTTTTTGTCACAAGGTTAAATCCCATTTCTCATTTTTATATAATGGATAAATGGGTAATAAAAAGCATGTGTTCAGGAAATATAAAGATAGTAGCAAAGAAGAAGATAGGTGAGGTCAGAAAAAATAAAAAAGGTAATGCTTATAATAGAATGGTAACAACATATAATGGGTCATGTCAAAATTCAGTCTAAGTATGGGGATTGCAAGTGTAAAAAGGTTGTGCTCTAGTTCACTAAATGACATCATGATGGCAATGAAAAAGAAAGTAAGGTGAGTTCTGTGTCTATATTTAAGATTACTAACTTTGGTCTCCTTTTGCACTGACCAAAATATTTGCTAATTATCTATTGCAAATTATATTAAAATAATTATTATTGAAACAAAACTTATACCTTTTTAATGGGTTAATATAGAATAAACATCCTGTTTATTTTTATTTACTTTGTACTCTGAAGGTTTGTCCATACTGACTCAATAATCAAAGCAATAGGACATAATAAATATTTCCTCTTTTAAAATATAGTTTTTAATCATCTACCATAATTATAAATATATGAAGATCATATAGAGAAAAGCTTTCATAAAATTTGCTTTTATTTTTATTTTTTTTAACCGACTTTTGATTAGCATGTTATGTCTATGACTTGAAGTAGTCAAATGTTGGCTGAGCACATAGTGTTTTAAAAAAATAATTTCTGACTATTAGAGTAATAGTCAAAAGTCAGCTAAGCACATATTATTCTTTTTTTTTTTTAAAAAAAAATTTATGAAAGCTTTTGTCTATACAGTCAAACCGAAAAGAATCATGCTTTGCAATCTCCAGGAAATCGTCTTTATGAAAAAAAACTTTGAATAAATTTTGCATAAATTACTGCTAAATTTCACTTAAAACCTCAATGTAAGCTGACATTCCCAAAATAGACTATGAATATGGAGACTAAGTTATCTGAAAGTGCTCAGCTGTATAATTCTTTTCTAATAATACTAAGCTTCACTTTTTTGCGTAAAGTGCAATTTAAAACTATACAGTCTTTGTGTAAATTTATAATTATATTATTCTGAGTTAAAACTTATCTTTTTATAATCATCTACTATAACCGAGTTTGATTCTAAAGCTAACTATCATTAAGGCTAACATGATGGTTGTATGACATTTGCACCTATTTCCATCAGAGTTTTCACTATAAAATGTAATTACCATATCAGTACTTTGATAATATTGTCCAGAACCAATGATACATTTGATTTTCATTCCTATTATTTGATATTACATTCCTTTAATTTGATTTAATCTTGAGTATTTTATATAAATGTATAAGATAAATTATTCTATTTAGTACTTTCTCATTAAATATAGCCTGTAACTACTTGACAACAATGCATTATTATTATTATTATTATTATTATTATTATTATTATTATTATTATTATTATTATTATTATTATTATTATTATTATTATTATTATTATTATTATTATTATTATTATTATTATTATTATTATTATTAATAATAATAATAATAATAATAATAATTATTATTATTATTATTATTATTCTAAATGGTTTAGTGATGGTAGCTCAAGGTCCACAGATCATAATTTAATTTCATATTTTCAGAGTTGAACTTTATATTCCTGATTATTTAAACTCTTGATCAAAAATAATAATAATAATAATAATAATAATAATAATAATAATAATAATAATAATAATAATAATAATAATAATAATAATAATAATAATAATAATAATAATAATAATAATAATAATAATAATAATAATAATAATAATAATAACAACAACAATATAATGCGTCCTGCTCCTACTCGGAAAAGAACACGCTGACTAAAGCTCTCAATTAAGTTTAAAAGTTTTTAACCTACAAAGCGATTTTTTTTATTTAAAAACATTTAAATAAAAAAAGAATAGCATTTCCAAACAGCTGAGTTTTTTTCATGCCAAAAAAAGTAAGTAAAATTATATTTTTGATAGAAATATAACTTTTACAGAAAATAGAACGCCATGGCGTCTTTAGAAAAAATATTGAATCAGACAGTGAAAAAAAAAGCAAATCCAACAATATTAAATTAACCTATGCCAACGCTGCGAAATTAAACAATAAACAGCATGTTATAGAAAAAAAACAGACTAGCCACTTTAGAAAAGTAAACTCAACAGATATTGATGATTTAAATCTAGTAAATAGCGATATTACAGAACCCCCCCCCCTACCAACCTATGGAACGAAGAAGAATTACAGTTAATTAATACTAACTTTAACAACACTATTCCTAAAAAACTTTTTAATACATTCAAAAAATTCTTTTCAATAAAACCAATAGTTCTAGCGGTTACAGACAAAAACCTAACACTCTATAAATTTCCAAGAGAATTATTATATGATGAGTTAACAAAAAAAAATTTGTGGGATGGTATCGCAAATATTGGAGAACATCCCAACTACAAATAGCTACCCAAATAACTAACACACAACCACGAACAATACTTAAACATAATGAAATTAAAAATTGCAGCAATTAATGTAAGAGGCCTGAACTCAACTACAAAAATTCATAAACTTAAACAATGGATCAGAAATACACAACCGCACATACTTGGATTACTGGAAACAAAAATCTACACTGGATCAAAAACAGAACCAGCTAAATATCTAAGTAAAGAAGGATTTTGTGCCTGCTCAAGAGATTCATCATCTCCCTCAGCAGGTACTGCTATCCTAATTACCCCAAAATGTTTTTTCACTACATTTAAAATAATATATATTGATTCTAATATGCTTATTACAACTTTTCAACATAAAATTATAATTATTAATATAATATTTATCTACATGCCAATACAACACAACAAAATCAATACCATAGTAGCAAACATCAATTCCATGCTAGCAAACACAGCAAATCCAACAATACTAATAGGCGATTTTAACACAACATACAAGGAATTCACAGAACGATGGCTTCATAAAATATCCATACCACTCATGAATGCACAAGGATTCCTACCAGAAAATGCAATTTCCTTTCACAATGGCTGATTCTCTTCACTAATTGATTTATGTTTCTACTCACCAATGCTTCACCATCTAGTAACAATAAAACTTACACCATCAGCTTTCTCGGATCACTCAGCACAAACAATAACAATTAACTTCAATGATATCCAAACATCAACCCTTCCATTCACAAGAACAATTAGAGTTCTATTACCAGTAAACACACCTGAATTTATTTTTTCTGAAACCTACATCATGATAAACAAGCTTAAAAATATAAAACTCAATCCTATACAACAATATATAGCATTTATAAACATTATTTCATTTAATATCAATCATATAGTAATGAAGCAACCACCACCATCAAAAGTACTGGCACTAGCAGATGAAATTCACAAACAATTAACCATGATTAACCCTTCAAAGCAAACACAAAAATACATATATAAACTTACACATGCATACAATAATGCATGTGACACCCTTAAAAGCTACCTCAAAATTAAAAAAAGCAAACTATGTCTTACAAAACCACACACTTGGACAAGGGAATACATTAGATGGGCACTTGGAAGGCCACAAACTATCAAGGTGCCAATGGCAATACACACAAATCAAGGAACATTTGCAGGTCACAATATGATTTTGCCCATATACCAATATTTCAAGCAAAAACTTCAAACAAGACAACTTCAAACATTTAAACCAGATTTATTTGGCCCAACAGAAACAAAAACACCTTTTACCACAAATGTCTTTATAGAAAAACTAAACAGTATCCCAAATGCATGCCACCCAGGTAGCCCCGGAATTCCAGCTTTTGTCTTAAAACACATTAGTCAATTCACTGCAAAATATTTATGCAATTTAGCAAACCATCTAACACAAAAAATACAGTACATGGAAGGAGTGTACCCAATTGCAATTGTTCCTTTCAACAAAACAAAACACATTACTCCCTCACTAACTAATTTACGACCTATATCCATGGGGCCATTACCGATTAAAATCATAGAAAAAATCATAAAGCAAGAAATTGAGCCACACATAACAATGCTTATTTCAAAATACCAATTTGCAAAAAAAAATTCATCAACAATACAAGCAGCTCTATTCTTTAAAACAATCCTAGCATCAATAAGAAAACAAAAAAAATATGGCCCCATAGCTGTACAATTAGATATTGAGGCAGCATTTGATTCAATAGATATACCTATACTTCTAGAAATGCTCAATAACACTGATATACCCAAAACTCATCTATATCTAATAGCAAACTTACTTCTAAATCATGAAATCCATATAACCATCAATGGAAGAAACTCCCCATCATTTACTCCTACACAATCAATATCTCAAGGATCACCTCTCAGCTCATTACTATTCATACTATACATTAACCCTCTCATTCAAAAAATAGAACAATCTTTTACTGGAATACAGATACCAGGCACTACAGAACATATACCATGCTTAGCATATATGGATGATGTTACTGTTTTCCTATCATCAAAAAAACAACTCACCCAGCTGCAAAACATTCTCAAAGACTATACCAAGCAATATAAATTGAAATTCAACCCCACAAAAACATCAGCATGGTCACTATTTACTGGAAAGCTGTGCACAAACACATACCAATCAAAACCAACTTCTTTTCTTGGTTTTCCTTTCCATATGGGACTTACAGGAATGAGATGCCACATACAAAATAAACTAAAGGAGGAGGCCAAACAAATAGTAAACTCATTATCAAAAACATATTTATCCATATATTCCAAAGTACAGCTGATAAACCAGCTCATCATAACAAAAATAGTTTATTATTTACCGATTATATCCTTCTCAAAAGTTTTTAAATCAAAAATAAAAACCATCTGCAATCAACTACTATGGTCCAAAAAACAGTAGCAATTTCAACAAGAAGGCTCAATCAACCACTCATTAAAAATGGACTAGGTTTACACAATATTAACATATTTCACATCCAAAAACAAAGGAATCTCATAATTACCACTTTACAGCAATTCACAAAACTAAAACACTTTGTGCAAATCATCCCAACTGATCGTCCACCTCCAACTCAATCATACATATCAACAATTATTTATGAATTTAAAACCACAGCAAACATACCTGAACAATATACAAACAAATATTCATATTGGAATATCTATGATCTCACAAATGAAATAAATAACATTAATGATGTAGCACCAATGTTAGGGATAAACAACAAAAGATTACTAAAAGAATTTAAAAAATGGGCTCTGGAACCAAAATTTTTTGACTTTATTTTGAAATTAAATCTCATTGCCATGCCCACAACCTATTTTCTGCACCACAAGAGAATGTACTTCAAAATAGATCCTTTTTGCAGACTGTGCCATCGATCAGAAGAAACCCTACAACACATGCTATACCAATGTACAGCACTCGAACACATAAGAAAAATAATTTTTGACACATACAGAAAACCTAACACATCAATTGAAAATATAATTGCTGCATACAAAACAAAATCAATACCAAACATTAGAGTGGCTACTTTTATACTATATGCTTTTTGGTGTACAAGGTGCACTTTTATAATAGGAAATAACACCAGGCGGCATCCAGCCACCTTTCAGAACAAATTAACACAAATAAGGAATCGAGATAAAATCATAACAAACCCCCACTTATATGCTGCAACATGGTCACTACTAAAAGAACAATCAATGCTATAACACAACACTAAGTATCTGACAAAAACTACTAGAGAAAAACTTTTTCAATAGCTTCTCAGATTTTTAATTATATGCATACAAGCTATAAACAGCAAAAAGATCATCAAAAAAGCAACTTGTACATCAACTATTATGATTTTTTTTAAGGACTCATTCAAGTCACAAAAGTTCAAACAACTCAAGAAGCCATAAATTGAACTATATCATTCAGATATTCATTTTTTATGTAACAGAATAAATCAATGTATATACCAAAATTATGTAAAACACTTTTGATGTAACCTTTTATAGAATCAATAAAATGCCTTTTTGAAAGCTAATAATAATAATAATAATAATAATAATAATAATAATAATAATAATAATAATAATAATAATAATAATAATAATAATAATAATAATAATAATAATAATAATAATAATAATAATAATAATAATAATAATAATAATAATAATAATAATAATAATAATAATAATAATAATAATAATAATAATAATAATAATAATAATAATAATAATAATAATAATAATAATAATAATAATAATAATAATAATAATAATAATAATAATAATAATAATAATAATAATAATAATAATAATAATAATAATAATAATAATAATAATAATAATAATAATAATAATAATAATAATAATAATAATAATAATAATAATAATAATAATAATAATAATTTTTTTATTTATTTATTCATTATGAAGCAAACAATAAATGTATAATACAGTGAGATAAATTCCATACAAGAAAAATCTTGTGTGAGGAATTTAAATGTAACAACTAAAAACACTAATAAAATACAAAAAAAAAAGTATAAATATAACATAAAATATTAAAATCACACAGATATTGCATTTGGCAATTCAATCACAGTAGTAAATAATTACATCATAACATATAATATAAACAAAAAAAAAATAAAATAAAATAAAACTAATGCTTAGCATAATATAACCAGTGCCATAAATGCTTTTTAAAAATCAAATAAGATAGTGTTCATTAAATTCACAGAACAATCTCTTATAAATAAATATTAAATAATTTAGGACCATTATAACTAAATTGCTTCTACTGGATGTTTTAAGAAAATTAGGTAAAGCTAACAAATATTTAGTAGATAAACGAGTATTTACTAAAAAACACTAATAAAATACAAAATATATATATAACATAAAATATTAAAATTATACAGATATTACATTTGGAAATTCAATAACAGTAGTAAATAATTACAACATAACATACAGTATAAACAAAAATATAATAAAATAAACAAAATAAAACTAATAATAATAATAATAATAATAATAATAATAATAATAATAATAATAATAATAATAATAATAATAATAATAATAATAATAATAATAATAATAATAATAATAATAATAATAATAATAATAATAATAATAATAATAATAATAATAATAATTCAATTCATTTCAATTCATTTATTTAAGTGCTAAACAACAGCATAAAGCCAATTACAGTTTGCACATACAATAAAAGTGAAAATAAAACATGTAGCATAAAATGAAAATATAAATGTATACATAATAAAGTAAAATTTAAAAGACAAAATCAAACATAACATTTCAGTTTAATAAGATTACAAAATTTCTTATAATCAATGTCACACAGATTAAGGTTACTCCCAATCTGATTATATAAAGAGGGTAACCTAAATAAAGGAGAAAATTTAAGAATATTAGAACGACATGTTTGAATCTGATATACACAAGTAGACCTAGTATCATAACTCAAAGACCTAATTGAGATAGTTGAAACTATATCTGATAAAATAACTTGTTTATTAACAATTTTATAAAAATATTTCAAATCCCTATACTTTCGTCTAGATGAAAGATTAATCATTTTACCCTCCCAAAAAACATATTTGAAAAACTTCTTTGAAATAGACTGCAACAAGTTACATCCTTGCAAAGAACTAGGGATCCAAATTATTGAACCATATTCAATAATAGGAAGAACCAATGACAAAAACAATTTCCATTTAGTATCATTACTGAACTGATAACCATGTCTAAGAATGGCACCCATAACCTTAAAAGCCTTACCAACAATCATTTCAAGATGAGGAGTAAAAGATCCATTACAACAAAACATAATTCCAAGATCTTTTTGGCATTTAACTGAAATAATTTTATGAGAATTGATATAATAACAAAATTGTAAAACTTCAGATTTTTTGGAATAAGAAACAAAGGAGCATTTATCAAAATTAACTGTCATATTATTTGACTCACACCAAGCACTAAAGTTATCAATATCCTTCTGAAGGAGAACACAATCATTAACTGACATAATTCTTCTAAAAATCTTACAGTCATCAGCATAGCTTAACAGAAAAGAATATCTCAAGCAATCCTTAAGATCATTAACGTAAACATTAAACAGCATGGGTGCTAAAATACTACCCTGCGGAACACCTAAATTGCATTCAAATTTAAATGAAACTTTATTATTGAATTTAATATATGCTGTATGACTACACAGAAATGATTGAAACCAATATACAAGTTTATTAGAGAAACCTATTTTATGTAATTTATGAAGTAAGACACTGTGATCAACTTTATCAAAGGCTTTTGATAAATCGAAATAAATAACATCTAGTCTTTGACGATCTTCAATAGCATGAGCTATATGATCATAAATTGTCAGAAGATTACTATCAATTGATCTATTAGGAATAAAACCATGTTGAGAAGAAGAAATTATCTTACCCACATCTGAAATAATTTTATTATAAATACATCTCTCAAAAATTTGTGCAATGGTATGCAGAACAGAAATCGGTCTATAATTAGAAACACAATCCCGATCACCATTTTTGAAGATTGGAACCATTTTAGCACATTTCAAAACACTAGAAAAAGTACAAGAATTAAGAGACATATTAAAAATAAAGGCAAGAGGTACTGCAATAAATTCGGCTAACCCCTTATAAATAAAAGAAGGAATATTATCATATCCTAAACTAGAGTGAGTCTTAAGCCTCCTAATAGCTACAATAACATCTTCCCTAGAGATATGATCAATTGTACATTTAGCACTAGACAAATTGCCAGGAAATGTAATTTTAGAATCAATCCCATGTTGTGAAAAGTATAACTCTGCAAAATGTTTAGAAAATTCATCTGCATTTAATGCAGAACCATGAGTCATTTGAACCTTTTTCTTACCCAAGCCTGAATTATTAACAAAATTCCAGAATTCTCTAGGATTAGAAGAAATATTAATTTCAATTTTTTTTATATACTCTTGTAAATCTCGTTTATAGATATATTTAGCCAATCTTCTAAAATTGATAAAGTTATTATAATAAATTATATTCTGTGTCTTAAAATAGAGTCTATGATGGTAAGATTTCCTTTTAATAATCTTAATAAGAGTATATGAAAACCAAGGAGGATAACCTTTATTAAACAACAATTTATTAGGAATATATACATCAATAAAACCATTAAAAATTTTCAAAAAATAATCCAAGCAAGAATTCACATCATTAATTGAGTACATATTATTCCAATCAACTTCAGACATTTTTCTACAAAGATCAACATAATTACCCCTCCCATAATCCCTTTTCACAACATTAGAATGAGCAATTTTAAAATAACACATCTTAATATAAAATTCGATAGGTGGATGATGAACATCAATTGGAAAAGAAACAGAGACAAAGTGAAAATTACTAACTATTGGTACATTACAAAGAACACAATCTAAAGTACGCTGAAAATTATTAACAACAGGGTTATATTGTTGAAGCCCAAAAAATTTGCAAAATCTAAGCATTCTTAAAGCTTTCTGAGATAATAAAGAATAATGCGTAATAATCTTACCTTAAATAAATATTCAAATCACCAACAATGATAATATTATTATATCTAATCAAAAAATCTTCAAGTGCTGTCAAGAAGTAATCAAGCTCTAAAAGTGAGATATTAGGTTTAAAATAAATATTTCCCAATATACATTTAAAATTATGATCCATATAAACTTCACACCATGTAGATTCACATACAGAAGAAGTAAAACATAGATCCTTATTGTAGATATATATATATAGTATTCAATTATTTAAAAAAAAAAATTTTTTTTTATTCTTTTATACATACAGAGATTTATATGTATAGATTTATTATTATGAATAAGCAGTTCTTTTTATGATTTATTATATAATATTTTTATTAAATAATATGTGTTAAATTATTTAACTTTCATTTTGTTAAAATAGAGTAAATCAGAAAAGTGTGAAAAAAGGCAATTAAGATTGTTAGATAAGGAGATAAAAAAAATGTACACGTGTGAAACAATGAATAGATCTGTACAAACACAAAGATGCTTTTACACTTATTCCTGATGGCTATAGATTCCAGGTTTGTTGTTATCTGTATCTTAAGATTATTTTTTACAAAAGAGGTGCTTTGATGTAGATAACGATAGCGATCAATTTTAAGTCTTTATTGATTGTGACCGACGTCAAACTTGTGAAGCTTTGATTTTTTTTTTAAGATAAAGATTTCCAGATGTTTTTTTTTTCTTTGGTTGAAATTCACGATATAAATGATTGAAACAATTTTTTTAATCAGTCAGTCATAAATTTTTTTAGAGAGATGATCAGTCAGTCATAAATTTTTTTAGAGAGATGATCAGTTGGTCATAAATTTTTTTAGAGTGAGAGTCACTCAAATTATTATTATTATTTTGAGACTCAACTCAGTCGGTCCTTCCTTGTTATTATTCATAAGCAGAAATGTAAGCTCTGATTTTTTTTTTTAAAAAGAGAGTGAACGCTTTAATTTTTTTTTTTTCACTCTTTGAAAGTTAAAAAAAAAGAGCAAATGAAATGTGCGTTGATATAAAGCAATTTCCAGCAATATTAAAGAAGAGGAAAATGGAACAAGATTGAATTTATTAGAATTTAGTAATAATTATATATAAAAATGATATTAACATATTTGGTTATGCATAATACAATGCCTCTGCATTGCTAAACCATTTTTTCTGCTTCCTGGTTAATACAGAATGAGTCAAAAATCGCTGATCTGTCTATGAAGTCATGTATCCAGTAATAACCAACAAAATGATAGATTTTGAAGCCAACCACACAAGCTATATGGAATGCTTTGTTTCTAGTTCCTGGCTTATTAAAAGCTCATTACCTTCGAATGAATGGAGAAGAGGAAATAGGAAGAAAAGAAAATCTATAACAGCCATGTAGAACCAAGTTTGAAGCCATAAATCAAATTTTTGTTGATTTACCTCAATCATCTAAAGTGTCAACAGCAATTATTTTTTTTTAAAAGAAGGAGACAAGCAAATCCACCGGTACCTACTTATTCAAAGTACTTATAATAACTTTTTTTTTAAATGGTAGAAGGAAGCCAATCAACAGTGAATAATAATGGAATTGAAGAAACAAGCAAAGTCAATTGATTCAGCATTATCTTAAAAGTATCTGCAATAACTTTCTTTTTTTTTTTTGTTGTTGTTGTTGGTGAGCAAAGAAAAGCAGTCTGAAAATTCAAATTCAGGACATTAATAAGAAGTAAAAAGTAGACGGGTAAATATGAACTTTCTTTAACCGATTTTATTCTTTTGCTTATTAAAAGTAAACCTTAATTTACTGGTCAAAGCAATTTTCTTTTTTGATACAGAAACATTAAAGACTTGTTTATCTATAGTTATTTGCAATATCTCACAACATAGCACAAACATAGTTTAAATCTTTAAACTTAAATTTTTCATTATTTTTTTTATTTTTTTTTTATTATATATTGTAATGTTGAAATGTTTTTTTTTTTAATTGTTCTTCAGTTGTTAATGATGATGAGCAACCTATAGATATATGCATTTATAATGTTTTTTATTTTTATTTTATCTTGTTGCATATTAAAAATTAATATATGTATTTTATTTTCTTTCGCTATAAGGTTGCAAAAGAAAAAGATATTTTTATATATGTAATTTATGGGTATACATTTTAAACATATATGTTAACATTACCGAATGCGTGAATGTGTAACTGTTTATCCAAACACATCAAAGAATAGGTTATATATGATTAGTTTAAAATAGTAAATTAAAAAGTAGGGCATTACATTTGAATGGAAATGAAATGACATATACAAGTTACACCTGAAATTTATTTTATGATATGATAAGTAAGAAAATTCTTAAATAAGCATTTATAGAATATGTATTTTTTTTTAATATTGATTTAAGTCAGCTTATTTTGAGATATCAAGAAGTGACAAACCTATATATTAAGTTTATTTGCTTATACTTATATGAATTTTTATATTAATAAGCCATTTATTTAATTGTCGATTTGACTTTAAAGAAGGAAAGAAAGAGTAGTAGTGTTAATAAAATATAATTATATATCTTAATTGGTTTCCGAGTTATTATTAAGAATATTGTGTTTTTGTTTTTTTTTTGTCTTAATTCTATCATTTTAATTCAGCATCATTGCTCGCAGTTATTAAGTATTACTATTCGTATATATTGAGCAATCACTTGCAAATATTAAGCGTCCGCAAAATAATAGGTAAACTAGAATGTTGATATTTAGGTATTTAAGGATTATGCTTGAGAATAACCAAATTTTGATAATTATAGTTCAACATAGAAAGCTAAAATTGTGTTGTGTCCATGAATTTAGATCATCCTCATCAAAGATGGATATCATGTTATTAGTTAAAAATGTTTCAAATAATACTATATAAAAGTTATGATCGCCATCAATCATCATTAATAAATTATAATCATTAAATTTAATGTTTAGCGTAATGAATATATTTTAGTAAATAGGGGTTTATAGAAAATTGAATATTATGCAAAGAGATTCATGATGATCAATCATCACCATTAGTATTATTAAATCCCAGTATGAAATAGGATAATTTTAATAGATGCCTATAAGTTTATAAAGATGAATTTATTGTTGTGAGTTTATTGATAAGCCATGGCTGGTATCATCATCACTATTATAATCATTATTGTGATATCACTATTATTATCATTATTATGATATTATTATCATCATCATCATTATTACCTTTATTGTGATAAATAATCTAGTTAAATGGCCATCAATATCAATAATGGTCTTCACATGCTTGTTTGGAAGCCATTAATAGGATTATACATGTCTGTTCATCAATATACGCTAATGAGCTAGCAATGTCTATAAGAATCTTTGATCTATAGTATAAACTTTGGTAATATTGGGATCTTGTAATTTTATCAATATAGATAAAATGTAAGAATGTCATTTTTGTTCAATAGTCATCCAAGTCATGTGTAAAAAATATGTACTGAATGAGTTTGAACTCAAGTACACTATAAATAGATACTTATCTAGATTGAAAACAATCTAGTGGCGCTCATGGGAAAACACATGTACTTAGCTAAACTGAATAAAGAGTGATATCATCCCTTTCCAACTTCATAATATTAGTTTTATAAAATATATTTTTTATAAGTTGTCATGAATAGCACCCGTGTGTGCATATGACCATGAATGGTCTTATATATTTGGAAAGAAGAATAGGAAGGATTCTTTGTTAGAAGAACCTTGTATTGGAGATAAGCATAAGGCACTCCAGGAATCTCACAGTGGGTACTTTTATTCAGTTGCTATATATTTAATATTATTTTTATTAGATGACAATGTCCAGTATGTTTTATTGTTCAGATGACTGCCCCCAATATATAAATAAATACCAAGAATCTTTAATGCTGATATTTTCAAGTGGCACAGTGATTCTATAATTTCTTTATCTATGCTATGATGAATTAATATTGTTACAAATGGTACAGATTGGATAGGCATATATCTAATAATTAATAATTTCCCCTATCTAAATATTTATTATGGTTACAAATGTGACATATTAAAATAGATACGGATTATAGTTACAAATACATATCTTTTATATTAATTTAATAATTACAAATACATATTATATTGATTTATAAATATTGTTACAAATGGCAATTGATAAATATCGTTACATTATATAAAACATTTTTGTTGATGGCAATATTCTAAAGATCTATCTGTACGTAAAATAATATACCTATTATCAAGGAAAGAACAATCGGAAAATTGTTGATTTAACCAAGTTTCTGTAAAAAATATCAAATCAAAATGCTCTGCTTCAAAGAATTGTTTAATTTCCACACACTTAGTTCTCATCCCTCTAACATTCATATAAAAACAAGAAAGCCCTATCATATTAAATTAAAAATAAATCAAAATAAATAAATAAATGAAATCAAGTAAAGAAAAATGTAAGTAAGCATAGTGAATAAAGAAAATAAGAAATTAAAGAAAATAAGAAATCAAAGAAAATAAATAAATACCACTAAAGTTTTAAAGAATTAGCCAAAGTTCCATAAAAAAAACGAATGGAAGCACCACGAGGCCATACATTGGAAGAGATTAAATCATTATGTTTATGAGCAGGAGCAGATATATAAAAGCAAAAAGACTTTGAGTTATACATATTAATTTCATGACACATGATCCTAGTTCTTAAACGTTTTTCAAGAACTACCTTAATATTATATGAATTAAGAATCACTGGCATATTAGAAACAAAATATCTATTATATTTTGTATTAATATTATTGTTATGAAAACAAAAAAGAGGTTGAGACAGTTCATTAATAATAATAATAATAATAATAATAATAATAATAATAATAATAATAATAATAATAATAATAATAATAATAATAATAATAATAATAATAATAATAATAATAATAATAATAATAATAATAATAATAATAATAATAATAATAATAATAATAATAATAATAATAATAATAATAATAATAATAATAATAATAATAATAATAATAATAATAATAATAATAATAATAATAATAATAATAATAATAATAATAATAATAATAATAAATTAAGTTTCGATCATGCACTCTTCATGAATATTTTTAAATCTATATGCACTCACACTTAAACAAGAATTTGAAAAACACAAATGAATCATTTGTATAATTCATTTGTCAATTTATATGTCAGGCATACAATAGATTCAAACTCTGACTGAAGCATGGTAAGGAAGGGTTTCCTTATATAAGAATAAGTTCTAAGCACAGGTGATTTGTTTGTGTTTTTAAAACTCTTGTTTATGGGTGAGTGCATGTAGATTTAAAAATATTCGTGAACAGCACATGATTGAAGGATTATTTCCTTCATTATTTATTTTTATATATGACTTCAGGAATGATTAATAGATTTAATTATATTATTGTTATTATTATTACTATTATTAATAATATTAAAAACAACAACAATTTTCATATTAAAACATTAAAATAATGTCAAATTCACATGTGACTTGCGTAAAAGATCCAACTAATATTAATCATAATATGTCTGCTAATTTAAAATCATAAATGAATAATGCAACTTTTATCTTAAAATGTTGAGACTAGACAATATAAAACATTTAAAATAAAATATAGAATGCTTTTAAATGTAGCGTCAGATAAAAGCATTGATACCAATTAAATCTTAATCATTATTATATATTTTTTTTAAAATAATATAAAAAAAAAAAAAAACCCACACACCCCCCACACCTCAAACCACCATCCACACAAAACAACCACACACACAAAAAAAAAAAAAAAAAAAATTATTTCCAAAAATTTTTTTAAAAACAACCCCCCCCCCCAGGGGCCGGCCCCCCCCCCCCCCCCCACATATACATTCATTTTTTTGTTTATTTAAAAAAAAAAAAATTTAAAATTTAATAAAAAATATTCCATCCCTCTTCTCCCCCAACCTCCCCCCCCACTCACAACATTAAAAATAAGAGGAAAAAAAGCTCAACCACACCAATAATAATACCATTATTATTATTATCCTTATAACACCAAACAAACCCCCCCCCCCCCCCCCACCCCAAAATTTTCCCAATTTAATAAAAAAAAAGAGGAAGGGGAGAATACAGGCTTAATATATATTTAAATACATGTATATTGTTAATATTAAACTTAATGCAATTATAAAAGACTTGAACTCATATATATATAATTATGATTTGGATATTGCTTTTAATTTTGGCAGGACATATGATTCATTTATTTTAGATAATTTATAATAATAATGATTACTAATAACTGAGCCGATGAAAGTTTATTCATATGCAGCTGTTATGTGATGAGATGAAAAAATACATTATCACCGGCATTTGAAATAAGAATTGGTATCTGCTTTCCATTTTTATGACATTTTTTTGGAGCAGTTTATAGAAAGGAATCTTCATGAAATAGACATCAAGATGGTAATTAGGTTTGATAGTGGAGTTTTTAATTTCAGCCTATAAAACAAAGATCAAGAATTTCATTTGTTTTAATTTTTGGATTTGTAGTGTCAGATGATTATGCTATTTTAATCTTTTATCACTTCAAAAGATAATTTATAATATATATTTTTAATTAAGCATCACATGATTACCATCTCTTATACTAGCACATAATTGTTTATAAACAAGACAAAACTCTTCTAAGATCTAGGTGCAGTGCTTTCAGATCCAAAGCTCATCACTGACGAAAGCCACAAGCCAGAAACTAGTCTGGGGATATTGGATGAGTAGGCATTAGATAGGGATTTTATGCACAAGCCTTCTGGCATCCATTGATTACTCTGATTGGCACAGAGTGGCACTACTGCATGGAGAGTTTTGCCTTGTTTATATATTTTTAATATTTTTAAATACAATCAATAAAGTAACTAATATTAAAAAAATAAAAAAAAACTCATCTACTTTATCAGCCAAATGATGGGAGAAAAATCTTCAACAATGCATGAATAAGCTATCAGTTTAAAAATAATGAATCAGTTTAAATATATGAATACCTTTTAAGGTAAAAAGTTGGATTTGACTGTTAAAATATAGCTTAGACTCCAGTATGCTGCTGCTGTTTTTAAGCAGTTAAATATAAATTATTTCATTATAGTGATGTAACTACTTCAGGTAAATGGTTCTTTCTCCAATTTTAGTTTATGGAAGTGATTCATGCAGGGCCATCAAATAAGCAATAGACCCATTTTATGCAAGTTAAATTCCAGTCCCCCCCCCATCCCATAAAATAAAATTTGTAAATGAAAACAAAATGAATTCTATAAAATTTTATTTAACAAAAGATACAGTAAGAACATTAAAAAATTATAATTATTTACATTATTTACACTTTATATCTTTTTATTTATATATATTAATTCTCCTGCCTTTAGCAGTCACAAAATAACTTCTAGAAATTTTTTTTTCCATGTGGTAAATAATGATAATATCTGAAAACTTGAAACCAAACTCATTTTTAGGAAAAACCTTCTTAATTACCTGAATGGAAAAAAAAATTCAATTAATTTTTATATTTATAATTTTTGGCCAAAATTTTTTTTATTCTCAGAATCATAACTTTCTTTAATTTCTGTCTCTGTTTTGAGCTTCAGGTAACTTATTTGATATTTTATCCATGTTGTATCCTTAAGTGGAAAGATTGGGATAAACAAATATAAATTTTTTGTAAGTAGAGTAAGAAATACACACAGAGAAAATGACTTGGTAACGAGGAGTAATTAAAGATTACTTTAATGCAAACAATTAATTATATAAACATGACAATTAATATACATATTTGGAACTGAATAAATACATACAGAGTAAGTTACAAGTCTTGGAATATATAATCTTATATAAGTAATTTGACTTCTAATTTATCTACTTTTACAATCTATGTGGGCCTGTTGGGCTTTCTAAAACATAGTCAAATGGATCTATAGTAATTATATAGGGCTCATTATCTGCAGCTAGGAGCCAATTTCCTGGGATATAATTTTTAAGGACTCTTCTGCTGTTTACCTTTTAAAATTTGAATAATTTTGCAATTCTATTCTTCATCATAAAGAGAAAAGATAAATCCAATTTTTTTTGTATTCCTTACATATCAGTTTGCCTCCATTATGTTTTCTGGAATACAATAATTATAACAAAGTTTATGTAACTCTTAAGATTCCAATCGCAAATATTAAATCAACTTTAACTATTATTTGTTTTAAAACCCATTGGGTACTAAAAAGTTTAATTCTGAATCTCTCATGCATAACTTGTTTATATTTTCTATTAATAAAGTTCAATAATAAAATATTTACACTATTATTTAATTTTTTATGTGAATGCTTTTCCATTATTAGCATAACGTTTTAAATTTTCATGCATATTTATTTGATAAATTGGTTTAAAATTCATTAACATCAATTTTCACCTTATTTTAAAGTTAAGTTATACTGGGTAACTCTAAAAAATAAAACATTTGGTTTATTCCACTAAATGACAAATGTTTTGGCACTTTCCTAGTACTGCAATCATTTAGAAGAGTTTTCAGAGAGTGACTTTAAATAACATTGATGTTTTCCTGAAGGTGTTCTAGTTGTATTTTTATATTGGACTATTTCCATCATCTAATATGTGTATGGAATGTTTTTAGAAAAATTTAACTTTATTTAAGGACCGAGGTACGGATCCCATGCTAGTACTATCACTGTTCAGGCCAGCAACACCCGAAGAAAAGGGAAGAATAATACATCTTGAAACATTGTACATATATTAATCTGTTTGATGTGCTATTACTAACAATTGAATGTATTTGGAACATTTAATTAAATTTTTCTAAAGACATTCGATATGCATATTAGATGATGGAAATAGTCCATTATAAAAATTTGATGTTTGATATAATGAAATTTGTTAAGAATTAAATATTTTGGTGCAGTACTTTTTTAAAAATTATGTAGTTTTTTTTTTAAAAATTGAGCTGCCTACAATCAAAAACAATACTTTTTGGATATATTTGAGTAATATTATGGATCAATTACAGTTTTTAACTAGGTAACAAACTCCACATTGGTTCAAATCTAAGGAAAAGCAGATTAGTAAAACATGTAAAAAACTAATATCAATATTAAAAAAAAGATAATATCAGTTTAAATATATATATATATATTCAAGATGGTGCCAGAATAGACCCCAGGATCCAAAACCACAGAGGTCAAAATTATATCACTAAAATACCAAAAAATGAATGATGGTGTTTATAAAATATAATTAATAAATGCAATTTCCTATTGCAGGAGTTGTCTAATATATTACAGAATAACTGTAATTATTATGAGGTAATATTTCTTAAATAAGTTTATTTAAAAAAAAGTATGAATAGTAATACCCCAGTTTTTATGTAAGTTCGGATATTTAAATAACAGTGATTCTGAAATCGAAACATTTTCATTTATGTATAAATTTTGTTAATTATTGCAGTGATATGGCACCTTGGTTAGTTCACTTTAGTAGAATGATAAAGTATATAATATACCTTATATTCAAGCAATTGTCACAAGAAAAAGTAATTCTCTCATATTTAAATAAGAAATATTTATTGTCAGAATGTGTTTTTAACAATGGAATGATTCGGAAATCTAAACATTCCCATTTACTTATAAATTTTTATTAATTATCACTGCAACACGTCACCCCCCCCCCCATTGATGAAGCATATATGCTTTGCACAGCCTGCACACCTGCATGTGGTGGTCCTGAATTCGTGAACTATCTATTAACATAATTTATAGGTGAATATTAAGATCTTTGCCTGTAAGTGAGTTAAATAACTAGACAATAGAGTACTATCACTACTCAATAATTCTTATAGTATAAAGATAGTGAGAAAAAATTAATTTAAAGATGTTCTGTGATATTCTACAAATATGTCAGCAAAATTATAAGACCGATCTGGTTATGATGATATTAATTAACAATTGTAAGAATACATTTTTATAGAATTAAATAGATGAAAGAGATAAAAATAATGGACTCCTTAATAAAGTATTTTATGGTATATTTGAACTTGGTTTTTGTGGAAAGACATTATAGAATAACAATAGTCGAATGGTTTATTGTTCGGGAATTCATAAGAAGTTCTAACACCGGAAGTGATAGTTGGGTCGCGATCTATCTGCCACTCTACCAATGCATCAAACCGCGCAGGAATACTTCATTGGGAAGATATAGTGAAGAAGAAAATGGAGAATTGAGATTATCTAAGCTGTTGCTTTTCTCAGAAATAAAAGTTTTTTTTGCAAAAAATGTTAAGATAGCACCGCAAGATAACAAAAGAAAACACGAAAACAACAGTAATACAAATAGCCTAAAGAACACGCATGACGTCAAGTGTTGGTGGCCTAGCGGTTAGCATAGCTGCCTTCCAAGCAGCTGGCCCGGATTCGCTTCCCGTTCAACGCTTTGACATATAAAAAAGTAAAAAAAAAAGAACACGCATGTCATATATATATATGGAATGCATTTATGGTTAATAAATCTAATTTATATATTTACAACAAAACTCATTTTTAATGGTTATTCATTTATCTCTCTTTTCTTTCTTTCAGGAGTTGTAAATAATTGAACTTAAAAAATGTTAAAGCAAATAAAAATAGAAATTTATTTTAGCATTATCTTTGTTTATATATATAAATAATAATAAAACTATTTCTTGATTTTGTAGTGTCTTTCAATTTTAAAAAGCAGTTGCATTTTTTTTTTTTGTATAGTTTATGCACGAACGATTTCTCCGTCTTTACTTTCACCTTTATTAATGATATCCTACATCTAATAGGTTTTATATAAAACAACTCATTAAAATATTATCTTTAAAAGAAAGGAAAGCTAGATCTAATTGTCAACACATTTACCTTTTTTTCAATAATAAACCTACTGACGCATTCTTTCCTTCTCTCCTGGGAAACCTGGAAAACTTAAAAATAATAACATTACCACACACTTCTTACATTAATCTTATTCTTTACGCTTCGCCACAAAAGATAGTTTCGGAAATAAAATGAAAAAAAAAGTTTGTAGAAAGACGTAAAATATTAGATTTAATACCAGTAAGAATAGTTAACATAAGTGGGATTTCGTGCTTCAAAGAAAGGGATCAAACAAATATCACAATAAATCTAATTAAAAGAGAGAAAAAAAATTGTTTTTTGTTCACATACACAAAAGAAAAAAAAAATTAACTATTTAGATCAGGAGTCGGTAAACTAGGCCCATGAAGTAAATGTGGATCTTTTTATTATGATAAACATAAACACATTTTTTATTTGTTCTTGTAATTTGTAAATAAATATTTTGATGACTCTAGGAGAGGGGAAAATGCTTATTACAACGTTGTTTCTTGAATTCAGCCTTATTATAGAATAGTAATTAGTGTAGATGATGGATATTTAAATATTAGAAATTTGTAAATAAATCAAACTCAAAGTAATTTTTGTTTTTATTTATTTATTTTTAAGAGAATTTTTACTTTCATTAGGATATATACGAATTTTACTATGTTCTATTACTAAAATAAATTTCTTTGTAATGATTCTTGTTGATTGCATTGTAAAACTTATGCCTCTTGAATCGTCTTGAGGCACAAATAAAGGCATTTCAAAGTAAAATAAATATTCAAATATATCCATAACCGTTCAGAAATCTGTAATTTTTCAAGATCGTATATTTTTCTCTTCTCTCTTTAATGGGGGAGGGTTAGGATACCCCTCTCTCTCTCACACACACACACTCACACACTCTCTCTCTCTCACACACACACACAGTCTTCTAGCGTTTCTTTAATGGGGGAAGGGAGGGAAATATAAACAAAATGGCTATTCGTGTTAAAAATAACTAAGGTAAATAACAATCTTAAATAGATCAGTCTGAAAAAAAAAGGATACCAAGTTGACAACTAGATGATGAGAATTTGTGATGGTTTCCCTTTTCTATGTCATTCTCTAATTAAGATTTGTTTACAACTAAATATTGGATATCTAGCCAAAGCTCCTCAATATAAAATTCTGAGATATTCGACTCTAATTAGGATTTGAACTTAAATTATGGAATGTTAGTGCAAAAGAGGAATTTAAAAATAATGGCACAATTCTAATAAAATAAAGTTTTTATATTGTATGATATTTTTAATCATCATCATCAACATCAATTATTCACAAATGAGTGTAAATAAATTTTGCAATGACTACACAAACCAATACCCAATATAGAACATGCTAGTCCATTTTTCTGTTTATTTGATTTTTTTTCTTTTCCATATGTCATAGCATCGGCCTGGAGGCGAACCTACAACAACCGTCTGCAACCAACTGCTTGCTTGCAAGGCAGCTGCGCTGACCTCTCTGCTAACAATAGTTTTTTATTTTACCTTATTTTACAAACATTTTTTATTCTGAAATACTTCAACATTGTGTCTAATTGTAGCTCCTCAATGCATTCTATTCTCTGACATATTTTTCCATTGAAAGTAGTCCATATTATACTTCATTAGAATATCTTTAAGATAATCTTCATAATTTCCAATGAAGATGTGATTTTACAATAATGAAGTCTATAATATTTCAACCAGAAAGTTAAAGAGCATGCTGATCGGTCTTATGATATTATCATTATATTTTTAAAATTTTCTGAAACACTCTTAAATGAAACATTTCTAATGCCTTTATGTTACATTGATAGACATCCAAGTCTCACTTTTTCATACAATAAATTAAATAAAATAACAGCTAGTAGTTACTTTCTTGTAATAAAATACCATGTCTTTTAATGTGAGTTGACTTTTCTGCTTAAAACTACCAAAATATTTAGCTTGGCTTACAATCTCAAGTTCATAACCATTCAAGCTAATGCTGAGGATTTTTTCCTCTCATTAGCTATTGGAGAGCTTGAGTTTTTTGGATACTAATTATTAAATCAAAATCTTTTCATAAATTGCATTCAAAACCTTAAGAACATTCTGTCAATCATCTTTTGAAATTGGCATTCTTAAATATTCTTCTGACAAAATTCTCTCATGATAAAATCAAAACTACAGTTTCCAGAAATCCCATACCAGTATTTAACATATACACTCAATTACACTAGAAACACAGTACTATCACTATGAAACAGAACAAAAGAGGTTTCTTCATAAATAAGTGTTTTCAAAAATGAGTAGACAATTGTCTGAGCAAGTTCATGATTAATTCAGATAATTTGCAGATGACAAACTCATTTAGATATCACTTTTTTTTTTTATCAGTAAGTAGATATTCAAACATTATATAATAAAATCCTTCAGTAAATAAGATTCAATAAAAGTAGATAAGAAGTATTTAAGTCAAGCATTTAAACACTGAAACACCCAATGGTACTCAAACATTTATCTTCATTGTTAAATTTAATTTATAAATATGCACTGATTAAAAGCTTTTTTAAAACACAAGAGCTGCTTCTAAATTTTGAAAAAAAATTCAAGAAAACATATATATTATAACCTACACTCCCAACACCGCTCATATACATTACATGAACGAAATGCCCAGGCGCCAGTTCTATTAATGAATAGAACAATATAACAAAATATATAATACAAAATTATTACTGAGACTCTATATTTAAGTTTATGTTCAGCTCAGCTCAGTGGGAGGCAGGCAGTTCATAAGATATATGATAATAAATGAATAAAAGAAGAAATATTATAAAACATTTAATATAATGTAAATTCCTTTGTTAATTAATTGTATGATAAAGAATCATAATGTTTATTTGGTACAGTCTATTAAAATATACTTTAAACTTAATTTCTTCCTTCATCCAAGTATAACACATATCAGCTTGCTATAATTATATTCTTAAACAATTCTATGACTTGGCATATCATAATCTAAACATCTACTTTAATGCCAATCAAGAAATAAACAATAAGATCTCAGGGAATTTTAACAAACACAGTTGAATTAAATAAACTACATTGGCCCATAAGTTATAATTCTAAAGTATGAGAAAAATATAATGAAACAAATTGACTAAAATATTTTACTGTGTTTCAATAATAAGATAATGACAGAAATAGGGTATTTTAATCTCATATCATCATCTAACAAATATACTGACTTGGCAACCTTTCTAATACGTTTATCAAGTGGCAAATGTTCTTTTATAATGTTTGGATTAAGAAAAACAATATTGTCAGACACTAGCAAATTTAATATTATAACTCTAAAATAATATATCTATTTTGTAATAGATTTATGAAATGTGGAGATGTGGAAATGGAAAACACGAATGTACACAAGAATAACTCAAGACACAGTTCTTAAGATTTTAAATAACTAAAACAAATCATTTATTACAATAAACAAGATAAACTTGGTTTAACATGATATTTACAAATGGACTATTTGACTTACAGATTTTTAAATTATCAAATAAACTTTAAGCATCAGTTTGGGATTATCCCTACTATCAAAGCAAATTAATAACAAAACTTAAATATCCTGACTTCGAACATATGCTTTGCCTACATGTTTCATCTACATGACAATAAATAAATAACATATTATATTATTAGCACAAAAAAAAATACTTTTGAGAGGATATTACTCTTGATTAACAAAATAAATCAAATTAATTATATTTGGCTCTCAACAAAGCAACTTTCTCTAATTGACTAAATAATCACTTTCAATTACGTATACCTTTTATGCATAGCAACAAATCATGTTTATTCTGATGATTTGATGATTTATAACCTTTATTTAAATAAATACACTGTATTTTAAAATATTTATTCCCGTTTTAATCTCAATACTTTATACTTTATATTTAAATGAATGTAATGTATTTCAAAAAACATTTATTTCTCATTTTAATTTCAATAATTCTATACTTTATATACGCGATATTATTTATATTACGCGTGTGTGTGCACGTTCAAGCAGCAATAATATAAAACAATCTTTTCTATAAACTCTCCATTCATTAAGAAAATATCATACAATTATTTTATTTCGAACAATGTCGTCATTCATCAATAAAATAAGACACTAATATTACATCAACAATTAATCTAACAATTTATCTAGCCACATATTAATTAACACAAAGCTATATTTTCATGATTATACATACTATACGTTATAAGGGAAAAATCTACATGAGGAGCAGATAAACTCTTACTGAACACTTTTACAATTCCTCATTACCAAGAATCTAAGAAAAACGTCACATAACTTCCTAAACATCATTTAATCATATTTCAATAATAACTCATCTACTTCTAAATACACTATTGGCGGGGACTTATTTCCTCATCACCAGGCTCTAAGAAAACATCACTTCAAAATATCATTTAATCATACGCATATAATATAGACTAGGCTCTACTCATGGAAAATTGTTCACATATACTACATAAGCAAAATCTTTTATCCCTACAAACATTATAACGCAATCAGATTTCTTTCCATTCTCATAGCTTTTCTAAATATTGAACATTATAAATACATGCTGGCAGATAAATACATACAGATAACATACCAATCCATTCAACTCAGTAGAATATGACAGTGTATGAAATTTATGCATAAAATATTCACAAACTGAACTTTATCAAACAAATATCATAATTGTGCAAAACAAACACACACCCGTGAATAAAAAGTATATATAATATTAACTCTAAATTACACACTAAGCAGGTAACATGATAATTAAATATTGCATTAAGGTATAACTTTTAATTTAATATTTATAATTATTACGAACGAACTTTCTTTCATATCTTGCAAACTACTTCTATTATAAGTTCGTTGATTTAAAAAAAAAAAAAATTTTCACTTTGAGATAATAAAGTATACAAAATAAATGTAAACCTCTCTAATAATATATTTAAAAAAATATTTCTTTCTTTTACCTTCGTAAAAGAACAATAAGACCTGTTTGAACACAATCAATTTTTACCAGCGTACTCCTCATTTGGATACGCTTCAGAGATGTTCTTGATGGTCAAAATACCCAAATTATAAATAAACATAATAATAAATAAAGCCTATCTACCTATCATATACATTAATTATGACAAGCAATAAAAAAAAATAAAGAAACAAAAGTTATTAGTTTTGTAATTTAAAATAAAAGTTCACTTGCAAAGC
Source organism: Epiperipatus broadwayi (assembly GCA_028023455.1). Lineage (NCBI taxonomy): Eukaryota > Metazoa > Onychophora > Udeonychophora > Euonychophora > Peripatidae > Epiperipatus > Epiperipatus broadwayi. The sequence goes on along the minus strand of JAQFVV010006200.1, from coordinate 2,112,040 downwards.
TCGGTTCCAGGTTTATGAAACAATATGGGACACATTCCAAACTGAATTTTAAACTAAAATAAACTGCTGTAGGATAACCAAACAAATATAGTCATGCTTAAATAGGACTCAGCATCTTCAATGTTCATAACAAAGTTATTTAAGTTACTGTATCATACATAAGCAATCAATTTATCTTCTATTATGATGAGAGTATAATAAATTCTTAACTACTGTTGGACAGGAATTATCTCACTTATTCCATTGTAGTTCTAAATTGAATACATAATTATTTTTAGTAGTTTATTGAATAGCATTTAATAATACTTTGTTTTATTTTCCATCTTTATCGAAGAGAACAAAAATTACCCGCATTTCTATCCTTCTATTCGATTTAAACAGATATTTAATTTGAAGTAGCTCACATTTATTTCCTTCATTTAACATACGTATTATTTCCAGAAATACCAGACAAACAAATACTGTCATCTCTTTATGATGAATTTAAACATGGCATGATTTATCAAAATATGCATATCCTTACGTCTATGTTTAATTCTCACAAAAACATAACACGGAAAATAGTGAAGAATAAAAATATATTCTGTAAAATAGTTCTGCATGCGTTTTCCAGATATATTAAAGAACACACGTTGGTCAATGATACAACAATAATATTCATGCAATTTATTCCTATTTAAAATGATAATTAAGTGAAGTAATGTAGACTGGACGTTATTAACATACATTTTTAAAAGAGCAATAGTTATGAAGATGGTTAATTCAATATGTTTAAATCAAGAAGAGTAAAGTAAACTGAGTACCTTTTTAAAACTTAGAACTGCATTCTGAAATTAACTCTTTCCATAATATATTTCTTAATATCCTTTCGAAGTTTTACTCCAAAGTCCTTTTTTTTTAAAATCAATTTGACTTCAGCAACTGGTTTTAATTTCACAATAATCAGCCACTGTTTTTGGCTACAATTACATTACATAATATGCAAATTTTTCACTGGAGATCTTTGTTAAATAGCTCTCTTTAGCAAAGTTCATTTCCTTCCACCAGGTTACTCCCACGCTCCTCTTCTATCTCAGCTAATTACATATTCAAAAAAAAAATCTTTTTAAAAAAAACACTTTGATTTTTAGAATTAAAATCAAAATAAAAATAATAATAAAATAAATAGCTTTTACAAACTTGAAAGAAAAATGAATATTAATTAACTATTAAATAAAAATGATTAATAATTTATTTAATTTGTAAAATAATCTATTGATTCAACTATCTATTAATCATTGGAAAGAAATATATATTTGTTAAATTATTTAAGATAACTACTGTAATTTAAATGTTTTTTATTGTGCATGTACTATTGTTTGCTGTTATTAAAAGATGAAAATGAAATGAAAATGATGCAGAGTCATACATGCATGCACATGTACTACAACCTAAATATTAAACTATCTTAACTAAATATGATTGAAATGGCTATTAATTGTTGACAAAAGGATAAGTATTAATGAATAAAGAATTTTAAAACCATTCAACTAATACTACAATAATATAAAATAACTTTGCATCTTTCTGACAAAATGTATCAATTCCATTAATAAACAACCCCTCTTCCTTATATTAAATACCTCATTAACCACACTAATAATAATGAATACCTATCAAGTGGTCAATAAACTGCATAAGCAACCCATATCCAAGCTTTAAACAATCTCCAGCAAAAAAAATTTAAAATTCTAAGGCTATTTCATTTTTTTTTAAAAATATAATATAACTATTTAATGCGGATACAAAGTATCTTAAACCCTTGTGCCCATTCAGATGATCACAATATATATAAAAGAAAATTGTTTTAGAATTTTATTAAAATAAATTAGATGCAAATTTTACAAACAAAAAAAATTACGAAGTAAAAACAAATTATTTTTTTTATTATTTTGATGACACTTGGCATTGCATAATTTTGGCAAGTTTGTCAAAATTTGCCTCATATAAACTTAAACTAATTCTTAAACATGATTTCAAATATAAATCTGATAGCTATGACCTATGTTTAGTTTTTATCACATTCATGCAGGAAAATGCTGATTTGTACAAATATGTTGAATCAAAAAATGCATTGAAATTTGCCGCAACTCTCCAAATATTGGGATATTTATCCTTGCTTATTAATTCCAGAAGCTCTCATTTGAAGCAATTGATTTTAAATGTATATCACATTTAATATGTACTATTTCTTCTTCCAGGCTCACTGAATCTGTATGTATAAATTCACTTAATTTCATAGTGGCATCTGACATATTTGTATTGATGTTAACATTAAATGGATAAGACAAAAAACTAGCGATATCTTCAAGTTTGTCAAATTCCACAAATCTTCCTTTAAATTCCTTTATGAGGAGTATTATATTTTCAACATATTTGTTGTAGATTAGATTCTTTCCATCTTTAGACTCATCAGCCATATTTTTGAAATGTTTTAATTCACACCGCTTCAGTTGCATTACAAACATATTCAATTTTTCCTTACTTCAAAGTGCTTATCATAACTATTATTGTTTTATCTTTTCCTTGTAGTTCTACATTTAAGTTATTTAGTTTTTTTGTAATATCACAGAAAAAGGTGAGGTCAAGAAGCCATTCTTTGTCATTCATATCACCTTTAGTTTCCAAAAATGATCTTATTTGTGGTAGAATTTCTTTGAATCTGATTAAAATTTTTGCTCAACATAACCACCTTATGTCAGTATGTAATAACAATTCACTATGTTCACTCTCACATTCCTTTAGCAAATCCCAGAATTGTCAATATAACAAGCTTTTTTTATCTTATTTCATCAACAATTTTGAAAGTAACATTGATAACATGATTAAATTTCAATACTTTTGAACACAAGGCATGCTGCTGTATAATACAATGATAATCCACAAAACTAAATATATCATTATCATTTCTCCTCATCTGTTCACAAAGTCAAAGCAACAATATAGAAAGATGTTACAGAAACTGGCATATCAGATAACACTCCTAAATAAAGATAAGTGAGGTGAAATTTGTAGAATACATTACCTATTTCAGTCAATAAACAATAAATCAGTCTCTCTGAACACTAGTTTGGATCTAATCAGCATTCTGGTCAATAAATAAAACTTTTATGCCTTTTTTTTAGGCAGGCAACACAGTGTTTTCTTTTTGAAATATTATGAAACTACAATATATATATATATATATATATATGGTGTAATATATATATATATATATATATATATATATATTACACCATAATATGTATGTATTTATTTATTATGAAACTACTAAGAGCACAACTTGAGTAACCAGATATCAGAAGTTGTATTTTTATCTATGAAAAATTATATGGTATACATGGACATTATGGCTATCTGCACATATACATAATTTGAACTCAGTTTCTAATAGCTATCTGCTGCAGAACCATCATTTGAAATATCTTTACTGGTTTTGAATGACATTATTAAATGCTGTAATTGGTAAATTTCTTAATAGATTTATCATCTATACTTCTCTATGTATCTGGTACACAGCTTTAAAATTTACATTACAATGGTCATGTTTATATATATATATATATATATATATATATCTGTGGTCTCACATATATATCTAATTGCCTAAATTTTATTGCAATTTTTACTCTTAATATTTGGCTTTTTTTAATTGTTAAAATTTAGACAAGAAAACATATAAAAGGGATATCATAAATGATTTTTTCCATCTATTTTTTTATAAAATAATACTAAAAAAATGCTTAGGAATGACTGAAAATTTAGTAATAACATTCAATTGTCAAGATTCTAATTCATCAGAAAAAAGATCATGTAGTAAAGATAATCTCTATATTTATGAGCAAAGATGGCTTGTTAATTCTTTACTTTTAAGAAATTATTAGCAAAAATTATGAAAGGAACTTAATTTGTCAGCTCCACAATGAGAAATCATGAATAATGCTTGAATCTGTTGATTAACCATTATTCTCCGCTATAAATTTCAGTAAACATTAAATCATAAAAAGTTCTATTTAGAAATATCATAAAAACTTTATTTTTTATTGTAGAGAAATGAAACTTACATTGTCTGAAAGAACATGAACACTGAATCAAATAATGCATAGTATGCATATGTAGTGCATATGGTTTTCACGTTATCATGAGTTGAAGCCGAGAATCGCTAATTAGAAAATACAAGCCCATTTAAGTTTTTATTTTTTTTATATTAAAATCAATTCTGAATTTATCACTATAATTTGTAAGTGTTCACGACAGCTATGTGGTCAACTTTCAGAGCCCTTGCAGGTTACCAGTAGACCATGGACACCATCTTGGCCACGTCTGGTATAAAATAATTTAAAATGCGAGTATAATATTGATAAAATATATATATTCTTTTTTTCCCACTGACATTGCTGCATTGGTAAATTCAATATTAATATAGACAAATAATACCAATATACTCTTCTATGCACTTAACACAATGCAAATATAATATTTTATTATATTCAAACTTCTCAAATTGTTGGCAGGTTTGTTTATCCACTGGTTTTTGTCAGAGCTCTGAAAAAATCTGTTATTCAATTGAAACTGTCAGCTATATTATAAATTTGGATATAATAAAATATTATATTTGCATTGTGTTAAATGCAAAAAAAAAATGCATTGGTATTGTTTGTTCATAACAGTATTAATAAATATATTATATATATCATCATCGTCATCATTTTCAGACATTATCAATCCACTGTAGGATGAAAGTCTATCCAAGTTTAATCCATATTCTCTGATTTCTAGCCTCTCTTCTCCACATCACCCCAACACACTTTCTTATTTCATCCATCCATTTCACAAGTGATCTCTTTCTAGGTCTTTTATAATCTCTACGGTTGACTTATTAATTTAATATTATTAGTCATTTATTATTTTCAAACACACATTTCTAAGAACATCTTTTTTTTTAAAATATAATCTCCTTTACACTTTTATTTTATATTTAATATAATATTGCAAAATCATAAAAAGATAGTTAAAAAAAATTAAAATGGGATCACATGACTAATAACTTACTTTGTGGGATGCTTAATAACTTTATATTAATAACACATCATATGATTTTAACTGTCTACACTGAATATCTTTTAAAAGAATAAATACATTTATTTTTATTTAATATGTGTTTTTTCTTAATATATTCATTACTTTGTTCAAGATACTTTTTAAAATTTAGGCCTTAGTAAATATTAATTTAGGTTTTACAAACATTTTTAATAATATTAAAAGATACGAATTTTAAGGTTCGCTTCAGACATCAAAACTGATCACCAGGGTATGCAAAAAATTATTGCTAGCAAGTATGAAATATTATTTATCTCTTCCTATTAGATCAGTTTTTATTTAGGTCAACTCCTCTCTCTAGCATCACCGATTGCAAACTTGAATAATCAATATTTATCAGTTGGAAATTGCCGTTATTTAATAGCCACATACAGACCAGTTTCTAGGTTTTGCTTTTATTAGTGAAAATTTGAGATTCCAACTGGAATCAATACAGTTGCATCTAGAAGCAATCCCTAACTATTTTATCATTATTAAACTAATAGCCTAAAATTCAAATTGCTGAAGTAAGCTGAAATGTATTGATAAATAATATATCATCTATACTCTGAAAATTTCTAATATTTGTTTCTCCAATAGGTGATCCATAAAAAAAAATGGTAAATATAGAACACTGTAACTTAGCAACAATTCCTCTCACTACATAATCATCATCAGCGACATTAACTTCATGCCCCTAACTTTAACAAAACTATGATAAAAGATACTTTTAATTATGATTATATATGTTTATATAATACACATTTACTTGTAATCTACAAACTTATCTGGAGAAATTTTGTAGCTGGAAAACAAAAAATTATAATAGATTTTGCTTGGAATTAGAGTTAATGTTCAATTATGCACTAAAATTGTATATATGTATTTTACTTAAGCTTCGTTAAACAGAGTGTTCTTTAAGCACAGCTTAAAATAAAAGAAGGCAAACACAAGCTCTTATTTATAGATTTTTAAAAATATTTTTACCATAATTTTCAGAATACAAAGTAGACATTTTATCCAGTCAGAACATACACGGTAAAGAACTTGCTTACTAATTGGAATCTTATGTTACTAATTGTTTGAAATCTTTTAATTTCTCGGTAGTTTCAACTTCCTTGAATAAAATTATTTGAATTTACTTTTTTACATTCGGACATATCATGGTCTATAAAATATTCATTAACATTTAAAAACCTTGAGATGTAGTAATAAATTATTTATCTACCATCCCTATAACCTAAGTTTGAATCTGAACCAGATAAAACTAGGATTGGATTATTTTTTTCAAATCTGGCCAACAATGCTACCACTAATGGTCAATAAATGAACATCAAGCTAGAATTAGTCTCGCCCCTCCTCCAATGCTTACATTTCACCATCTCGGTAATTGACAACCCTGGTAGCAAGCCCCCCCCCCCCCATTTTTCTATTAGGAACTGATGAAAAAGCATTTGCCTTTCAATGTCTAGTTAAAGACTGTTTTACTCCCCCCCCCCACCTCGCCCTTTATTACCCTGAAAATATGATTTATATATATATTTTTTTAAGGAATGTCAAGCAGACATATTAAAAAAAAAAGTCCCGATTTACATTTATTTTAAAAAATATTAAAACCGAAAAAAAATAAAAGAATTGAAATCTTAAAAAAGATTTATAAAGCCTTTCATAGAAAACATTTTAAAGTACTGTGTATTTATTTTTCTGTCATGTCTATTTCACTAAAACTTTCTCTTTCTTGTTTATTTTGTTCAGTCCTCCAAACTCCTCTCTCTTTGACAGATTTCATCTTGTTGACAAATTAATCGTGTGGCCTCCGAATACTTCACATTTTCTCGCAGCAACAGCAAAAATATATATATTAATCATTTGTATATGGGCTCGTTTTTATAAGATTGTCGTAAAAATAAATGTCGTTTTTTTATTTTATTTATTAAGACTTGAAAATTCAATTCACTTATGTTTAAATTTAATAATATGATTTTAAGAAATTATAATGCTATGCTAATTGTGACAAGACAAATCAATGACTACGTTTAAATTCTTACTTTTTCATTCCATTTATTTAATATTTTCTGATATAGATTGTTGTAATTTTAAATCAAAGTTGATATTATTAAAATATTCTTTTCAGGGGAACAATCCATTAAATTCAAATGAATAAAGAAATAAATCATTTTAAAATATTGTATCGCCATTAAAAGTCGAAACATTTTACTGTAGCTAATAATTAATTCCCACTGAAATCAATGTCATTAATATTTAAACTGTCTGTACTTTATTTATTAATAAAATATGTTTTTATAAAATGATTTATACTTTTTAATTTAAACAATTCTAAGCTTATTTCTTCATATGTGTGCATTAAAAAAAAAAAAAAAATCGTATTCTCGTTATTTCTTTTGATTGCGTATCGTTATGCCTATATGTATGATCATCTATCAGGCTACAAGTTATCTAGTCATAGATTTTATAGTTGCGTAAAAGAAGTATTTGATTATTTATTGTATTTAGACAGTTGTTGAAAAAGTTTTTATGAAATTATTGTGAGAGGACGAAGCAATGCATACACCATGAATATTATTAATCATTTTTAGACTAAAAATTATCATATCATTTTTATCCCATATATATACTCTTTGATCTTTAAATAAAGATGAAAATATTCATCACTATTACATCTATTATTGTCCACATGAAATCATTCAACTCTTCCACATCTATGGTGTCCATAATTCCATAGAACCTAACAGAGTTATATGACAAAAAAAAAAACTTCATTGGAGATTACTGCACATTTCAGTATAAAAAATAAATAAATCAAAACCATATATTGCAATCACATTTACATTACTAATATATACTCATTCCTAATATAAACAAAAGCAAAAGATAATTGTTTGTATACATTTATTATCTATCAAAACAGGCACAAAGCATACGAAACTCTATGGACTTTTACCTCACTCCATTGCAATGTTCCAATTCCAACATGCCTATAATATCAACCTAAAATTTTTTTCTCAGTTCCCTGACGCATTAGGCTTCACCGCTGTTCCCCCCTACAGACATTCCTCATCCTCCTGAGAAGAGCTGTTTGTTGTCCCTATTAGAGCACATCTCAAAATTTATCATACCTATTCAACCAAATTCTCAAAAAATTAACTTTTGGGAAGCATATCATCTTATTAATAATAATACTCCTCCTTGTCCTTCCATTTTATCCTTCTCTAATCATATCATTATTAAAAAATTCAAGCGGTGGCATCTGGAACCTAAATATTTAGACTTTCTGATCAAGATAAACCTAAATGCTCTTTCTACAAACCATTTTCTAGTCACCTGTAGTGGTTTCTTATGCATAGACCAGGTCTGCCCTTTATGTCATAGGGATGATGAGACCATGTTGCATGTTTTCTGTCATTGTACCTCGCTTCAATGTTATAGAAACATTATAGCCTCCATCTATATAAAGCAGAAGCTTACTCTCGCTACACTGATTAGTAGTCTTGGCAATGGTGTGTTTCTGTCTATTAGAATTTCCACTTTCTTACTCTTTGCATATTGGTCCATTAGATGTATGCTTATCTTTAATCCTACCACTGATAATCCGCCATCAATTAGTCATATCCAAGTTTCAGGCTATCCATGATAGAGACAAAAAATTAGCTTGTTTATTTATTTTTTAAGACTACATGGGACCTTGTTTCCATTGCAGAGTTTTGTTTATGATGCTGGGCTGTACATTTAGTTGTTCCTGACTGCAAGACTAGTTGTGTGTGATCCTCATCCCGGCTTTGTCATTAACTGTATTGCTTTCACCATTGTACTAATGTAATCATTTTATCTAAGTAATACAGTTCTTATGAAAAAAAAAATCACAAAATGAAATCACTTATCACTAAGGTATGAAAATAATAGGGAGACACTTTCATTTTGGAAAAATTACTGATTAATTAATCTGTTGTGTTTGGCTAAATTTACAGGTTCAGTTCCAAACCAACAGACGAATGACGCCACTACTCAACAATTAATAAATTAATTATGAAATATTAAATAAATAAATATTAATTTAAAATAAAGTTAAAATTAAAAATAATAAAAGAAGTGATTAAGAAAAGTGGGACAATTAACTATCCTGAAAGAATATGTCTGGACACTGGAACAAAAGAGATAAAGCCAGGACAAATCTGGGAAAACTGGGATGTATGGTCACCCTATCCATATCTCTCAATGTATAATAATATACTTAGAACTGTTGGTTTATTACTTGTATTTTAATCACATGAATAAAAACATTTAAAAAATGCAAATGATACCAATATGCATTTCATCAATGCTGGTTCACTATGAAATACATCTTGCAGATCTTGGTTTATTTTAGATGTGATTAAAGTATAAGTGATAAAATCCAACCAAGGGATGAATTTACATTTTTAAATTTCTAGTCTTTTAATTTTACCCATGTATGCATGATAGGGCATGTATTAATTAGCTTACTAATGATTTGTGTTTGGTTTCACTTACATAGAAGGAGGACTGAGAAGTGTTTGATAAAGCAAATAAGTATTACAACCATAAGAAGCTTGAATCTATTATTTGTCCGAAGGTTTGTAATGATGGTATATTATAAGATGTGATATATGTTGGACTATTTCCATCATTTTAAACTTTCCAAATACAAACAGCTTGTTAGTAACCTGTATTGTCTATTTGTATGTTATTACTAACAAATTGTTTGTATTTGGAAAGTTTAAAAATTTCTATACATTCAACATTCTCTCATAAATGATGGAAATAGTTCAACATATCACATCTTCAATCTATTATATTTTAATAATGTGTGAGAAGATCAAATCATGAAAGCTATATTACTGTATCTAAGAAAACAAACAAAATATTTAACTCTTTGCAACTGAAATAAATTGAGATACTGGAAATCTCTTTGTGCTCATTATAATGCTTATCTGACAGCCAATCAGATGTAGTGATGGCTGTCCAAATGACAATCAAACGATAAACATACGACAAAGAATTTACGATAAAAGGGCGGCCACTCTTTTCTCTACTTTTCTCTCTATATATCTAAGCCAGTCAAAAGTATTTAAGTTTGAAAGTGTGAGGCTTTAAATATCTTCACAATTAACTCACTGAGTCAATTATAATGAGCGCAAAGAGATTTCCAGTATCTCAATTTATTTCAGTTTCAACTATCCGCACTTTGCAAATTAAAATATTATTTAACTCTTTGCAGAAAACTCTTCTCTTCTTCTACATTTCTTTTGCATGGTTGAGCTCTCAAAAAGAAAAGAAAATTGAAATTATATCTTGGATTCATTATTTTAGTTTATATTTATATAATTTAAAGCACTAATATACTTTTTATGTACCTAACAATGAAATTAAGATTTTTTTAAATATTAGTTATTATTAATTTCTAAAAAACTAAAAGACTCAGTGATAAAACTTTTGGTTTTAGAGAATGTGATGTACTGTGACTTCTCCTTAAATGGAGTCAGGAACCTCTCAGCAACTATTCCCAAAGAAACCTATTAGCTACTTTACCTTCTCCTTCCATTCCCCACTCTAAGCTTTTCTATAATCTGCTCCATTCCATTTCCACAACATAATCTTTGTCAACTCTATGGCTTTTATATCTAAATCCCCCTTATCTTTTCCCAAACCCAGCATAAAAAACAATAACCCACTTTCTGTATAATCACTTTGTTCATATTTATTCTCCCATAACTTCATTATTTGTACCCTTTCTGCTTTCAAGCATTTATATTCAATCAACAGATGCCTAATATTTTCTATGTCTTTACACAATTTGCAGATTAATTACCCACATTTTTCCATTTACATGTATATTCTCTTGTTGCTAAAGATCCCGTTTGAGCTCTAAACAATAATTACTTTCCTTTCTATTAACTTGCACCGAATGTTCCATTTACTTCTACATATATTTAAAATCTTTTTACTCTCCATACTAGTTCTTGAGACTTTATTAATGCATCTATTCTTTTATCCTATTCCTTACCACTATAACCCTCAATAATCCTCCTAACACAATCATCCCACCTTTTATACAAGTATACTGATATAAATTCTTTATCCAAATCTTTTGCATACTGCATTACCTTTCTCATCCATCATGTTGCCTGCCCTTTACTCATAACCCAATTGAATACTATTTTGGCTAATCTTTTATTATCCATAAACTGAAACCTACCAAACATTTTCATTTTACTTTTTGCATCTCTCATATAAAAACTTGACCATCCCATTTCTCCTTGATTTGCCTCCTTTGCTATCCACACCTCTGCATCTAATGCATGTCTTCCTACTTTCCTTTGTACTTTCTCTAAGTAATCTAATACCCCTTTACTAACACTTAATGCATCATTACCATATGTTAAACCTGCTATTGCAACTTCCTTCCATACAATTCTAGCTACATCATATTTATTATATAAAAACACTGTTAATTTCTTTACCAAACCCTTTCTTTTCTTTGCTTCATTTGTCAATTTTTTCTCCTATTCATCCAAGCAATTTTCCTGATTACATAAGATGATTCTCAAATAACTATATCTAACCACCACACTTAACTTTATATCGCCCAATAAAAATTCTACATCTTCTCTTTCCCCAGTATTAATTATCATTACTTTTGATTTTTCTTTACTAAATTTAATCCCCATCTCTTTATCTATCTTTGCACATGTACTCAGCATAGTTTCATATTTTTTCTTCTTTCTGCACACAAAAAGATATCATCTGCAAAATAAAAAGACCCAACAAAGTATATACTCTCTTGCCACGAACCTTGTCTTGCACTAACAGAGCCCTCTATATTGTCACCAACAAATCGGAAACAAATTTAAATCATATCTCAAAAATTTTATGTGTGACAGCTACAAGGCTTAAATAAAAATGAAAGAAAAGGTGGGGGGCATAAAAATTTGAATCAAACGAACAACAAAAAGTTAAAATTATTATCTTTGACTTCAATAGAAATAATATAAAGTAAAAGGTAAAAAAATATGAATTATGTTTAACTTTGGTCTTAAGAAATACTGCAACAGCATGTAAGATAATTTATCATTCTCTTGTTTTTGGCAGTGTTCTATTTTTTATAACCTTGATCTAAATTTACGATTTTTTCATATATATGTTGAATAGCTTTTAATTATTATCAGCATATTTAAATAATACACTCTTAAACGTTTTCTTGATTTGTATTTATTTAACTTCATCAAGCTGAAATTTACTCCTATATGTTAAAAAAGTTCTACCAAACATCTATTAATTTGGAATCTTTATTTTTAAAATCAACTTTCACCATATTAGAGATGCAAATTTATTCATGCAATAAATACAAAGTCACCATGCTGTTTTAATATAATAGAGTTTTCTCTAAAAATGTATTTTTACTTTAAATCATTATGAATACTTTCAATCATTATCAACGAATTGCAAAATGAAAATCTCTTCAAGTTTAATCAATTTTTATTTGGTCCTTAACTTTTTTACTCCAAATAATTCCAAAAAATTACTTTGTCTTATCTATTCTTTTTATATATGATCTCTTCTATGTCTTTTACAATCTGTCAGAAATCAATTTGGCTTCATCAATTGTTATCTTTTTTAGAAAAACGTCAGCACAACTTTATTTTTATCCACCAGGGGCTGATCATTCCTGCAATTTCCGTTTTGAGAAACTCATTATCAAAAAAAAAAAAAAGTTTCTAAGGAGAACTTTAATTATTTTGTTTGTGACAATCTATAAAAGCTGTTACATTATTATTATTAAAACATGTTCATTTTAAGATGAAGTTTATGTATCTAATTCAGTTGAATGTGAATTGGCACACCCTGAGGATCGCATACTACAGCATGTCTAAAATAATATGTAACACTTCAAATGCATTTTATATTTAACATTTTTAATTTTGTAACAGTATTTTGAAATGAGATAATTCAGTTAAGCTTGTGCTTGAAATTTCTTTGCTAAAAACAAAATTTTAAGTTCATTCAACTTTATTAGAAAATATAAATAAAACAAAATCATTTTTGAACCATTAATATTAGCTAGAAATTTGTTTCATTTTATTGCAGTAAAAAAAAAAGTGTAAATTATTTATATTATTATTTTAGAATCTAGCAATAATATGATTGATTATTTGCTTCAAGAATGTTCAAATCTTTATAAAGATCAAGATTAACAAAAATTATATAGTTATCTATAGCTTTAAATGTTCAAATTTGCAAAATACAGACTTTATGAATATGGCTGTCTGTATAATCTAGTGCAGTAACAAATTGTTGGTCTTAAGAAATAAAAATCTATGGCTTCCAGATGTTTTAGTGTTTGAAATTTATATGATCTGAGCTACAAACCATTTGATTATTTTACTTTATTAGCCATATGTGCACTTAGCTAATTGGTTGTCATATGTAAATCACATCCCAGCAGCCATTGCTTAAATTTAGCCAATAAAATATTAGCAATCTGTTGTCAAGGCAGCACTATCTGAGAGTTACTTGACAACAACAAGCATTAGCTGGAATGATATGATTTACTTTATTAATATAGTGATATCTTCATATTTTTTAAACAAGTATTAACTATTCAAATGTTTTTTTTATCTCCCAATATATCAAAGTCCTAGTAAAAATAAATGACTTTAAAAGTTGCTATTCTTAGACATCTACGCTTACTGATGTGGATTGGACTTCAAAGTAACACTTTTTAAATTATGAAATATATATATATGAAAATATTCTTATAAAATACAAAAGTTATTTGATAATGGATCTTATAAACAAGACATTTTTACACATTATTGCTGCAGATCCTTAATTCAACAATATATATAAAAAAATCCTCCTATCTTGAATAAAAGATTTTAGTAACCTATGCATTTTTGTTGTGAGCATAAAAAAATGAAAGTGATGTTTTCAGATCTGAAATTGATCTCAGGTGGTGTCAAATTATTTTTCGTGCTAGGCGTTTCAGCCTATTAAACAATTTTTACAATTCCTCATGAAAGCAATATGTTAAGAATTATTTATTGCATGGGAACATTAGAAAGATGAAGTAAATTCATGGCTCATTATCACAACCTTCATTCAAATAGATATTTCATCAATTTGTATAAAGCCTTATATAAGATTATATTTAAATTGTGCATAAAGTGATGTACTGATATAAAATATTATTGCACATTTAAATTTTAAGTAATTAGAACATTCATAAATAAATACAATCAAATAAAAAATGGAACTGTAAAACACATTTTTAATTATTTATTATTGAGGGTCTTGGGAATATAATGATATGGTAGTTTAAATTTTTGGCTTTTATTAGATCATGCCTTCTCATCTCAATTATAGCAGAACCCTTAACTACCACAGAAATTCAGACTATCCTCTCTCATCTATGAATGGATTTTGTGAACAAACTTTCTTATCAGATGAGCTGAAGGTATTATTGTTAGTTACATGTCTTGATATTACTAAAAACTTATATTCCTCAATTTCATCAGTCAAAGTAAAAGTACATTTAATGTCAGATTATGACTTAACAATTCTCTTTAATTTTGACAGCTTCAACAGGCAGTCATAAGTGAATTGATCAGAGTCCAATTCTGGGAATTTATTTCTCTCTTGGAGCAGGTTTTTTTTTTATTTTGCCAGTAATTTAAACTGTACATTTAATTTTAAGCCAATAAACATCACATGACCACCTCCCCTTATGCTTGTGTATAACTGTTGTTAAAACAGGCAAAACTCACTATATATATATATATACCACACACAGCAAGCTAGAGTAATCAATGGATTTCAGAGGGCTTGTGCATAAAATCCCCATCTAGTGCCTACTCATCCAATATCCCCAGACTAGTTTCTGGCTTATGACCTTTGTCAGTGAGTAGTTTTGGATCTGAGAGCACTGCACCTAGATCATAGGATCTAATGCAACCTTCCAGCAACCATCTTTTATCTCCATTTAACTACAAAACTATGAGTCTTAAACTGAAAACACCTTAATGTTTTCAATCCAAGCCCATTAGCTTATATAGTCATATGGGTCTAAACCCAGTTCAGCACCATACATTTTGGTGTCTTTGGTTCTTTAATAACCATAGCCACCACTATCCTATTAGGCAGGATTGGTTTTAAGCCAACAAACATTACATGACCACCTCCTCTTATGCTTGTGTACAACTGTTGTTAAAACAGGCAAAACTCACTATATATATTGCCACACACAGCAAGCTAGAGTAATCAATGGATGGGGATTTTATGCACAAGATGGATGGGGGTTTTATGCACAAGCCTTCTGGCATCCATTGGTTACTCTAGCTTGCTGTGTGTGGCAATATATATAGTGAGTTTTGCTTGCCTAATAGGATAGTGGTGGCTATGGTTATTAAAGAATCAAAGACACTAAAATGTATGGGTATTGAACTGGGTTCAGACCCATATGACTATATAAGCTAATGGGCTTGGATTAAAACATTAAGGTGTTTCCAGTTTAAGACTCATAGTTTTGTAGTTAAATGAAGATAAAAGTTGGTTTCTGGAGGGTTGCATTAGATCCTAAGATCTAGGTGCAGTGCTCTCAGATCCAAGGCCCTCACTGATGAAGGCCATAAGCCAGAAACTAGTCTGGGGATAGATGGGGATTTTATGCACAAGCCTTCTGGCATCCATTGATTACTCTAGCTTGCTGTGTGTGGCAATATATATAGTGAGTTTTGCATGTTTTAACGTTTAATTTTACAACAGAATTCTAATTCATATCAGTTTTTCATAAACGTTTAATCTGGTTACCACATACAATTTTTGTTGTTCTTAAAATTAATTATATTAAACTAAATACATGTATATAGTAATTAAGATAAGACACTGACTTTTAATAAAGGACTTCCAGAAATACACATATATAAATACTTAAGAAATTTTATTTAAATCTATATAATTAAAGGACATGTGGTGCAATAAAAGAACATGCGCTGCCATGAATTTGAATTTGGATTGCATAAAACTTGAGATTTTTATGTACGGACTTCAAAGCAGACCCATGACCATCCTATCTAATAACTCAATATTAGAATGGTAAATGGTTATTTATTTATTTTAACTAGACAGCTATTAAGGATAGAAATGCGCAAGTCATCATGACTTAGAAATTGTTAAAGCTGTAGATATTATTTTATCTTTCACTGTTCCTCCATGGTGTATTATTGAGGACTTTTACCTTGAAGCAGACTTTTTTAGACTGTTTTACCTTTTTCATCTTTTTAAAAATGGTATAAACCCAAAAATAAAATTGCTTTTGAATAGTCCACTATAGGGCAAAGACCCCTTTCCATACAAGAACAAACAAAAAGGAAGGCAGTAAACCAGACATGTTAATTACTTGGTAGAGAGAGTTTGAGTATTTTCTTATTATTGTTTTATATTTCAGCTAAGAATAGTTACATATTCATTTACTTACTAATATTGGATAGTTAACTGGATTGGCCAAGGATTGGTTAATCAAAGAATAATCCTGGACAATTGATAAAAAAAGGTTAATATAGTTTTGTGTTTGATATTAAAGCAAAAATTTAAAATTATATATTGTGGAATAAGATTGTGCTTAAAGTTATTTATAACCGATCTTAAAACAAGTCCAGTTAATTAACAATATCCTCAAATTTAAAATCTTAAATAACGTTTTGTCAATTCAATTTTCAAAAACGTCATTTCCTGAATGCCTTCGTTCAACGCCAGCGTCTTGTGTTTTAAGTATAAAATGAGATGGAAAGTTTTTTCAGTACATCTAAGATGTAGTAATATAACAGAACACAAAATTGGTAAATAAAACAGTATGTAGTTCGAAAGTATAAGAATCTTAAAACGTGAAATTGTCAATGTCTACACGAAATATTTCCTGCCTATTATTCCTGAAAATTCGTTAAAAGAATTCCAATAAAAAGAATCATTTATTATTTTCAGTAAATTCTAGATTAAAATAAGACGGGTGTTAATGAGAATATATTGTAATTTTAACTGCCCACATTAAATTCGATTTGTTTGATTCTTCGGAACTACAGGATTTAAAAAATGCTTCCATAAATAAATTATAATCGTCATTGTATAATCCAGATAAAAATAAGAGTTATAATTAGCTTAATATAAAATGTTAGGATAACAAATGGTAATGCACCATGGTCAAGTTATACTTAACTTTAGCACATTTTGGAATAATTAGAATATAATAAAATTTATTACCTTATTTTTCTAGTTGAACAAAAGACTGTTAGCATTTTTTCATTTCTATAATGTTTTGTTTGTATTTTTTTTAATTTTTTTTTTTTTACCATTGTCTGTGCTTCCTACACTTTTATTAAATATTAACTTCTGAGTCTTCTTTTTTTACCATTTATGAACGCAGCTGTAATGGCTAAAACTAGACAATATCACCCACTGCCAGAAAGACTTCCCACCGGAATATTAAATTACTCTAACCCACACTTTCAATCTTTAATGCAAACATGATAAAAGAATATATTCAAATTAAAAAAAAAAAAAACTTACAGCATGATGTCTTTATGCTCTCCAAGTATTATATATTATAAAAATTTAAATTATATTATGAACAGTCATATTTATAAAATATTACAAATCAATTCTTCTCTGATGCAAGATAAATTTTAGTAGGAAAAAGTTGCTATAAAACAATTGAAGCAATATACATATAGACATAAGTATATATATATGCACATTTCAATAGAAAAAAATGAGATGAAATACTTTGGTTATCTCAAACCTTATGTTGAGATTACCATTTATATAATGCTTAGAAAGAGCTATATGGTAATAACCAGCTTGGTTAAATGTAGTCTTTTCATGAGCCACCACCCTCTACTCTCACAAGTTAAGCTATGAACTAGAAGAGTTTGTATTATAAGGACTGAATTTTATGTGAAATCAATCCATCTGGGAAACTAAATGATGGCAGCACTATGAAAAAATCTACAGTTAATCAATGATATAAATAAGCTGGTTGTTACTATCTGATTATTTCATAACTCTTGTGAAAATGATGAATTGAACATGAAAGATGAGATAACCAAGATATTTCATTTCGGTGCATTCATTAATTAAAATTAGGCCTTATATTATATGCCGTTTTGTAATAGATGACATGAGATAAGGTACCCTGGTTATCTCAAACAACATGCTGAAATTATTATTTTATGCAATGTTTTAGATGCATGGTGACAATCAGCTTATTCATAATTTATGGTTTAACTGCAATCCTTTCATGATGGTGCCAACATATAGTTTTCAAAATGGGTTAGTTTTGCACCATATTCAACTCTTAAATGCCAATTTCTTAAAACAGGCACTCTCCATACAGTAGTGCCACTCAGTACAAGCCAGAGTAATCATTGGATGCCAGAAGGCCTGTGCATAAAATCCCGATCTAGTGCCTACTCATCCAATATCCCCAGACTAGTTTCTGGCCTGTGGCCTTCATCAGTGAGGAGCCTTGGATCTGAGAGCACTGCACCTAGATCTTAGGATCTAATGCAACCCTCCAGCAGCCACTTTTGATCTCTACTTAACTACAAAACTATGAGAACAAAATTGAAAACACAATAATATTTTCAATCTAAGCTCATTATAGTCATATAAGAAATGGAGATCATGTGATGTTTAGTGGTTTAATGTCAGTTTCTTCCAATTGATAGCAAAGGATTCTAACATAGTATATTGTTAAAACAGGCAAAACTTACTATATATATATATTGCCACACACAGCAAGCTAGAGTAATCAATGGATGCCAGAAGGCTTGTGCATAAAATCCCTGTCTAGTGCCTACTCATCCAAAATCCTCAGACTAGTTTCTGGCTTATGGCCTTCGCCAATGAGGAGCCTTGGGTCTGAGAGCACTGCATCTAGATATTAGGATATAATGGGCTTGGATTGAAAACATTAAGGTGTTTTCAGTTTAAGACTCGTAGTTTTGTAGTTTAATGGAGATAAAAGGTGGTTGCTGGAGGGTTGCATTAGATCTTAAGATCTAGATGCAGTGCTCTCAGATCCAAGGCTTCTCACTGAGGGGGGCCATATCCAGAAACTAGTCTGGGGACATTGGATGAGTAGGCACTAGATGGGGATTTTATGCACAAGCCTTCTGACATTCATTGATTACTCTAGCTTGCTGTGTGTGGCAATATATATAGTGAGTTTTGCCTATTTTAACAACAGTTATACACAAGCATAAGAGGAGGTGACCATGTGATGTTTATAGTATATTATACTCTTAAAGATAATCCCCAGACAATGATACATATATAAAATATATGGATAGAGGTAGAATTCCTTAGAATAGATGATACACTAAGTTATTAATATTTTAATTAATTATTAGTATAACAAATTAACAATATAACAATATATGACAAAGTTGCATCAATCCAAATAGTGTATATTCTATAATCAGGAATAGAAAACTGTAACTTAATTTGTATATTAATTTTTAGAGCATGTACTACAATATACTGAGCTGATACACTATGAGTATATGCATAAAAATATAATGTTGTTGATCAAATTACCGTAGTTATTGACATATGATAAAAGTGAGTGGATAAACATAAAAAAAAAATAAATTCAAAAGATTCAAGAGTTTAACAAAATCTATTAATAGATATTTATACTTCAAATTATATTAAATATATTTTTAAGTCTTTAAACATATATATGGCATACATAAAATAAATAAACTAAGATTTCATCTCAAAGTTTTAATATAATGTTTCTCCTTCACATTATTATAATTCCTTGTATGTGCTTGATATAATTGGTTTTCCTATGAATTTTATGATCCAAAAGTTTTAACAAATAAGATATTTTTTTGCTTGCATCTGCAGTACAAAAATTTTTCTGAAGGGTATTTTTTCTTTCCCAGAAACAAACATCACTGTTAGCAATACATACTATAAGAGTTACTGATTCTTTAACTATAATCATCTTTACCCTTACAGATATCGTATAATATTGCTTTAATGATTTTTAACGTTTTCTGCTTTCTAGTAAGTTACCCCCCCCCCCCCACTAATGGGATCTCTCAGCTCAGTAAAAATCTCTAATGCTAATAATTACTGCAAGGTAAGTAAATAATAGAATGAAAACCTCACTTTACATGCATACTGATTTATCAACGTTATCACTGTCCTTGTCAAAAAAACACTGTTATCAAAAAAAATACTGTTACAATCGTTTTTAATTAAATTATTTTATAAACAAGTGTTTCTTCTTTTTTTTATGCCTTTGCTTTAACATAAACAAAATTTTATATTAATTTTTAAATATATTTTAAACAATTAAAAACTTTTTATTGTTTGTATGTGATTGAAGTGAGGTATTTATGCATTATACTACAAATATTTTCTTTTAACTTTGATTTTAGTTTGATAGTATGGATTTTTTTGTCTCTTTGGCCCCTCCCCCCATTAAAATAAATATTAATCTAGCTATAAACTGCAATTTTAGTGTGAGATGTTTAAAAGAAGTTATTTCTCCATCCATTATTTCAAACATGAACACCAAACAGCAAATCAATGATATCAACTTTAACTCTTTATAGACCAGAGACGGAAACAACAATAGAGATTTACTAGTCATTACGTAATATTTTGTATATTTGAAATTCAAGAGTATACATTTATACAGTAACTTTCCTTTCTGCTAACATTTCATTTATGAGATGAACTCTTGTCTTTATAGATTTCATTTTTGCAATATTCAACATTTATTAAATTGTGTCAAAGTTTGGATAATTTAAAGATCCTCTTCAAAAACATAACTACAAAAAATATACAATGTGTTATTATATATAGGATATATGAGCACATACCTTCACACGACCCACCACTCTCCACACTATCTCATAACACTGATACACATGAACACATATGTTGAAAAGATAAATAATCATCAACATACATATTTCATGCTAAACCAGCAATCATCAGTTGGTCCAGATTACCATCTCTACACATATATGCTATAAGTGCTCAGATATATATTAATATAGCTAAACCTCATACTTTAATGGACAGGCTTCAATCTACTCCACACTCCAACTCTTCAACCATCCATCCCAATTGAAAATCTGATGATGGAATGCTCAAAAGCCACTCTGAGGCCGAGATTCTCATCACACACATGTTGACCTAAGGTCAATCTGACCCCTCATGCACAAGACATAATCCATTTAATACATATACAAGGAATGGGTAGACATCTCTATTATGTAATAACTGAAACACACAGGCTTATTATATACCTGTATCTACATATGTAATATATAAGGTATATAAATCTACATATGTAATATATAAGGTATATAAAATTAGATAATTCCATTATATTTGGATATTTATGTCATATAATTAATCTTTGAAGAAAGACAGTGCAAAAACTCAGTGTATGAAGGTGAAATAAAAATTACATCATTTAACATTAAAGGTATTAATTCAATCTCAAAATTATTCCCCCTAAACCAATGAATGGACATTATTAAAGCAGGTTTTGAGATTGCTTGAAAAAAAGATTTACAATGACTTTAAAATTGACCCTCAATTTATCTCAATAAGCAGGGATTCTGTGCATTACTGCTCCAGCTTGCATATTTTAATCTTTCAAGATTCTATATATAGATTCATACCTATTAATTATCCCATTACACCACCATAGTATAACAATCAAAATTGTATTTGTCTATATTCCCAGATCAGATATAAACCATCACACTCCCAATAATCCGTATGGGTGATTTTAACCTTCAGCACTCTATATTCACCTCCAAGTGATTGCACCTAATTACTACCCCTCTTTCAAGTGCTGAGAGCTTCTTACCAAAAATGCAGTTACATTTCACATCACACGACATTCCACCCTTATGAATCTTTGTTTTTATTCATCAATGTTGCACTATCTAATTGACAAAACTCTTAATTCCTCTCTATGCAAACCATTTCACTGGACCTTGCTGACCATCAAATCACCAACATCTTTATGGAAAAAACAATCAGATTTCTACTCCCATCATTTGCCACTTTATTTTCAAAAACATATATAATGCTCAGCAAGCTAGACACTTTATCCACTGATTCAGCCCAAAAATATATTGCTTTTGCAAATATACTCTTCTTTAACTTCAGCCATATAAACATAATAATTACCAAATCTTACACATCTTTTATCATTGGTTGATGACATACACAAAAGAATAGTCATGCTAAAGCCCATGAACCATACCTATCAATACATACATAATCTTATAAAAACCTAAGCAGGCCAGAAACTTAAAAATACTTGGCCATCAAAAAAAGAAAAATCTATCTGAGGCAGTAACATATGTGGACCCAAGGAGGCATTCACTGGGCACTGGAATATCTGTCCAAGGTTAGTGTCCCCAAGGCCATTCAGGTTGAAAAGGTCACCCATCTACCAGAACTTTTGGCAAAAACTTAAGACACCTAACACCCCAACCCAAAATACTTGAATCCCCTGAGATGCATTAATCAATTAAAATTAATCAGTATTCCAAAAATTACAGTTATTCACAAAGGATGCCATCCCAGAACACAGAAGATCCCACCCAACATTTGTTTTTCAACATCTCAGTCAATTTATTACCAAATATCTCTGTGAGATTGCCAATGACCTGCCACAAAAAATACATCAAGCTTAAGGTTTCTATCCAATTACCATGGTTCTTTTTATCAAGAAGCTAACATTTCCATTCACTTTCAACCTGGGTCATATCTGTATGGACCCATTAGGCATTGAAATTCTGGAGAAAGTTATAAGAATCAACTTAAACCATATATACTCCCTCTAATTTCAATAATGCAGTTTGCAAAAAGGGGGTCATCTTCCATCCAAACAGCCTTAATGTTCAAGACAATGTTGAATACTGTTCAAGAGTGCAAAAAGTATGCACTAATAGCTGTTAAAATTGATATCCAGGCTGCCTTTGATTCAGTCCAAATTAAAACCTTAATAGGCATGTTTGTAAAAAACAATGTCCCACCAACACTCCTATATCTGATCACCAATTTACTGCTATATTGGGAAATACACATTACCCTCAGTGGTAAAAAATCTCCTGCCTTTATCCCCAAACAATCAGTCTCTCAAGAATCATCATTAAGTTTAATTCTATTTATATTATACATCAACCCAAAGTTAAAAAAATATAACAGAAAATAACAAGTATCAAAATCAATAACACTCAACAGCACATCCCATGTATTATACACAGGGATGACATTATTGTCTTTCTTGCTTCATCAAAACAGCTTCCAATACTCCAAAAAATTCTACAAGAATATATATTATCAACTTAAGTTTAATTTTAAAAAAAGCTGCCTGGAGTTTATACACCAGCAAACTATGTTATAAAAGTTTTCAAGGAAAACCAACTGGACTCTTTGGATTCCCTTTTCTTTTTGAAAAGCATGATATGAGACAAACCATTCAAAATAAACTCAAAGCAAATACATTACAAATTACCACTTCCTTTTCTAAAGTCTATCTGCCACTTTATTCAGAAATGCAGCTATTCAATATTTTTATTAAGACAAAAATCATGTACTATTTTCCAGTTATCAAATTCACCAATTATTTACCTGAAATATTTTCTCGTTATGTAACAAATTGCAGTGGAGGAAAAACAGTTTCCATATCCAAATAAATGTCTCAGCCAACTGCCCATACAAATGGGTTTGGGTTACACACTATGGATATCTTTAACATTCAAAAAACAGTCAACATTATAGCCACTACACTATGACAATTCTCTGTGTTCTGTACTTGCTGTAACACCCACTAATAAATCCCCATTCTCATCTGGATTTTTGAAATCTCTAATTTAGATTATCCAGAATATATCCATTCAAATAAATATTCATGATAATACTATATATTCATACTGGCAAGTCAACTCCCTGGATTATACCCACTCACCCACCCACCCATCACCAGACACTCTCTCCCCTATGCTTGGCATCAATAATTTACAACTTCAATGATACTTCAGAAGATAGTCACTTGAGTCAAATTTTTTTGATTTCTTTCTGGAGACCAAACTTAATGTTTTGCCCACCTGATACTTTTTTCAGTATTGTTGGCTATATAAAAATATTGATCCATTTTGTACAAGAAAGCACAGCAACATATCTTTTATTCATGTACAGCTCTAAACAAGACTTGTGAGATCATGACCAGCATTTACAGACAATCAAATACACCACTATTGCACACTATTCAATCCAACTGGAAGCTCATAACCCCCATTGCACAAGCTAACACATTTGCACTTTATGCATACTGTTTCACTCATTATACATTTACCCTTGGAAACAACACCAGGAGACAATCTAAAGCATTTAAAGAAACAGAGTAGCAAAATTGTGTATTCTGATAACTATGCCACTACCTGGTCTCTATTAAAGCAGACCACTAATCTATAAAAAAATTAATTCAAATTGTTTTCCCGAGTAGATGGCACTGCCACAGTACTTATAATGGACATAAAATTCTTCATATCTATGAACACAATGACTTTTATCATTAAGAAAAGATATTCAGGTCAATCTATCAGCTGAACAAAACTTAAAAAAAATAATATTGAAAAAACATGAAAAAATATGAAATTCTATCTTCACAATACTCCTTACTTCTCAAGAGTTGAATGATATATATTAGAAAATTACAATCGATTACATTTGAACACTTAAGCTATGGGGACTATATTAAAGAAATGTCCTTAGAGAAAAATAATGGTCAACACAAATTTATATATATAGTATCATGAGAAATGATGCAAAATGAATCTAGATTATCCTGCTTTTGAAAAATTAATAAGCAAATGTAACCTATGCAATCATCATTTGTACATGCGTAAAACATGTAACTCTTTGCAATAATCATGAGGAAACAAGTCATATATCACACAAACTAATCACAAGGTTTTCAGAATATGCCTACCCTCAGACTGCTCAATGACACACTAGGATATTCCAGCATTATATTTAAAATACCAGGGTAAGCCCAGCACTTTATCTAAGGTTTAACTATTAAGTAGACAATCTGAAATTTTCAGTCATCCATATGTCTTCAAATGCAACTATCTAGCTTAAATAGTTATATAGGACTGAACTAAGTTCAGATAGTCTTAAGAGCAAAAACAATAATTGCAAGGAAATCAAGTCATATATCACATGACACAATTTTATAAGCTTGTATTACAAATGTTATATAATGAGCATGTCAATATTTAATAGTTAAACATTAGATAAAGTGCTGAGTTTGATCTGGTATTTTAAATCTAATGCTGGAATATTGTAGCACTTCACTGACAGCAGTGAGTGCTAGAAACCAGTCTGAGGATAGGGATATTCTGAAAAGCTTGCAAAGAGCCATGTGAATGCTCATTATATAACATGTTATCCTTTATAAGTTAATAAAGTGTATTGTTGAAACATAACAATAATAATAGTAATAGCAGTAAAAGTAATAACAATAATAGTAGCAATGGCAGCACCAACAATAATAGTAGTAGTAGTAGTAGTAGTAGTAGTAGTAATAGTAATAATAATAATAACAACAACAGCAACAACAATAATAAAAAAGTACATACATTAATGAGGATATGTCTGTAAATTATATTTTTACTTAAAGCTATTAATATATTTTTTAAAAATCTAGATCAAAACCATTTTCATTAATAAAATCCAAATTATGTTTTAGGCAAGTAAAATAAAGAAGATGAGGTGAGTATGTCAGAGTGACAAATCTTAATGTAAAATAGATTAGAAGTGTTGGTTTTATATTTACAATTATTAACAGAAATATATGAAATTTATATATGATAATATAATTTTTTGATAACAAGTTTAAAAATTTACGAAGCTTAATATTTTAACTTACTAACATTACTTTTTTAAATTTCCTCTTATGGTAATTGATAAATCAAACTTCAAAATTTATCAAAAAGATCAAAATCAACAATTAATAAAACATTCGTTATCCTGGAACAACTCCTACTATACTTTACAGTTTCTTGTAATTCACAAACTTTCACCACATTCAGATCACCAATGTAAACATAATTACAGATAGCTAAAGTTACACAACAGAGCATAACTTAAAGTCCAATCCATTACATAAGTAAAAGTGATCTCTTGTATAGATATAGTAAATAATCTTTGCTCTAGCACACATTCTTGAAACATATGAATAAAGAAGATACCATAAAAGAAAAATTACCCCTCCCCCCAGATACATTTTAAGATAAACCAGCTCTCATCAGTTGGCACAGATCACAATCTCTCACATATATCTTTACCGTGTGTTTAGTATTTATCAGTAGTAAATTATAACATTTTGATTTATCAGTGTTAAGATTACTCCATAAATAACTTTGTTACTGAGTGGCAATACATATACAGAGTTTTGCCTGTTTTAATAACAGTTAAGAACAAGCATAAGAAATAGTGATCATGTGATGTTTATTGGCTTATAACTTTGTTACAGTCCATTCTAGATAAATACATTAATAATTATCATTAATCATTTATTAAATTAGAGATTACATCAGTTAAAGATTAATATATCTGTTTCTATTTAAACACATACACATTAGGGTAATTCAGCTTCATTTGTTTTTATTATGTCTGTTATCTTTTATAGTTTTTTTTTTAAGTGTCAGAGCATTGGCCGAGACACGAACCCGCAACCCGGGCAACTGCCTGCAAGTGCAAGGCAGTTGTGCTGACCTCTTGACCACCAATTCAAAACTATCTTTTATAGTTGTGCTTAATAACATTCACCCCACAATGCATTCTTGAAACATATAAATAAAAACACTATATACGTTAAATAACCCCCAAAATACATTTCATACTAAACCAGCACTCAACAGTGTTATTTAAGTTAATATATTTATAAAATCTATCATAGACTGATTGAATTCTGTGAATTATTTCTTTTAAAGTGTGGGTTCCAAATAAGTGATCCATATTCTCAAGACAGAAAGAAATTTAAAGTCATTAAATTGAATACCATGCCTAAAACTAGTGCCTATTATCTTAAGAGATTTTTTTGACTGTAGCTTCAGTGTAATATTTTATAATTCTTATTGTAAGACAAAGTTAAAATTCTGATTTTTTTTCGAATAAAAAATAGTTGAACATTTCTTCATATATATTATCATCATGTTACCACTGTCTTGATTATTTTTACATCATTTAATACAAATTGTATAGAAATAAAATCTCCATCAATTAAAAAATGTTGTAATAACAATAAAATTAATAAATATAACAGTGATTAACTATTATACACAATCTTTCAATCCACAGAAATACTTTTGGTTAATTACTTAACTCTTTTCAATTGCTGTTAAATTAAAAAAATATAATGGAAGTAAACATCATCAACTCAAATCTCAATATTTCCAAATTACTAATTATATTCATTTTATTTCTATTTACAAAAATCGCTTCCTTAATTTTTCTTTTATTGTCACTTCTCTCTTCATGAAAATCTTAAAAGACTAAACTTAAATTTATATGTACATGTCTGTTCATGATCCAAAAAAACTGGAGCAGTCATTAAATCATTATTTTTACTTTTAACGCACTTGCATAACAATTGATGCTCCTTTAATATTTGCAAAGGAATTACTTGAAGTTGATTATAATAATGAATAGATTAATAATACTTTGTCACTTTAAAAAAAGTATAATGATTTAAAAGAGTTGAAGATTGATAATAAAAAATGGATATCTATTCCATGTATATCAAATGGTCATGTGAAATATTTTAAGGATATATATAAGAATGTGTTAAATGATACATTTTTTGTTACAAATAGCATTAATAAGTTAGTGAATAATTCTAAAAGTGTCATACTTGTCAAACAAAAAAGTAATGTTGTTTATCAAATTTTTTATGAATGTATGTTGTCATATATAAATGAATCAAGTTGCGATATAGAGAAAAGCTTAAGGAAGCATCAATTGTTATAGATGCATGTAAAAAGCTAAAATAATAATGATTTAATGACTGCTTCAGTTTTTTTGGATCATGAAAAGACATGTAAATATAAATTTAAGTTTGCTCTTGAAAATGTTAAGATTCTTCATGATGAGAGAAACCACAATAAATGAAAAATTAAGGAGGCAATTTTCATAAATAGAAATAAAATGAATATAATTAATAGACAAGCCACTATTGTTAAAATTCAGAATCCTGGGATTTGAGTTGATGACATTTGCTTCCATTATGTTTTTTTAATTTAACGGTAGTTGAAGAAGGTTAATTCATTAACTAAAAGTACTTCTGTAGATTGAAAACTGTGCATAATAATTAATCACTGTTATATATATATATAGTAAGATGTGGCTCTTACATCCCTCCACTCCAATATCATTTGCACACCTTTTGGACTAATTCAAATCAAAGATCCAATATATTATCATTCTTTAGTAAACATTACCCAAATAAAAATCAAGCTCTATAATTGGTAAACCATTAAGTGTTATATCCACTTAAACTCCAATGTAAACATACAATAAATACATATTTGAATTAAATTATAAAAGGCATTCATGATAATTAACCTGTATTAAAATTATCATGTTAATTGTGATGTAACTCTGACACATTACAACAATATGAGAGAAATATAATTGGATAAAGTAAACACAAGCAAGAAAGGAAAGATTATTTCAAAGGAAATAAACAAATACTTTTTTATTGTTATTAGCATATTATCTATATATATAATAAATAAATACTTTTTTATTGTTATTAGCATATTATCTATATATAATAATCATTATTAATGACATAAGCAATGGACCTAAATCAAAATCATGAACTTAATATTAAAAGTCATCTAAAATTATCTTACATAGAACATCTTCATGTGAATAAGAAAAGGAAAGAAATGCAACAAGCTTTCTGAATTGAGATAAACCTTCTCATCAGCTGAATAACCTGCATAAATTTAAGCAGAGAATTCAAACTTAAATTTCAAATAGAAATACCAGCCACTGTTGAATTGAAATAGTCACAAAAATGTACCTGAATATTTGATAAAGTAAGAAAAGCATATAGAATTAAAACTAGCCAACTGAGGAATTCAAAAGTGAAATCTTTGAAATTAAATTCGAATTATTTGAATTTCCAAAGTATTGTTAATTCTAAATGATAGATTGGATTATTTAGAATTAAAGATATCTAATAGTATAAGAAAATATTGCTTTTAATTCATTCAAGATATTTTAATAAAATTATATAAATATCTATACAGACAACCATGCATTAGTAAATACAAAAGTGACATCAGGGAAAGAAAGTCATCACTCATGGAGTTAGCTATAATTGTCAGAACTGGGATGAACTTGATCTAGCACTTTACATCTGTGCCATTTAACATCAAATTGACTCTTAATAAATGGATCCAACAACTCTCCACATCAAACCAAAAGTTCCAAGGATACAAAAGATAAATGATTTAATGGATGTTCTAGAACACTCACATTTTACCATCTATACTCAAAATGGAGTAATGAGAATTAATCAAATGATTCACTAGGACATTTTTCCTTATGAACTTTAAAACAACATTTTGGTTGATATCATGAATTTTATTTATTTGTATATTTTATGTAAAATGTTTTCATTCATATCTTTCCTTTAATGTGGATACAAGAAAAAAAATAAGTATTAATATGTAACATAATGGAGAAATATTATTGCCATTACTGTAAGTAAAATAAAATATAAATTACGATGAGAACTTGTTTTTACACAAATTCAAATATCATCCAGGGAAAAATAGAATTTTACCTAATACAAATGGATTGTTAATGTTTTAAGTCAAGAAGGAAATAGATTATTGGAGGGTAGTTATACCCCAAAATTTAAGAGAATGGTTAATAAATTGTGTGCACAGGTCTTATGGGCATTATGGCTCACTTAAAATAAGTAAGCTCTTACAGCAGTGATTCTATTGGCAAACTATGCACAGATATATTATTGCTACCAAGCAGAGTTGTTGTGAGTATCATCAAAATAAACCAGCTAATAAGAATTATGTCCCCAATAGTATCTAAAAACCTGAATGACTTATGATTGATTTTTATGGTCCATTACCTTTGTTTTGTCAATATAGATATTTATTAGTAATATATGATGTCTTTTCAAAATTAGTGCAAGCATACTCATTGCAAAAAACTGATGCAAAAAATTCCATTACTGTGCTAAAAAAGAAGCAGTTTACCCAAGTTGAAAAACCTCATGAAATTTTGAGCAATCATGGAACTCCATGTCAAAAGAATGGAAAAATTGGGAACAGCAGGAAAAGATCCATCATATTCTAACCTCTATCTGGGTTCCTCAGTCTAACTCACATGAAAGGGTTATGAAGGAATTGGGGGTTCTATTTCATTCTCATTTTAAAATAAATCACAATCAGTGGTTTAATGTATTACCTCAAATAATAAAAATCTCATCCTGAAATGATTACATTACAGCCAGGTTGAGCCCTATCTACTTAAATGTTACATAACCAGCTGATACTGACATGGTTAATATAGTAGTGGATAGAAATACACACCCAATATACTTTGGAATAGGAGACTGGGTTTTTGTCAAAACCCAGCCAGTTAATAAACGAAGTCTTAACCAATACAAAAAAATTTTCCCTTGGTCAAAGGGTTGTATAGAATCATTCAAAAATGTGGGCACAATGTGTTCATGGTACAGGGAAAGAATAAAAAAAAGTGCTTATAATGCATGGAGCTCAAATCCTTTAAAGAGAAAGGAGCAAGAGATGATATGGGTTAGTTATTTTTGTTGTAGTTTTTTTATTTTTTTTCCAAGAGAGGGAGTAATGAGATGGTATTTTCTGCCATCTCATATATATATAAGTGTACATACATTTTTTAAATAAAAGTGTGTAATTATCAAAATATTTTAAAATATTAATCTTTGAAATCTTTTTAAAGTTTTTTTTTATTTATCTCAAAGAAATCAGGATTTTTTTGTTTTATTAAATCCATTATAACTCAAAATAAAATTAGATTTTGAGATTTTGTTTATGTTAAAAGTTTTTTTTAATTGTAATTCTTGGAAAAACATGGGTTGAAGGGGAAATTATAGATGTTCACAATTAACTCTATTGTTGAAACTCACGATATTAAAAGTATTTTGGAATTAAAAATATTACTAGAGTTGATCTATTGCACTAACTGAACAGGAACTTTCCATTGATTAAAGCTGCAATGAGAATTAAAGGACTGAAATTAGAAGTGTCAAAATGCATTTAAAAATAAACTGCTAGGTGTGAATCCTGTTTTTTGAAAAACATATAAATTATAGAGTTTGCTTTTGTTAGGGAGATTTGAACAGAGATAGATGGAAAAGTATATATTGAAAAAAAAAAAAGAACTTCTACTAAGAAAGAATAATATTAACCAACACCAAGAAAATGTCCTCCATCTTGCATTGGTGGTTGAGAGGTCCGCGCGACTGCCTTGCACTTGCAGGCAGTTGCCCGGGTTGCGGGTTCGCGTCCCGGCCAATGCTATGACACTTAAAAAAAGAAAATGTTCTCCAGCTAGAGGAATCGAAAGCTTTTCCCTTGAGGAAATATATCTCACAGCCACACCTGGGGCCACCCAAGTGACACCAACTACAGGAAAGATAGGTTTTAACAAGCTAACCAAGGATGTAAAAAATTCAATGGACAAAACAAAGGATTCATGCCAACAGTTTCAAGAATGAAATTGTATAAGAACATTATCCACTGGAGGAAAGTGAAACAGTTGATCAATCAGGGTAAATATGAACTTTTATTTAAAGAGCTTTAATTCTTGTTAGACTCCATTAACTGAGTTAGTTGTACATAAAAGTTTTAACAATAGTGTGGGATTTTTTAAAGAGTGATTGTTTTACGTGTTATATTATTTGAATTAAAAAAGAAGAGGGTATGGTATTATTTTACTAATTTTTTTTTAATTAAAATTTTGTATAATTTTAATTCATCTTTTATGTTCAAAGGGCATGTAGTTTTAAGTTAAAAAATGTTAACTGCTTGATCTAGAACAGTGGTCTTCAACCACCAGTCCACGGACTGGTGCTGGGCTGCAGAAGTTTTTTGCTGGTCCACGCTAGACTGGAAAAAAAGTTTATAATAACAAAATAATAACATTTTAAACTTTTAATTAATATAAACAATTTTTATTTATTTTTTCATGCTGGTCCATGCTAGACTGGAAAAAAAGTTTGTAATAACAAAATAATAACATTTTAAACTTTTAATTAATATAAACAATTTTTATTTATTTTTTCATCGCATTTTTACCCAGTTAAACAAAAAAGAAACAGAACAAAAACAAAATCTAATCAATTATACATAAATTAATTTGTTTTTCTATTTATCACAGATGTTTATGGGGTGGGTGGGTAGAAAAAAGTTTTTTATTATACAAACTCTGGTTGTCTTTTGATAGCCAACCATGGCCACTTTAAGGAGAAGCTACAGTACATCACATCACATCACATCAACGTAACTTTTTTTGATCTCTTAAATTTTTTCTACTCTCTCTTTTAATATTTCATTTTTAGTGTTTTTTTTTTTTTTGGCTTTAACTTTTATTTTTAAAATCAATTTTTATTACCTTTTTTTAAAAATAAAAACCAAAAAATAAGTTCTGTCTCTAACTTTTACAAAGTATTTCTCAATACACCCCCACCACCCCAAAATAAAGTAAGATCAAAACTTTTTTTTTTTTTTTCATATGTCATAGCATCGGCCGGGACGTGAACCCACAACCGTCTGCAACCAACTACTTGCTTGCATGGCGGCTGCGATACCTCTCGGCTAACAACGCAAGACAAGTAAGATCAAAACTTTTGACTTTTTCAAGTTTCAGTTTTCTTTTTTTTTTTGTTTAAAAATATGCCCACTTTTTTTGGCTTATAAGGTGATATTTTTTTGGTTTTATTTGTATACCACTAAATTATTAAAACTTTTATTTTTAAAACCAATTTCACCAATTTCTGTTACCCTTTTTTAAAAATGAAAACAAACAAAAAATAACTTTGGTCTCTATCTTTTGTCTCAGTGAAGACAAAGTATTTCTCAACCCACTCCCCCCAAAAAAATAATTAAAATAAGATCAAAACTTTTGACTTTTTCAACTTTTGTTGTCTTTTTTTTAAAAGATGGTGACTATACGGTGATTTTTTGGCTTTATTTCTAATACGCGATGTCTGTTTTGCCATTTTTTTTAAAAAAAATTTCCTATTAATTACATTTTTTGATCCATTCAACACACCAGCACAAAAAATTACAATAACCTCAAAACTTCAGACTTTTACATGTTTTGTTTTATTTTTTCAGATTTAAAATACGTCGACTTTTTTTGGCTGTACGGTGATTTTAATTACGCAATTTCTATTTTGCCCTTACTACTATCAAAAGACAACCTCCACATATATATTTAACTTCATTTTATATATTTAACATTAAATACAAATATTACATTTATCATAATCATTGTCATGTAATTATACTAGCTGTGATATTTCCCAACATTCAGGTGAATAACATTTTATTCTTGTATGTTTTAACAATGAAATAATAAACGTAGAAATGCGAGCACATTAATGAGAATGATTGTTATTGTACTGTTTTCTGCAGCAGTATGACTGCACAACTCGAGAAAGAGTATTCAGCATGTGAAGGTAAGCAACACCATTACAATACACAATAACTAATGTGCTGTTTTGGTCAGTTATAACAATTATGCTTATCTATAGCTAAGCAGGTTACATCTTTAAGAAAATTTATCTGTAAATTTCTGCCAGTTCATGAAATCTTATCCTTATTATTGCCAGGCCACAAGTGTGAAAATGTTAAAGACCATTGATCTTAGAAAGTCAAACAGAGGTGGGAGGGGGTAAAGATCAATTAGGAGTTCTGATTATAAGCAAACCCAGGAACCTTATGTCAGAAACTGGTGTGCATAAAAGGATGCTAAACAGCTGCAAATCAACAATGGATTTTTGTACCTTTCCTTAAGGGATTGAATATATTATTAAACATGAAATGTAGAGGGTTTGAATGGTGTAAGATACTGCCCATTCTTATTAGTAAGTCGACCTTCAGCCACACCTATTTGGACAGGCTTCCAGAATAAATCTGGATCACTGCCATTTGTAAATCTTGTGCAGCACATGTTTCCTTGGGAAACAGATATAAAATATTTAATAATGGACTGTATTAATAAAAAATGAAAATGAATGGATTAAAATTTATGTTTCTCTTTTATTTTAAATTCTGAATTGTTGGAATGCTCTGAAAAAAAAAAGGAATTGAGATAGAAGTTACTATAAAAAATGAATATAATAAATATTTAAATCATACTTAAGTGTCTCTGTTTTTAATTTCTCTTATAAAGTTAAGTGTCCATAAGATTGCGTCTTAAAATTTATTGTGATTGCAGTACATAAATAAATTATCACTATGATTATTTAAGATTCTTCTCAATCTAGTGCTAGTCTATATGCCTAATGGGGCCTTTGTACTGGTCATCATAATTTTTTTAATCTTAGAAATTGTATGTACCGAGAATCAATTTGTAGTGGCAGAATATTTATTCCAAACTTTTGTACAATTGTACCATTATATATTTTTCTTTGTTTGTTTATATTAATATTTTTGTTAAATGTTTTCAGTATACTTGACTAACTATTTTCATCATAAATGGTCTTTCTTGTCTGTATCATAACTACAGTATATAACAGGGGGATCCCATAACATCATTATGACAGATAGAAATTTAATATCTCAAGTTAATGAAAATAAAATGAATTATGATTTCCATACAAGCAAGGATGATTGAGACAATCTTAAATATAAAATTAATTTCTTTCATATTAACATGGAAAATGGCTATTCTTTGTAGGAGATAAAGGTTTGGAATAATAATTGAAATAAATTATAAGCAAAGAATAACCATAGATGTTAAATTAAATATTTTATAGTTTGTTATAAATTTTCTTTATTAAAATGTTACTTACTGTAAATATATTTGTTAAATATATTCAACTGTTTAAATTAAAGATTCTTGGTGTATTTTTCTATATTCACTTTTCAATTGGTCATATCTTCTCACATACTTATAAATATTTTCACACACACATATTTCATATATGCACACCCATCATTAAGCACCTACACATATTTATGCCTACTTGTATTTTAAGTGATATCAATATACCTTGAACTAGATAATTATGCAGATTCGCCATGAGTTTGAAATCAGGGAATAATGGAAACAAATAATAGTAAGGATGAAGAGAGTATAAGTATATAGTTTAATATTTAGTTGATTATTAACCTTTTCTCTCCAAGGAATGAAATTAAAAGTGTATATGGATATATAGATGCAAGAATCAAAAATAGATTCTCTTATTTATTGTGAAGATCTAGCTAACTTATTAACATACCAGGTAAAAGCCGATTCCACTACATACGGTGTGACCAATTGTTACAATATATTATGATAGATTACAATCATAGATTATATTAATGTATTTTACAATCATCTATCTAACACAAAAAATATAAAAATTTAAACATTTCCTTAAATCATCAATAAAATATTAAACCATAGTGATGCTAACAAGTAGCCCTGAGGTACTCAAATTGCAATGTTAAAGTTTACTAAGTTTCATTAATAATGGATTCAAATCATTTAATAAAATTATGAAAGAAATCTAATTTATATAATTTTTAAAAAAGTATGATAAGATCTACTTTATCAAAGGCTTTGAAAAAATCAAAATAGCATCCAATTAATTTCAGTTGATCATCTGGCAAAAGAAAACATATTGAATAGGAGCTACGATTTTACTTTAATCTTAATGATGTTAGTAAAAAAACACTGAAATAGGTCTGTAACTGTTAACACAACTTCTCAAATTATCTATTGTTTTCATTTTGAAGCCATAGATTTATAGTTCTAAAAAAGTAAAAGGCAGCTGCTGGGGGTTGCATTAGATCCTAAGATTTAGGTGCAGTGCTCTCAGATCCAAGGCTCTTCACTGATGAAAACCACAAGCTAAAAATTAGTCTGGGTATATTGGATGAGAAGGCATTAGGCAGAGGTTTTATGTATAAATACTTTTGCATTCATTGATTACTATGGCTTGCACTGGGTGGTACTACTGTATGGAGAGTTTGTCGTTGTTTAAACAGCTTGGGTAAGTATAACAAGTTGTGATCTTGTGTGATGTTTAATGATCTGATTTTCATTAAATAATTTTCCAATAAAATTACTAAACACTTAATTAAATTAATCCATAGCTCGATTAATATCTGTAGAGGAATTTAAAGAACTCCAATTAAGACCAGAAATCACTTTATGTAAATCAAACATTTCTTTCTTAAATTTCTTTTAATACTTAGCAGAAAAGGGAACAATTTATTATAATTTATTTTAATAAAAAATTCAATAGCCAGGTGATACAATTCAATAGGAAAATCAGAGAAGATACTGAAAATCATTCAATTTTCGTCAAATTACTTACAATATGTCACGTATTCAACCATGAGACTTGAAATAAGAATTACATAATTTCAGTAAATTGCAAAACTATTTCACAAGTTTTAGATGATATTAATAACGCATCTAAAATAGCATTGCCATACTAAAATATCATTACCATACAATAAATTTAGAATGTTAAAATCTCCAATATTGGTAATAACAATGATAATTAAATTCAATTTGTTTAAAAAAAATGTTCGGTATTATTTAAGGTCAAGTATTTAAACATATATATATACATCCGTAAAAAAATATAAATTCAATATATATATCATGAGAAATTAATCTATTATATAACAATTTGGAAATCGATATAATGCTGTTAGGAGTAAAGTTTTCCATTTATATTTATCAATATAAAATATATTTTTGTTCCTTATAAGTATATGAGGAAGTCTTATTAGTATCTTTGAAGTAAAGTTATGTAATATATGTGCTATTTAATAAAAACAGTTTTATATCCTGAAATAATTCTTCAGTGAAATAAATTTATATAAATGTCTGTTTGTATTAATTCTCGTAGGAAATCTACTATGCATTAATTGCAGCTTATATATGATAATTTATCAGAACCATATTCATTATAGGTAATATAAGAATCTCAACAAATTTACCTTTACATAAAACTTTATTATTGCATAGAATAAGTCTCACAATCATACTAATATATATTCTTTAAAAAACCCATTTTGATTGATAAAAATCCAAATCTTTATGATATGCTTTATGAGCAATAAATTACCTATCTATACATTATGGACTTGATAGTAATAGTAGTAGTAGTAGTAGTAGTAGTAGTAGTAGTAGTAGTAGTAGTAGTAGTAGTAGTAGTAGTAGTAGTAGTAGTAGTAGTAGTGATAGTAGTAATAGTATAGTAGTAGTATGGGTAGTAATAATAATACTGGTAGTAGTAATGGTAGCAGCAGCAGTAGTTGTAATAGTAGTAGTAGGGATGATGGTGGTGGTAACAGCATGACAGGGATAGCAGTGGTAGTGGAGGATGGTAGTGGTGATGGTGAGGTGGCAATAGGGACAGCTGTGGCAGTGGAGTAGTAATATGGAAAAGATATTTATGTCATCAATATGTTTTAGTTTAATATTGAGTTCTTTAGGACCTGTTGTGCTGATAATTTAGCTCTTTTTTAATATTTGAAATACAGGCATTCTTTATATATCTGGAGCTTAATAGTAAAATATAGGGAATTTATCCACACTATCTCATAGCACTAATACACATGACCACACACATGTAGAAAAGATAAATAATCACCAATATATGTATTTTGTGCAGAACCAGCACTCATCAGTTGGTCCAGATTATCATCTCCCACATGCATATATATAATTAGTACTCAGTTAATATTAAGATAGCAAATCTTCATACTTTAATGGACAGGCTTCAATTTTCTCCAACCTCCAAATCTTCAGCCATCCATAATATTGAAAATCTGATGATGGAAAGCCCAAATCCCATGCTGGTTTCAATATTATTGTTATGCCCATGTGACCTCAAGTCACTCTGGCCTCTCATTATCAGAAATTATCCATTTTAATACATAGAAGAGAGATGGGCAGGATGTAGGCTAAATGTGTAATATTTGAAATACAGGCATTCTTCATATACCTGAAGCTTAATTGTAAAATATAGGGGATTTGAACACAGACTTTCAAGCTCTAGTTATATGAAGAATACCTGTATTTCAAGTATTACACCAGAGGTCCCCAACCCTATGCCTGTGGGCACAGTGGCGCTCGCAGACCATTTTACATGTGCCTGCCACTATCCGAACATGCTAAAAAAATTATTTATTTGATACAAATAAATTTAATTTTTAAAATTTCTTATAAATTATTGTATTATATTATAATCAAATGTTAAAATTTTATTTTTGAAATAAATATTTTTTTGTACATTATGTGTATTATTAACAATATCCAACTATAAATTTATATTGAAAAAATAAATGGTGCCCACCACCTGGCCAGTATTATAGAATGTGCTCTTAAGTGCAAAAAGGTTGGGGACCACTGTATTACACATTAAGCCTGAACCCTGCACAGCCCTCTATTTAAATGGATAAGGTCCTATACATGTGGGGTCAGAGTGACTTGAGGCACATGGCATAACAATAATATTGGCATCAATACAGGATTTGGGCTTTTCACCATCAGATTTTCAATCGTATGTATGCCTGAAGAGTTGGAGGTTGAAGAAAATTGAAGCCTGTCCATTAAAGTATGAAGATTTGCTGTCTTAATAGAAATTGTGCACTGACTATATATATGTGTGGAAGATGATAATATGGACTAACTGATGAGTACTGGTTCAGCATGAAATATGTATATTGGTGATTACTTATCTTTTCTACATGTGTGTGGTCATGTGTATCAGTGATATGAGATAGGGTGGATAGTTGAAGGGTGCGTAATCATCTGTGTTCAAATCCATGATATTTTCTCTTTTTTTAATATATGATTTTAATAGATGAATATTTTGAGTGATGCAATGAGTGTTACTATTTGACACTTGTTATGCCATTGAGGATGAGATGATCTTATTTGTTTATAGTTGCTGTCAGTTACATTAGAACTTGTGATAATCCTGTATTAATTAATCCAAGGATAGTGGCTTAAATAATATACTGCAAATAAATCAACCCATGCCAGATTTTGAGCATATTGCAATCTTTTTTTAATTATCATTCAAAGTAGATTCTCTAAAGTCTTGCCAGTGATAGCTTAGCTCATTTATTTAATTTTGTTGCTCAATATTATATATTTGAAGAAGTTTTTTGCTTTTTATTATAAAATCTCTCAAGCTTGAGACACCTTGCTAATAGCCAGATTTCTCTTTATTTAGATCTAACAGAGCACAAAGTACCACCAGGTGCAGTACTCTCAGATCCAAGGCTCATCACTGATGAAATCCACAAGCCAGAAAGTAGTCTGGGGATATTGGATGAGTAGGCACTAGATATTGATTTTATGCACAAGCTTTTTCACATCCATTGATTATTCTGGCTTGCACTGAGTGGCATTACTATATAGAGAGTTTTGCCTGTTAGAATGTTCTTCAATATAAAGCAACTTCCATTTTAGCATCACATCCATTTAGATAACAAATATGCATGTTCAGTAATAGATATTAATATTAACCATACTTGAAAATTGCACTACTGAAGAGCAGCATTTTGTATGTGGCTTTTTATTGAGGAAACAAACTTTCTACAAATGATATCCATAAAAAGGTGTTTTCTTTTTATGATGAATAAATATTTAGAGAATGTCAAAAAAAATTTGTGCATAAAATAACATATGCTGTCATTCTATTGGTACATATAAAAACTTTTTACTTATGCTTTCAAGTGCTACACTTATAATCTTTGCACTGACATCCCATCATATAAGTACAAATTATTTGTACAAAATTTCTGAGTATGATGATCATAAAATATGCTGATAATAAAGGCAATTAACATTCTATGCAGATAATTTTGGATTAGTAAAAGAATAGAGTATCTTTCAAATTTGTCTATTCTACAAGTTGTTGATCTAAGACGTGTAATGTACATACATAGTGCAAGGCATAAATTGTTTTAACAATAGGAAATAAATGAATAAGTATCAACATATTTAATAATATGTTGTTTTGATTACATACTAACATCAACATCAATAATAGCAAAAGTATTTATATAACCACTAAACATCACTATCTTTTATGCTTACACAAGCTGTTTACACAGAGGCTAAACTCTCCAAACAGTAGCACCACTTAATGCAATCCAGATGAATCAATGAGTGCAAGAAGATTTGTACATAAAATCCTCATCTATTGCCTACTGTATAAAGAGTTTAGCTTCCATGTACTATTTATATATTAAGTGTAATAATGTTCAAGGCTAAATGGGTGACTTAGACAATCCCAATATAGATAACAATCAAAAATTTCAAACTGTTGTCAAGGCAACCTCCTTTTAGCAATAGAGGTGGAATCCCACTTTCATTAATAATCTCATATATTTATAAAGACACTAAAGATTGCAATTTGACTACAAAGATTGAAATTATTGATTGGAAGAAGTTTAAATAAACTACCTTAAACAGGTAAATACAACCCGTTCTGATTGCAGTCTAATAAATAGTCAGATAAAACATTACAAATTATAATTATAATTTTCAAATTGCACTCAAAGTATTACTTAAATAATAAGTTTAAATTGATTCAAAATATTTCTAATTATAAGATTTAAATATTAACTTGCTGTGAATCGAAAAATTTTGTGAATGTTGATTTCTAAATGACATAGTAGACTTAATTAGTGAAGAACTTAATAACTTCACATTCTCAAATCAAAATGCTTTAGATTTGCCTATATAATTAGAAAGTAGGTTGAAGATAAGATGGCCGCTCTTATCTTTATAAAGTCATAATCTTGTGTTAAGATTTGCAGAGGTCCCTCTCATGGCAAAATTAAGCACTCAAAGTACATAGTATTAAGGTTAAATACTTACATGTATTTATGTGCTGGCCATGCACTTAATAAGAATTAATGCTTATAACTTTAAATTGATTCAAAATATTTCTAATTATAAGATCTAAATATAAACTTGCTGTGAATCCAAAAGATTTTGTGAATGTTGATTTCTAAACAAGGTAGTGGACTTAATCAGTGAAGAACTTAATAGCTTCACACTCTCAAATCA
Source organism: Epiperipatus broadwayi (assembly GCA_028023455.1). Classification (NCBI taxonomy): domain Eukaryota; kingdom Metazoa; phylum Onychophora; class Udeonychophora; order Euonychophora; family Peripatidae; genus Epiperipatus; species Epiperipatus broadwayi. The sequence continues at coordinate 2,070,502 of JAQFVV010006200.1, read as the reverse complement.
AAATGCTTTAGATTTGCCTATGTAATTAGAAAGTAGGTTGAAGATAAGATGGCGGCTCTCATCTTTATAAAGTCATAATCTTGTGTTAATATTTGTAGAGGTCCCTCTCATGGTAAAATTAAGCACTCAAGGTGCATAGTATTAAGGTTAAAGCCTTATATGTATTTAAATAATAAGTGTAATAATGCTCAAAGCTAAATGGGTCTATAAGTTACCATTAGAAAACAAGCAACACTTAGACAAACCCAATTTAGATAACAACCAAGAATTTCAAACTGTTGTCAAAGCAACCTCCTTTTAGCAATAAACATGGAATCCCACCTGCATTAATGATCTCACATATTTATAAAGTTACTAAAGATTTCAACTTAACTACAGAGATTGAAATTATTGATACCAAGAAGTTTAAATAAACCTCCTTAAACAGGTAAATATAACCTGTTCTGAATGCAGACTAATAAATAGTCAAATATAACATTACAAATTGCAATTATAATTTTCAAATTGCACCCAAAGTCTTACTTAAATAATAAATGTAATAATGCTCAAGGCTAAATGTGTTTATAAGTAACATAAAGGAGGTCGCCTTGACAACAGTTTGAAATTCTTTATTGTTATCTACATTGGGATTGTCTGAGTGCTGCCTGGTTTCTAATGGTTACTTATAAATCCATTTAGCCTTGAACATTATTGCATTTACTATTTAAGTGTCATAGCATTGGCCGGGACGTGAACCCGCAACCCGGGCAACTGCCTGCAAGTGCAAGGCAGTCGCGCTGACCTCTTGACCACCAATGTATTTACTATTTAAGTAATACTTTGGGTGCAATTTGAAAATTATAATTGCAATTTTAATGTTATATTTGATTATTTATTAGTCTGCATTCAGAATAGGTTATATGGTATTTACCTGTTTAAGGTTTATTTGAACTTCTTCCAATCAATAATTTCAATCTCTGTAGTCAAGTTGCAATCTTTGATGTCTTTATAAATATATGAAATCATTAATGGAGGTGGATTCCATCTTTATTGCTAAAAGGAGGTTGCCATGACAACAGTTTGAAATTATTGATTGTTATCTATATTGGGACTGTCTAGGTGTTGACTGGTTTTTAATGGTTATTTATATATTATATAAGGTTTTGAAAGTTTGCTTTTTTCCTGATAATCAAATTATTTTTTACTTTTATTTTTAGTGTAAATCTTTTTCAAAAATGTTGCCAAAATTCAGTATTGCACCCTGCTGTAAAGTTGGAACAATTATCACAACAAGTATTGAAAAGAAAAAATACTACCAATTAACTATAAGTATACATATTTTACACCTATATACATACAAATATTTGATGTTAAGGAGTTTTTTATTTGCTTTTCAAGAAACTGAATTTTATATAGTTTACTATCAAAATAAAATTCTTATGTAATGAAAGGAACAATAAATTTTCTTTTCAAATGCTAATTATCTCTATATTAATATTGAATGCAAAATTTTGTGTGTTTGTTTGGTGTGACATAAGAAATTATTCACTAACCTAAATAAATCTTAGATAATTTTCCTTCTATTTTTGCATAGAATTTTATAGGCTGTACATTTTTGTTTTAGGCTTTTAATGTTTATATATAAATAATAAAATAAATTTTATAAGAGTATGTAGATAATTATCAAATATTATAGTAATAAATTTGAAACAATATTTATTATTTTGTTAAGTCAGTCTTTCAATAAGGTGTATCTTTGTCAATGTATGACTAAAGTGAATATTAGCAAATAGATATTCTTATGTATACATTAAAATAGTCACTGATTATAATAGATATACATATTTTCATGTATAAATTGACATAGCAGTTGGCTATGTCACTGGATTAAATGATCAGTGTTTGCGTATAGGAACACTATTAGATCTTATATATATGGAGTTCTTAGAGTTAACTGTGTTCCAATAGCATTCCTCTTAACAAACTCTGGTTGTTTAATCCAATGATATAGCCAACTGTTATGTCAATTTACACATCCAAATCCATTATAATCAGTGACTAGTTTAATGTACATTTATACACATGCAGATATGCTAATGTAGTTCTAATATTCATTATAGCTGTGTTTTGACAAAGATACACCTTATCAAAATCCTGGTTTGCAAAATAATAAATATTGTTGTATATCAAAATTTATTACTGTAATAATTATCTACATACTCTTGTAGAATTTATTTTATTATATATATAAGTTCCAAATAATTTTAACAGTAAAATATAATAAAATATATACCAGCGCTTTCGATTAGTTTATAATCCTTATCAACTGTAGCAACGTAATCAAAAGCACTAATATATATTTTATTATTTTTATCATTAAAATTATTTGAAACTTACATATAATATATTTATAATGGGTATTTATAGTTTTTTTTACATATATTCTTAAAACTTAGTGGATATGGAAAAGATTTTAACAATAGTTTTAATAATATATTTAAAAATAGTACAATAAACATATAAAAGATGCATAAATGTATATGAGTTATATTTGAGGTTTTAAAAATGGATTAAAATTTAATATAATAAAAATTTAAATATTTAAGTATAATTAAAATAATATAAGTTTTCACATTAAATAAATTTAATAATTTAATTGGTATAATAATATATAAATTTATACATAGATAATTTACATTGTATACATATTATAATATTATAATATCATTAGTCTATTGTAAAACTAAAACTATCAGTTAGATTAGAGAATTTAATTAAGATATTGCATTATATTGAGAATGTAAATATTAGAGAAATTACAAAAAAGTAGCATAGAGATTTCACGTGTACACGCACATACTGCAAGAACCTTTATCAAAAATGAAAATTTCGAAAGGCAAAATTTAAAATATTTATACTTTCATTTCCAGATTTGTTAACTAACCTTCTGCAATTATGTTTTTGAATATAAAACTGAATTTTTTACTTTAGAATAGTGAATTTGTTTTTTTAATAGTCAAACAATCTTTCATTTGTGTATATAAATTATTAATATTTTTATCAACAAATTTATATTTAAAAAAATTACTCAAACTGGATATGAAAATAGATATATAAGTTTAAATCTACAATTCCTTTTTTTTCCTATTTTATATCTATCCAATTTATATACAATTAAATATGCATTGGATAATATCCTTTTTCTTCAGTAACTTTTTCACTTCTTATGGAAACATAATAGATCAATTTTACAAAAAACCAATAACTAACCACATAATTAAAGATAAACCTCAAATCACCCTTCCCTACATCCCCAAAGTATCGCAACAGTTTATAAAGACTTTAGCTGGTGAATTTAAAGTTGGCTTCTGCACTCCTCCTAATACTAACAGACTGATTAATAATTTGAAGGACAGAATGGATCCATCTCAGGCATCCCAGGTTGTATACAGCATTTTATGTCCTCAGGTTGGATGCAGTGCCACACACTATGAGGAAACCAAGGCCACTTTCCATAATAGAGCTGCTCAACACATGTATACGTATAGAAGAGCAAAAAAGAATGATAACTTCTCAATATTTTTCGAACATGAGAAGCAGGCCAGTCATGTGTTTGAACCCTACAATCCCAAGATAGTGTGCTCTGAAGCCAACAATTGTAAAAGAAAGATCAGGGAGGCATGTTTTATTATCAATGATAACAATGCCATCAATAGACGCGACACATGTTTTGCTATTTCAAGAAAATGGACAAATTAATTTGCATACTCATTTGCATACATTATTGTTTAGTAACATTATAGCAATGATTTATAACTTATTTTGGTCACGAATATGAGGGAAAACCTCGAAAGTACTAGGCCTAGATTAATTTAATTTAATTGTTTTTGTTACTACTGACAGCTTCTTCTTCAGCGGGTTAAATCGCTTATATATGCTAGTAGTTCTTTATTGAAAACATGGTTTTTCCAATTATTTTGCTGTTTTTAAGACTGCCTTAGACTTCAGAATTTATATAATCACCCCTATATGGAATTATCCTTTTTAAAATCTTGGATAAATTTTAAATTCAATTTTAAGTGTTACGAGCAATAAAAAAATGTTTGTTAATTTACCCCACTCCTCCTATAATAAATCAGCAACTTTTATTTTATTGCTTAAAAAGGATCATTTATGAGTTTTCTTAAATTTCATAAAGTTTTTAACATTATACTTGAAAAACATTTTTTTTACATAAAATATGGAACCAAATAAAAACTTTTCGAAAAAAAGTCACTACTAAAATATTGTGCTTTCCATATACCTTGAAAAACATTACTAATAAATATGACTGCACACAGTTAAATTATATTATGTTAAAACTTAAATTTTCTGAAATATAAAATTTATTACACTTAAGAATTTTAATATTTTTTGTTTATTTACCTTTTTTTTATATTTATCATATAATTGAAGTAATGTATATTGATAAAGCCAAATTGTGACTTCATTATATATGTAAAATAAAAAAAAGGTTAAAAATTAATATTTCAGCATCTATTTAAATAAATATCTAAGTTTAATGACGCAGCACTTCTTTTAATTACTAAAAACACAGTTGAGATTAAAGAGAAAGGAAGTAATGCATTTTTTTATAGAAAAATATTTATTTGTAAAGTAGTATATTAATTTATTTAAAAATTAAATCAATGTTTTTTTTTTGTGTGTTTTAAAAAACTTTAGATTATTTCTTTTATAAATCTTTCCTTGTGATTTATGCTAAGTAATCATAGGTGTGTGTCAATACAATCACATATTTATATAAAGTTATAAGCAATATGAAAAAAAAAATCAATTATAAATTAAAACAAAATATTTTAAAATGAAATATTTGTGACATAAAATTTATTAAAAAGTAATAAAATAATAAAACATTTTCCCCATCATTATACAGAAAAATCGAAATTAAAAAAAAAATGCAGTAATAAAAAATGATACAAAAATTTATTTAGATATGGACTCTACATATTTTATGTTAATAACAGTAGCAAACCATCAATGCAGCAGTGCCATCAAGTGCAAACCTTAGTAATTAAAGGATGCATGAATATTTATGCATAAAATCTCTATCTAGTTTCTACTCCTCCAATATCCTCAGATTAGTTATTAGCTTGTGGCTTTCAACAGTGAGGAGTGCTGAATTTGAGAGCACTGCACCTAGATCCAAGGCTTCTCACTGATGAAATCCATAAGCTAAAAACTAGCCTGGGATATTGAATAAGTAGTTGGGATTTTATGCACAAAACTTCTGGCAAGTATTGATTACTAAGGCTTACACTTGGTGGCACTACTGTAGGGAGAGTTTGCTACTGTTATTAACAGACTATTTAAGCTTATGAAACTGTGATCACAACATATTTTATAATGTAGGGATTTCTTAGATATACATGGTTAAAAAATATATTTGAATAAATTCTTATTAACTTATCATTGTCAATTTTATAAATATGAAACAAATAGTATTCATATTGTAATGGTCAGTTTTGTACATTCACGTAATAAAATCCACACTCCAGAAAAAATACACCAAAGCTGATCAAGATGCGATAGCGAGACCTCAAATCTGACCAAACTTCAACTCACTTACCAGTACTCCATGACTTAACACATTATGAATGACATTTCTGAGGTTACACTTAGTCTCAATTTCTTCAGTGAGCTGACTGAGCAAAGGGCGAAATATGAGACTCAGAGGAAAATTAATAATTTTAAATATAACATGATCACTATTTCTTATGCTAGCATATTCCTGTTATTAAAACAGGCAAAACTCTCCATACAGTAGTGCTTCTCAGTGCCAACCAGAGTAATCAACGAATGCCAGAAGTCTTGTGCATAAAATCCCTATCTAGTGCCTACTCATCCAATATCCCCAGACTAGTTTCTGGCTTGTGGCCTTCGTCAGTGAAAAGTTTTGGATCTGAGAGCACTGCACCCAGATCTTAGGATCTAAGGCAACCCTCCAGCAGCCACCTTTTATCTCTACTTAACTACATAACTATGAGAATAAAATTGAAAACACAATAATATTTTCAATCTAAGCCAACCCTCCAGCGGCCACCTTTTATCTCTACTTAACTACAAAACTATGAGAATAAAACTGAAAAAAATAATAATATTTTCAATCTAAGCTGAGTTTAGATTGAAAATATTATTGTGTTTTCAATTTTATTCTCATAGTTTTGTAGTTAAGTAGAGATAAAAGGTGGTTGCTGGAGGGTTGCATTAGATCCTAAGATCTAGGAGCAGTGCTCTCATATCCAAAGCTCCTCACTGACAAAGGTCAAAAGACAGAAACTAGTCTGGGGATATTGAATGAGTAGGCACTATATAGGGATTTTATGCACAAACCTTCTGGAATCCATTGATTACTCTGGTTAACACTGAGAGGCAGTACTGTATGGAGAGTTTTGCCTGTTTTAATAACAGTAATGTGCTAGCATAAGAAATAGTGATCATGTGATGTTTAGTGGTTTAACACCAACCCTGGCTAATAAGATAGTGGTGGTTATGGTTGTTAAAGAGCCAAAGACACCAAAATGTATGGGTACTGAACTGAGTTCAGACTCATATGACTATATAAGCTATTGATATTAGATTGAAAATATTATTGCATTTTCAATTTTATTCTCATAGTTTTGTAGTTAAGTAGAGATAAAAGGCAGCTACTGGATGGTTGCATTAGATCCTGAGATCTAGGTGCAGTGCTCTCAGATCCAAAGCTCCTCACTGATGAAAGCCACAAGCCAAAAACTAGTCTGGGGATATTGGATGAGTAGGCACTAGATAGGGATTTTATGCACAAGCCTTCTGGCATCCATTGATTACTCTGGTTGGTACTGAGAGGCACTACTGTATGGAGAGTTTTGTCTGTTTTAATTTTAAATATAGTTAAAAGCTAAATAAACTACTTAACACATTAAGACTTAACTAAAAAAAATGCATATTATAACTATAAATACTGGAATTTGGGTAATCTATAGTTGGATTGTGAGTAAAAAGGCATGAAACAATTTATATTTTATATATGTTTATTAAAATAAATAATTAAATAATTCAAGAAAAACAAAAGAACATTAATTACTTAGTGTTATGATATATATATATAATTAATGCAACAGGTGCTACAGAAATGATGAGATTATTTTAATATAGCAGTCTCATCTTTAACATTTTAATTTAATTTATATAAGTGTTTGCAGTTAACAAATTATATCTATTATACTCTAATATGTCAAACTGTTCTTTATTTGGTTTGCCAAAGTTATAAGCTAAAACTCTAGCCAGGATGATTAATATATACGGTTATTTAAGCTCATTGCAATAATACATTCACAAATGAGCAATTAAATAACCTCAATATACAGATTCAACCTGGTAACTTATATTAGAGGTTCAGACTAATGATGAAGCATTAATAATGAGGAGGAGAAGAACTGGATACTTTTAGGGTCACATCTATAGACTATGGCACTAATAAAATATTAAAATTAAGGTTTGGCTAAGTGAGTAATTGTTTACGGGTTTCCGGATCAAACACTCTGTGCTCTAAGACAAAATGGCTTGCTAATATAATAAGAATATAATAGTTCAGGGAAATCAGATAGGCTATTAACATGGTCTGGGCCCTCATGTTCCAGTTCTAAAAGAGAGCCAGCTGAACTGTGTGGACAGGAGCAGTTGCCATTGCTAACCCACCAGAAAGACCTGGCATTGACCTAGAAAGATGTTAATGCCTCAATGGGTGCTTAGTAAAGACACATCTGCTCAACTAACTTAATCCAGTTCCTAGACTAGCATAATAATCATGCCAAGTAAAAAGGCTAACTAAATTATTAATCTAGTTAATACACTGAATCTGTATACACATATAATTGCAATTAAGTTAGGTAGGAGAGAGTATATTTAATGGTCTTAACAACATTAACAATATACCAACAGATAAATCGTAAGTTTAATAACTTATTATGCAAGCCTTAATAAACTATAATATCAATAACATAATGATAACAATAAGAGTGTAGTGATCAGTTGTTATCTATCATAATAGGATTTCAAAGCAGCAATTTACTCTGCTAAGTAGCATTCTTAAATATTTAGACAGCGATTTTAATAATGACCTCTCCTTAAAAGTTTATTACAATAAAATATTTGCCACCTAGAAATATTGGCATATCATAACATATATTAAAATGGAAATAAAATAATTGAGACAATAATTATAGGCATGACTACAGTTTTAAAGAATTTAAATACTGAGTACAGTTATTGAAGATTAAAGAAATGAAATTACATTATAAGATTCAGCAAATTTTACAGTTTTAATTTTAGAAATTGTTTAATTTAAAGAGAATTAATAACCAAGAATGAACATTCATTAATTTACATAAGCTAGATAAAAATATTTAATTTACAGATTAAAGATTAATTCAAGAGCTCTGCAGTTTATGAAAAAAATATTACCAATTTTCTTCTGCAACTTGGACTTCAGGCACTTGAAGGTAGGCATTATGGCACTCATTTCTGGATAGGTTGCTTGATTATGGTGTCTTCTTTCAACAGCACGCTATGTCTGGAGACTTTCCATCCCTGTGATGATAGTCTCATGCCATTGCAGCAATGTAGGATGGGGTTGGAGATGACTGCTCTCCTGCAGGAAAATGCAAATCAATGGCCTTCCTGCTTGATCATTTTAAAATTCAATCAGGCATGGATTCTGGTGGCAATATGCATATAATTTACAGAATCAACCTTTGAGTGTCAAAATATATTCTATTTATATTAATTTTAAAATCCTATATTATTTTTCACAAGCTGGATTCACAGCAGGATGAATGCATTAGTACTTGTTTACAATGTCAATTTCAATTTAATAACTGAAAACAGGCTTATTATATACCTGTGTGTCTATATATGTAATATAGGTTATATGAGCACAGACTTTCAGATGACCATCACTCTCCACTCTATCTAATATCACTGATACACTCAAGCACATATATGCTGAAAAGATAAATAATCACCAATATACGTATTTCATGCTAAACCAGCAATCATCAGTTGGTCCAGATTATCATCTCCCACACATATATACTATAAGTGCTCAGATATATATTAAGATAGACAATCTAATTTGTAAAATTGACTTAACTATTGTTTAAAATTTTAAGTCAAATAATTTTAGCTTGACTTAGCTACCTTGATTCCCAAAGGAATCTGGAGTAGTGCCGGTTTAACACATTTTGTTATTGACTAAGTTACATTTAGACAATATTGTTGTAAAAATATAGATTTAGGCTTAGCCTTCCTGCTATTTAAAACAGGTGCAAATGGCACAATTTTTTATTTACTACATTTAATTTAAATTTAGAAATTTAGCAAATCTTTACAATAACATTCGGATGTATATGTATCATGGTACTATGTGGATTTTATATATATGTGTGTGTGTGTGTGTGTGTGTGTGTGATTCTTAACGCAAAACTGATAAATTGACTTTTTTTTAATAATTAAATCTATAATTTTAAAAGATCTGAGTTGTAAATATGCGACACACTGTAATATACATATAAGCCAATAACATTATAGTCTTTTACTCACATATGTATGTGTGTTAAACCATTAAACATCACATGATCACCATCTCTTATGATAGAACATAACTGTTATTAAACAGGCAAAACTCTCAATAAAATAGTGCCACCCTGTGCCAACCAGAGTAATCAATGGATGCCAGTAGGCACTAGATGGGAATTTTATGCACAAGCCTTCAGGCATCCATTGATTGCTCTCGTTGGCACAGGGTGACACTACTGTATGAAGAGTTTTGCCTGTTTAATATGTATGTGTGTTGATACATACATAACTATGTTTATGCTTATATATATGTACTCAGAGGGAGTTCAAAGCTAGCATGGATGAAGTTATAGAGTAAAATAGGTGAAATGTATAGTATGCAAGAAATATACCATTTCAATATATAATTCATATGAGATATGGAATAGATTACCATACAGACTATTATGAAATTTTTGAACTACTGTCACAACACGTAAGCATAGTATTTGTCAGCATAACTTCCTATAACAATTTATATACTTCATAATGTTCATTTTTTTTATAAATTTTATTTCATTTCATACATCAATATGAAATTACCTAAAAATGTAAAAAAAAATCAATATTTTTATATATATATATATATTAAATATAACCCTCATATTTATAACCTTCCTATTCTTTTAATTTAAAATTTTAAAGTTGAATAAATCTATTTTTCAATTCCTATCTATATTTTAAGTAAAATTAGTTAAATTGATATACAATTATTTCATTTCGACATATTTTATGTATCTTGATTATGATCAAATAAAAACAGTCAAAAACAAAATAAAAGGTGATATTTATTTATAAATGTGAATTCAGTGAAATAAAGCAAAATTTGTAAAGAAAAATGGAGATTATGAAGAACTATAGATTATTTATAAAAATTAGAATATATTTTGGAAAGAGAATTCAAAAATTGAAGTTTATAGATTTAATTCGAAAACTGCTTCCATTAAAATTTGGCAAAGAAAAGCAATGGAATCATTGCAAGGAAATATTATGAGATTACTTAATTTCTGCAACAGTAAGTATGTTTTATTCAATGTTTGATTTTGTCATTTTTAATGAAAAAAAAAAGCGTATGGCTTTCTTGCTTGGAGTTCGTAAGAAGTTTGAGTGTCAGACCCTGCGAGCACAGAATTGATCTCAAGTCAGATGCTCTACCAACTGTGTTAAATCATACAGGGTAAAATGTGTTAATGGCTTTATTGCTTGGGAATTCACAAAAAATTCACGTGCCAGAAGTTTGGGACTTCCCGATCCCAAATCGGATACTCTACCAACTGCGTCAAAATGCACAGAATAAAGATATGCCTTTATTGCTTGGGAGTTCATAAAAAGTTTCAGTGCCAGACCTGAGAGAAACAGAATTGATCCTGGGACCTTCCCAATCCCAAGCCGGATATTCTACAAACTGCACTAAACCACATAGGGGGGAAAAAATTTAACTTATAAAATATGATAATTATGAAAATGTCACAAAAGAAACAAAGATATAATTATATTAAGAGAAGTAATGATTTCATGGACTGCATGCCACTGGCTAAAACAAATTATATTAAAAGGTGCCAAAAAATGGCAAATTGCCCCTGCTGATTAAATATTATTACTTGATATTATCTAATTATCTTAACATACTTTAACATATATATGTTTGAAAATCATCAAAAAAAGACAAATGTTCCGAAATGCATTTTTGCTGAACCAGCTTTGTCAGTTGGCCTTGATCATCGTATCCTCTGGTTCTGCATGATTTTGTGCAATGATAGACTGTCTGACTCTGCAGTATAAGATCCTTAATCAATCCAATTCTGGCATGTTTAGTGCTCAAACTTTTTATGAACTTCCAAGTAATAAAATCATTCAATTTTTTTTAATTATGTTCTCTGTTCTGCATGGTCGTGCAATGATAAAATGACAGACTTTCATTTCAGTGCACTTTTTGTGGGACCTTAATGACAGCAGTTTAGATTAATATACTAAAACTATTATTAGGCTAGAACTCATATGTTTGTTGTATGAAAATGACTAATATATATACACACACCGAACTTCTTACAAAACATTATTTATTTTTCATAAACAAAAATTACATTATTTTATTTTTATGACGAGTGTAAACAATTATTTCTCCAATTATTTACAAGTACGTACTTGCCTCTTTTATCAGTTTATCCGCGCAGTTGAGTGGTTTTGAAAGTGATAACGCTTTTGAATGATAACCAACACAATGGTAATTTTAATAATAACTTGAGAAGTTTGTTTTTTTCTTTAAAAATATGACAGTGATTGATTCAACCTTGACCTCGGGTAAATATTAAAGTAGTTAATAACAAGGGTTTATGGTTGAGGGGCTATACGTCTACGTTTGACATTCAACTGGAATTCAGGTGAAAATTTAAATACAGTACTGTAACCTGCTTTCTAACGATAATTCTAATTTCACAGATGAAATCTTTCCCAACTGTATTTACCAATATATGAACCTATTGCTAACTCAAGTCATTACGTAAATTAAAATGTTTGACGTCATTCTCTAGAATAAATGAACAGAACTAGGACTTTGATGTTTTCGTAACACACATATTTATAATACATATAGCTATTAAATAGAAAATTTATGTCAAGGAAAGAAGGAAAACAAACAGTTACTCAGGCATTTGGCTGCGTCATTAGAAGCCAATTATAATAACCGGAAAAAAAAAATGAATGGAAATTTTATAAAATTTTAAAAACATGTTTGTTTGTTATATATATATACTAACAGTTTAACAGTACTAAATATACGCAAATATCGGATTCGAATCCAATTGGAGCTTGACATTTTTTTTCTGGTAAGCTTGTCATCCAATCATAAATAAATAATAATAATAAAAAGGAATATTAACAATTAGCAATCAATTAACTATCCATTGTGGGTTGGGAAATGGGTATCTGATTATTCTTAGACAGGGGGTAAAACAAGAAACAAAATCTGAAAAATAATCAGAAAAAACAATTTGATTTATAGTTTCGGGAGTTCGTAAGAAGTTTGACCCCTAGAAGTAACAAAACTGAGCCATAATCCATGGACCTTGTACCCCAGAATCTGTTACCTAATGTTACGACAACCTATGCAGGCACTAGTGTAGTAAGCATTATTTTTTCTTCACTATAGTGTTGGAGAGACTTTTTCCCTATACATTATTATATATGTAAATATTTTATGCATTAATAAAGTTATAGCTACTGTTCTGTAACTAGTTAATAAACTCAAGTCTTTCCCCTTATCTTTATCAAGTAATCTAAGCTTCACATTATCCAAAGACCAAATTAAATCTGTTTACAGAAGTATTAAAAGAGTATAACTTAACAGTTTTGTACTACTTATGTAATTAGAACTTAATTTCATTTGGACAATCTAGAACTATTTAATGATAATTTGAGTTCTGGGAATAGTAACATGATTACCAAGAGTCAAGAGATATATTGCCATTGGAGTCATTGATCTTGAAACCAAAGCTGAAAAATATAAAAGAAATGTAGAACAATTAATATTAAAAAGTATCCCTTTCTTAATTTGGTTCTTAGGATCTTAAATTTGTTAAAAACACTACTGGTTTGGGAAAAGGCTTGGAAAAAAATCCATTCAAACAATCTTTTTGTTTGCATAAATAGCACCACTTTATGGTTAGTGGTTCTTTTATGTTATGATTCTTCCTCTTCTATAGTTGTTAATTATAAAAACTAATTTCATTTGTAAACAGGTTAATTTTGTTATCATAATACACATGCTATACATTTGATAAAAGTTGTTTTTATGAGAGCTCTTTCAGTTCAGACTGAGTTTTGGGTTTATACTAACATCAATTTTGCTTTACAATTATAACTGAAAAGAATGAAAAGAGATATTACAGTTTATTAATAAGAAATATAACATATAATTTTCTTATATGTTCACTCATATGTTGTCAATACAATTCTTTTCACTCTGCAGTAATATCGTCTACTGCAAGCTTGAATAAATAATGAATATTAGATGATGTAGTTCTACATTAGACCCATTTCCACATTGGTTTTTGGCTTTTGCCTTAATAGTGAAAACTAGGATTCAAAGATGTAATGCACAACCTTAAAATATAGTATTTACCAATAAAGGCAAAAGCTAAAAATAAATTTGGAGATTGCTAGAATGTGCCATTATAGCATTCGGTGCATATTATTTGCATATGCTTGCAGTAGATGATTCTAGAGTTGGTTAAAAAAAGAATTAGATATAAAAATGACTTCAACAGATGAATTAAAATTCATTAACTATTGTAGATTTGTAGCTATCCACTTATATAATTCTATCCATGAGATATCTGTGTAAACATAAAAAATTTATGTACCATAAACATTTCTGGACTTGGCTTTTGCCTTTGATTTGACCAGTAGAGAGCATTATATGCAATATAACCATCAAGAAGCTATTTTCTGCTATGCCTTTGACACACACACATATATATACACACATAATAATAAAAATAATAAATATAATGGTAATTAACTTTCATATATCATCTTTTCAATCTACATAAGTACGTCCATTAATTTCTTAACTCTCCACAACTGCTGTTGAGAAATGTTAAGAAATTAACTGAAAGTACTTCTGCAGATTGAAAAGACTGTATATAATAATTAATCACTATTATATTTATATTTTTATTACAATAGTTTTTTAATTAATGGATATTTTATTTGTATTATATATATATATATACACACATGTAGGTGATTACAAATTCAGAATGGGCTACATTTTTTAAGTGACTGAAGAATTTCCAGGTAAAGCAGTAATTATATGATTTAACGGCCTAAAATTATAGCAAAAAGAGGTATATACCAAATAAAATAATAGACAGATATCTATAGACTTGCACATATGATCTGATATCTTCCTACTGAAGAAATAGCAAATCTTTTATATAGAGGATGTTCAATTGTCAGAAACTAATTTGGATATCTGATTAGCATTAATATCTGGTGTCCTCAGACTATTCATGTTTTTATAAGTGATTTACAAGTAGAATGACATAAGAAAAATTACTGTAGTGTAAATTATATGAAAAGTAGAGGAGACATATTATTTTGTTTTAATAACTACTCTAGATTTTAAACAATTAAACAGAAATTGCTTTGTAAATAATCTATTTGGAAGTGACATTGGATAATATAAATAATATTAACCTTAAAATGATTTTATTGGAATTGGTAGTTCTTGAATCCATAACTTAAAAATATAATTTTTATTTATTGTTTTGCTATAATCACTATTGCACTGTTAGAAAATGTTTCTCATTTTTATTTTTGGACATTTATCAATCAACTTAATCTTATAAATGTTTTTTTATCTCTTCATCTAGTTATATGTAACTAGATGCAATAACTTGCCTTGTAAATAACTTGCCCTCATTATACCTTAATCTTAACAAAATATCCAATCCATTTTTATTTTATAATTTCAGCTTTTAGAAATTTATGTGGCATTTTGTTTTCTTAAGTTAGTGTTAATATTCTTTATTTGAACATTTTGTGGTATAAGTTAATTTTTCTCAATTTTATTTTTAATGAAGAGCCATATTTTTACTACATATATTAAGACAGGAATGATATAATCTTTATAAAATTATTTCTTTTATATATTGATATAATGTAATTTTTGATGAACTATAATTAATAATATAAATGATATTATAAAATTATACAAAATGACTAAACATCACATGATCCCCATTCTTTATGCTCACTGATGAAAGCCACAAGCTAGAAACTAGTCTGGAGATATTGGATGAGTAGGCACTAGATAGGGATTTTATGCCCAAATCTTCCTGCATCCATTGATTACTCTGGCTTGCATTGAGTGACACTACTATATGGAGAGTTTTGCTTCTGTATAAAATCATATACTTAATCTCAATTTCATTTAAAATACTGTTTTATATGACCCTTTTATTTAAAAATTTACAAATTCACTATCAAAATGAAGAAGACTGCATGAACTGGAAGAAAAGTATCCAGTATTAAATGAAACTTTGTTGGATTTTGTGAAATTAAAAGAAAACATAAAGAAACAAATATATACTATTAAGGTACAAATATTGGAAGCAGAAATGAAGTGGGATTCATTATAAATTAAAAACAGAAAAATAACATTATGGATATTGATAGAATATCAGACAGTGCCAAGATTAGTTATTCAACTTAATGTAAGATACCAAATGCAGATAATTCAAGTTTATGCCTTAACAAGTTTTCATTGAGATGAAGAAGTAAAAGATTTTTATACTGATGTACAAAATGCTTTTGATCAGAACAACAAATATTTTAAAATTATCAAGGAAGATTTTAATGTTATAATTGATAAATGATTGAAAGATAAACACGCAGCAGATAAATCTGGTTATAATGCCAGAAATAAGAGAAGCACAGACATGAAAATTTTCAGAAAAAGAAAAACTGTATACACCTGGGTCTCTTTTTATGTGGACTTATTTAACACGATTTTGAAGTTACCCAATTCATGTTTCACTGGAAGTCGAACTCTGATAATGTGCTATTACTTTAAATAATAAATTTCGCACACTTACGTTATATTGAAAGTAATAGCACATTATTGGAATTCGACTTTCATCTTAGTAATTTTAATATTTTCAGTGCTTTGTAATAGTAAGATTTTATGCAATAATGAAATTAAAATCATGATTTCCACATTTTATGTATACTCACATTAAATTTTACAAGATTATAATGTAAATTTGTTCAAACATTGTGTGTGTTAATTTTGCATTTTAAATCACATTTTGTTTTTGCTTTTTAAAAAAGAACGTACTCAATTATTAAACATTTAGTGTCCACAAGTTTATTTTTAAAAGGTCAGTAATAGCAGTGGGCACAATTAAATTTGACAATTAAAAATTAAAATCTGATTTTTAATTGTAATTAACAATTTAAAAATTACTTACGGCAACTTGAAATTAATGTGATGTGAAATTTGATTTTTAAACGGAATTGAAAATTAAAGACAAAAATAAGAATTTAATTTTTAGTTGTTAGTTTCATAAACAATTAATAAAATCATTGTCTCAAAGATTAATTACTAATTACGTTGTCACCAGAAAACCATTGACACAACATGAATGTGAAGTTGGCGCTAGTTGTTTGCAAACGAACATGTTTTTCAGCAAATAGCTATAATAATTAAAACGTATATAAAAAAAATGTAAATTACCGTACTGTAAATTATGCATAAAAATATATTATTTTGAATAAAATTAAGTATTATAGTTAAAAAAAGTTTGTCTTGTATCAATTTTTTTCAAATTAGAAATTTTTATATTAGTCATATTTTATTTCCTTATTTTTTTTTGGCGCACATTTTAAAGTAATTTTACGTTGGTGCTTTGCTTTTACACAAATTTTGAAAAATCACAGACCACATCCCCCCCTTTTCAATGTAAGTTACGTCTATTTTTTGCACGATTTCGTTTGCGCATGTTTTCTGAGGAACCTATCTATCGCGTAAAATGATACCCAGGTGTATTATAAATTCTTTCTTTAAGAAAAACATTAAACAGAAAAATAGACATGGAAGCATCCAAATGAAGGTGTAATAAAATTGAATTATATTTTGACAAACAGAAAATAAATACTACAAGATGTAGGGATTGATCGTCAATTACAGAAATGTTAGATGTTAATGCAAAACTAATGAGATAAAAATTTAAAAAGACAGTACTCATATGTGCTATTCCTAATCTTCAGAAACATTCCAATGAATTTAAAATAGAATTTTCAAAATCATTTTAAAGTATTAATAGATTATGAAGATGATTCAAATTTGAATAAAAAATAACTGATGCTGTATTAAAAACTGCAATAAAGATACCTGGTACAAAAACAGCAGTTTTCCAATAATTATAACTCATTAAGAAGAATGGAATATCTAGAGCTTGATTTTGTTTTTATTGCCCAGAAAATTAAAAAAAAGTATAATGAAAAAGGCATGGTTTATATGGGACTTTTATTATTAATTGAAAACATTTTGGTAATATTTACAATAAGGTGGTTGTCTGCAAAAAATTACTTATCTTAAACACTTTCTTCATAATAGTATGAGAGAAAGTATTATTAGGATTGATGAATAATATACTTTTCTTAAACATGGATGTGTCTTAGATCCAACATTGTTACTTAAATGTTTGTGTTTTTGAGTAGTATATAGATAGCATCAAAAAGAGGTTTCAAGGTATAATATATGATAATTGATTAAGTTTTTAATGTGAACTTAATTTCTGTGGACTTTTAGATTCATAGTATTCTTGTTGATTCAAAAGATGATCTAAAGAATATTCATAAGGTGTTAAAAGCAGAATGTAAAGGTTTCAGTTTAGCATTTAATGTTTTTTAAAAAAATCATTGTTAGAATAAAAATATAAAACAACTTTTAATTAATTGATTATCAGCTTTAGAGTGTAAATCCTTTAAATATCTTGGCAACATTTTAAAAAATTAGATTTAGATGTTAAAATACAATATGGACTCCAATTACCTGCTATAATATGTGTCAAGCTAAAAAATAAACTGCTTTGTCATAGTGAAATAACTGCTTCAAACTTTTTGCTTTAAGAGTTATTATCCTATACAATTCATTGAATGGAAATGAGGCTTAGAACTTGACCCAACATGTCATTGTAAAAAATAATATTAGATGGGTAATTAAAGTTCTAAATAGAAGCCCAAAATATTTTAAAAGACCTAGAAAGAGATTACATTATAAGATTGATGGATAAGAACATTTTCTAGACTAATGTAGAGAAGAAAATACGGATTAAGAAAAATATTAAACTTGGATAGACTTTGATTCTCAGAGGTCTGATAATGATTGGAAATCACGATGATGATGATGATATGCCTGATGAATTAATATTAAACTCATTAAGAATATTTAACTCACTATATAAAATAAAACAAGAAGAGATCGAAAACGCAATGTATGGGTAAGAGAACAAACAGGTGTTACTGACCTCATTGAAAAAATTAAAAGATTGAAGTGGATTTGGGCTGGACATATTGCTAGAAGAGATAATAATAGATGGACAATTGAGATTTTAAACGGGATTCCAAGAGATTGTAAAAGACCCAGAAAGAGACCACATGTGAGATGGATGGATGAAATAAGAAAATGTGCAGGGGTGATGTGGAGAAGAGAAGCTAAAGATCGGAGAAGATGTATTAAACTTGGAGAGACCTTCATTCTGCAGTGGATTGATAATGGTTGATAATGATGATGATGATGATATAAAATAAAAACTTTCACATTGAAAATTATTATATTGTTTAATAACTAATAGAATTTAAAAGTTGATTTGATTTTAGCAACTTATATTTGTTATATATTTTCAAAATATAAAGTTTAATTAATTAATAATGTGTCATGAGATTCTCTCTCTGTTTTTTAAACATATGATGATAAAAGATTTATGATATAAATTGTTAAATAAAAAGAACAAAATCACTTTAATGCCACTATAAGCTATTTTTAAAAAGAAATATTAAAAAATGTTTTTTTTATTTATGTTTAAATGATTTATTATTACATTATGTATTTGTTTATTCGGATATTTTTTAAAAATATATTAAAATAAATTCCTGCCTGCTTAAATACTTACTCCTATTAGCTTATTAATAGTAAAAAAAAAAAGAATCAGTTTATTTAATAATTATAAGATTAGACCATTTATATTTTAAAGTAAAGTATATAATATCTGTTTAACATATGCACAGTAATATATATATATAATCTTGTGGAAGAAATTAACCTTTGCAGATGTGCTACTAGATTGATATTAAATTTACATGCACTCACCCATAATTAAGTATTTTAAAAGCATAAGTGAATCACCTATGCTTATAGCCTATTCTTATATGAACTAATCCTTATAGACTGTACTTAAATCAGGGCTTGATTTTATTATGAGCCTGATATTTCAATTGACAAATTATTCAAAACTAATGTAATTCAAAGTCAAAGGTAATTAAAAATGAAAAACTTTATCTTCTCTGTGATGTATAAATTAAATAAGACGAAGCCTGATTTAAGTATGGTCAATAAGAGTTGATTTATATAAGAATAGTCTATAATCATAAGTGATTCACCTGTGCTTTTAAAACACTTATTGATGGGTGAGTGCATATTGTAACGTTCAGAATCGTATGATTAGCCAACAAGATTCAGAGACCTAGCAAAAGTACTTCAAACCCAGTATGTTCGGGATATGGTAGTCGCAGAACAGTACTAAGCTTTAACCTATTTGCCAGTACTCCAAAATCTCCACTATCCAACCAACGCTCCTGATGCTACTAATGGTTATCATTTTTTCTTCGGTGGATCATTGTGTCACTTTGATTGAGTCAGATATTTTTTTCCAGGTTCATTCATTATTAGGATCGATCTCTGGCTTTATCGGACTCAGGATAGACTGACTTCGCTGTTGATTCTCCATTTTCTTTCATAGCAGCAGCATGGGATTTGTCTCTCCTCCTCTTCTTTAGATGCATTTTTCTGGAGACTTTCCAGAGAAAGGGAAAGCAATTTGTACTACTCAAAAGCCATATCGTGGGTCTTTTCTCCGCTTAAAATGTAGTCAATTGCACTAGTAGTTGAGACTCACTTTTCTTAAAAAAAACACCAACTTTCTTACTACCAACAATTTTTTTCTCTCTAACTGCTTGACTCTTAATAATTTCTCTCACTACTTGACTTTGAATAATTTGAATCAATTACTCTCACTGCTTGACTTTGAGTAATTTGAATCACTGGTTCTTTTTCTTTGCTCTATTTATAATAACTTTTTTCTAAGCAAGGCTTTGTTTTCTATATATATATATATATTTAACACCTATAATATATTTTTCTTGGTTAGAAACGAAAACAGACCGCATGATTGATTTTTCCTTTTTTTAATTACATCAGTTTAAAGATTTTTAGGATTTACATCAGTTTAAAGATAAGAAAAACAATTCAACACTTCCTTGCAACTAGCTGAGTTGATCTTTTACCAAAAACAGGTGACACAATCGAGATAAGATTACACAAAGTTATAAAATCTTATTTGCCTTTTAATCGCCTCAAGGATGAGAAAAATTAATTCACACTTACATGCAACTATATTTTTCGGAATGTTTATGAAAAAAAAAGCAGAGTCATCAAAATGTTATTCGCAAGGAACGAACTGCCTTTAGGATAAAAATATATGACAATGGAAATATATTTTCCTTTCCAAATATATATATATATATATATATATATATATATAAATGCACTTCAATAGAACAATTTACACATACATAAGTCCACTCATTCGTAAAGCCATACACCTGCACCTGCATATATCCCCTTTAGCAAACAAGCAAAAATAAAAAATAAAAAATTAGATATTTGAGTTTTAAAAATATATATATATATGTATACTAATTTTACCACCTAACATGAAGCTCTGTGTGTTCATACACACTGAACGCTTCAATATAAATTTAATATCAATCTATTAGTGCATGTGGGAAGAGTAATTTCCTTCCACAGGATTACATATATATAATTGCATGAATAATATTTAATAAATTATGAGTAAAATTTAATCCTTTCTATTATAAATAAAGACTTTAATATTGTTAATCACTATCTAATGTAAAATAAATTGATTTCTCATACTGCATGTTTCAGTTATCAGCTACAAACTAATATAGTCATATATGTTAAAAGTTTAAACACCTGTTTATATGTTAGAATAAAAAATTTAGGATATAGATTCATACCATATATTTTATTTTTAAAGTATGAATTTTTCAATTTCAAATATTATTTCATTTCAAACTTTTGAATTGCTAATTAACATAAATGACAAACTAAATATATTAATAATTGCACTGATGTTATTTGCAATAAATTAAAAGTTAATTTTAACATTCACTTATGCAAATTTAAATTTTAATATTACTAAATGCTATCTACAGTAAAATAAATAAAAAGATTTCCCATACTACTTATGTTTTGAATAACAATCTAGTTTCATTGGATAAGCTAAAAATCTAGATATTTATGAGTTTATAACAAAATAGCTGCCTAAACCTTTTGTGCAAATGAATTTATGTAATGCATTTTATTTTCAAATTTAGATATCTCTGTATTACTATTTTGATTTGTTGACAAATCTTTGATTCTTTAATGTATTCAATAATGCTAGGTAAACAATCGATTAATTTTCATATTGTATGATTTGTAATATTTAATTACTTTGTTATTGGTATTAATCTTCATATCTCTCCATCATACTGTTGCAAGATTCCATGTTAATGATAATGAATCTATATGTACATATTTCTAATTTTTGTACCTAGACATTAGATATGATCAGGAGATAAAAATGCTATAAAGTGTAAATACTTTTGATACAATTCATTAAGAAATTTATACATTGTTACTAAAGACAAAAGAAGTTTTTTCATTCTGAAAAATAATTTTTTGTTTCAAAGATATTTTGCATTTTTTTAAAAAAATATTTTTAATAATAAATATAAAATATATTTTATTTTTGTAATTACTAATGTTTTTGAAGCATTGAAAATGTATGTGATGATAAACTGGAAAGTTTTCTTAACTCAATGTTAATGAAAGTGCATAAGTAAGTACTTTTTAATTTTTTTTAATACAATTTTAATACTTTGAAAATATTTTTATTTTTGTTAGTTTCAAAAATAGTTTAATTTTGTTATAAACTTTTTCTGACTGAAGATTATATAGATGTAAAATTAATCACATATTTTGTGCTTGTTTAGCTACATTTAATTCTCTAGATATGAATTAATAATATTGCTTATACAAATTGGTATTTATTATAAGCATCAATTTTTTGATTGGTTGAAATAAAACTATAAATGTCACTATCTCATATAGGAATATTTAATATTATATAACAAATTTAAACACAACCAAAAAATTCAGCAATGCAATAATATAATTTCACTTTAAAAATAAAATATATTGGATAAATTAATTTATATAAGCAGTGTTGTCCATTATTTTGATATGGTCAACAAGTATTTAGATCTTCAACATTATTGATATTACTAGGTTATAATTGAAATGATGTAATATGAGAGATTGGTTTGTTTACTTTATATTCAATAATAGTTAATAATACTGAACTTCAAATTTTAAGAGAAAAATCTAAAATTGACTTTTTTGTAATGTGTGTTTTGTTATAACATTTGTAATACAAGCTTATTAAATTAGGTCATGTGACATGTGACTTGATTTTTTTTTTGTAATAACAATATTGATAAAATACTTATTAAAAATTTTACTTAATAATAATAATGATGATGATGATAATAATAATAATAATAATGATGATGATGATGATAATAATAATAATAATAATAATAATAATAATAATAATAATAATAATAATAATAATAATAATAATAATAATAATGTGACCTATTGCTTGGAAAGTCATATGACATTTAGAATCCAAAGTAATAATTTGAATACAATAGTTTCACTTAATTTATCAAATTGAAAGTTTTTTTAAATGTTCAGAGTTGAGATTGGATTCACTATATATATTTCATCTCAACAAATATTCACTAATTTATTCTTTTAAAAAATTATTATTTTACTTGAATCAAGATCACTAACATAATTTGTTGCTCAACATTACAACTGTGGGTACATATATAATGAATAGAAATGAAAAGATAATATCCATGTAAACAGAGATAAACTTTAACCTTTGATGTTATCAAGAAATGATCAATTACTATTAATTAACAATTCCTGATGCTAAACAAATTTTATTCATTTATCTATAATAGCTCTTTTGTTGTGTATCTCATTTCTATTCATTACTTGCAGAATGTCAAAAAGATGTCATTCTTTCACATTCTCACACTTATAAAAATAGCTTTCTGGATTTAAATCCATATAAGAACTTGGAGTTGAAGTAAAATATGACCCCTTTTACTTCAGCAAAAAAGCCCAACAAAAGAGCTGTTATAAGTTAATGAGTAAAACTTACTTAGCCTCAATAATTGTCAATTAGTAGTGATTGATAATTTTTTGGTAACATCAAAGGTTAAAGTTTATCTCTATTTACATAGATATTATCTCGTTATTTCTATTCATTATTATAATAATAATCCATAGAAATATTTAATTCAATACACACACCCATATATGTAATACTATAAAATACATTAACTATTTACACTATAAATATCTATCTTTCACTACATACTAGTACTATATTTATAAAAAAGAACTTTAAAATTGAAAATTAAAAACCATCATGTAATTCCATTTTACTCTTTTTTTTTACTTCCAAAATTTTCTATTTCTTTCCCTCCATTATTTAAATTTTATAGCTTTTTTTATTTAATATCAAATTCACTTTTTTCATTCCCTATTTATTCAATATATATATATTGTAAACATTCACATATTACTGCTTTTATTTATTTTAATGCTTTAATCATAATGTCTACATTCTTTTGTATACATATACATATGCTAAAATTTTGATCATTTAAGTTTATTATAGTTTTTAATTTATTCTTTAAATACATCATAGCTTATATACTTTAAGCTAGATGTAATCAGAGAGGATTTGAATCCAGACTTTCAAGCTCTCTTTAGTCATACACTCCATTGTATACAGCCAACACCCATGACCACATGCATGTGAAAAAGATAAATAATCTCCAATATATGCATTTCATGCTGAACCAGTACTCATCAGTTGGTCATCTCTCTCACACACTTATATAATCAGGGCTCAGTTTATATTAAGATAGATAATCTTCAAAGTTTAATGAACAGGCTTCAATTTTCTCCACTCTCCAACTCTTCAGACATTCGTCCATATCATTGAAAATCTGTTGTTGGGTTCAAAACCCTTTTTTTCCAATTTGATATATCCATGCAGAGCATGAGTCAATCTGACCACTTATATGTAGGACCTTAAGCTTATTTAAATACATAGAAGAATTTATGGGCAGAATATAGGCTATATATGTAATATTTAAATATATGAATAGTATATATATATTTTAAGCCATATGTAATTAGAGGGATTTAAACACAGACTTTCAAGATTCCTTCAGTCATCCACTCCATCTTATCCAACTGACACATATGACCACATATATGTGAAAAAGATAAATGATCTCCAATATACATGTTTTGTACATCAATTGGTCCAGCATATCATCTCCCAACACACATATATAGTCAATGCTCAGTTTATATTGAGATAGCAAATCTTCAAACTTTAATGGACAGACTTCAATCCTTTCTCCTCTCCAATTCTTTAGCCATCCATATCTTTGAAAATCTGATGATGGCATATTAAAAACCCTTGTTTTTTAATTTTGTTGTGTCATACCAAGGTCCTTCATATGATGAGTCAGAATGACTTATGGTAAGCAAGGTTATGTTACACAAAATTGGCAAACAAGGACTTTGAACATGCCATCATCAGATTTTCAATGATATGACTGGCTGAAGAATTGGAGAGTGAAGAGGGTTGAAGCCTGTCTATAAAGTTTGAAGATTTTCTATCTTAATATAAACCAAGCATTGGTTATGTATATGCATGGGAGATGATGATTCAAACCAACTGATGAGTGCTGCTTCAGCACAAAATACATATATGGGAGATCATTTGTCTAGTTCACATGTAAATGGTTATATGTGTTGGTTATATAAGATGGAGTGAATGACTGAAGGAAGCTTGAAAGTCTGGGTTCAAATCCCTCTAATTTTTCCTTGTAGTTCTAATGTATGATATATATTTATTTTTATATTGTATCATTTTATGCTCCATTCATATTATCCATTCTATTGAGTTTACTTTTATTTAATATTTGTTTGAAACTCATGTTCTTTTGTATATAGGTTTTATCTCTATTTTTAATCTAATTATTTTATTAAATGTATAAATATTTTTATTGACTTTAAAACCTATATTATTATTATTTATTTATCTTCTATTTTTATATACATTTTTCATTTGTCAATATATTAATCAAATTTCTTGAACAATCTTTATTAATTGTTTCAACTTTTACTCGATTAAACTTCTCTTTTTTAAAAATTTGACTGAACATATCTAAAAAGCCTCTCTATCATATTATTATTATTATTATTATTATTATTATTATTATTATTATTATTATTATTATTATTATTATTATTATTATTATTATTATTATTATTATTATTATTATTATTATTATTATTATTATTATTATTATTATTATTATTATTATTATTATTATTATTATTATTATTATTATTATTATTATTATTATTATTATTATTATTATTATTATTATTATTATTATTATTATTATTATTATTATTATTATTATTATTATTATTATTATTATTATTATTATTATTATTTCACCTACGCGTATAACTCCTATATCTCAATCTCTTTTAGATCATATTTTTGTTAGATTAAGCCGCGGTTTATTTTCTGATTCGTCTCTTTCTAAATTATTTGTTACAGATCATTTTGCTACTGAATTAAAAATATTGAATTGTATGGACAATATTAATGTTTGTGCATATGTTGAGAAATTATCTTTTTCTAAATTGAATTATTTATTATCTGTTCAGAATTGGGATGAAATTTTTATGATAGATAATGTAAATGATGCATTTTTGGGGTTCAAGCTATTTGTTTAGATTTAATTGCTAAAGCAAAGTTTCATTTAAAATTGACAAGTAAGAATAGAAGAAGATCTCTTTGGGTGACAGATGCGCTGGTATGTAAAATTAATCAGAGAAATATGTTAAAAGCTTTGGATGGCTCATCAGATGTTTTAAAAAAACTTAATGTTGAAATTAAGTCTGATATTAGAAAGTTGAAGTTTAGATATTATCAAGAATTTCTTAGTGATAAAAATGTTTCTTTGAAATGGAGAACAATAAATTCTTTGATTAAAAAATCTTCTCCTGGTCGTATTAAATGTATTAAATATAATGAAAGTTTAATTGAGTTACAGAATAATGAAAAATATTTAGCTGATCGGTTTAATGAGTATTTTGTAAATTTATCGATGCCTGATGTACCTGAGCAGATTTTGACTTCTTATTCAAGTTTGTATTCTTTTTTATATTCTGATGTTTCTGAATCTCAGTTGTCTGTAGCAATTGATAGTTTAAAAAATGGCACTTCTTTTGGACTAGACGGTATAACATCTAAGATGCTTAAAGAAAATAAGGTTGCATTTTTGCCTGTTTTAGTTCATTTATTTAATTTATCTTTGCAGTCTGGATCATTTCCAGAATGTCTGAAAGTTAATGTTATTACTCCTGTTTATAAAAAGGGTGATTCTACTCTTATGGTCAATTATAGGCCAATTGCTATTATTTTTGTTTTTTCTAAATTATTGGAAATGATTGTTAGGGATCAAATGTTGTCATTTCTGTTTAAAAATAAAATTTTATCTGACTATCAATATGGTTTTCTTCCTGGCAGAAGTACATTAGATGCTTTAAAACATCATGTTCAGTATTTAACATCTTCATTGGACCAGGAACTTAAAACATTGGCTATTTATCTTGATTTATCTAAAGCATTTGATTCTGTTAATCATAATATTTTGATTAAGCGTTGTTACTTGTATGGTTTTCGTGGATCTATTGGTAGTTGGTTGGAGAGTTATTTAAATGATAGGAACAGTTTACTAATATTTATGGTACTATCAGTGATGTTGTCTTGATTAATTCTGGAGTTCCGCAAGGTTCAGTACTTAGTCCTTTATTGTTTTTAATTTATATTAATGATTTATTTTCATTGAAGTTACATTCTAAGATTTTTGGTTTTGCTGATGATATTGCTTTATCTTGCAATGCTGTTTCTTATAATCTTCTTGAAAAATTAGTGAACGAGGATTTGGACTCGATTGGTAAATGGTTGGCATATAATTTATTGTTGGTCAATTTAGATAAAACAAAAGCTATTCTTTTTTCTTATAAGCATACTTTTTTTTCTCTTAAGATTAAAATTTGCTGTAAGTATATTTTGCATTATAATAGTATATGTACTTGTGAGAATATTCCTTTGGTAGATAATTATTGTTATTTGGGAATATATATTGACTCCAGATTGTCCTGGACAAATCACATTACCTATCTTTGTCAACGGTTACATAATTTAAACTATATGTTTTATTATTTAGTTAAATTTCTTCCTAGGTCTGCTCTCATTGTTATTTACATTGCCTGTTATCAGAGTATTTTATCTGACAATATCATTATTTGGGGTAATGCTTCTCCACATATTTTATCTTCTTTGCGTGTTTTGCAAAATTATACTTTGCACATTATTTTTGGTAGATCTAGTTCCTCTTCTATTTGAGATATTTATATTGCATTTGGTTTATTTGATGTAAATCACTTATATCAATATAGAGTTATTTTTGATATTTTTTGTGCTAAACCTTTTTTGAATTCTAGAGTTTATGTTCTAAATACTCGTCTTTCTAATAAATTTCAATTACCTTTACCAAAACTTTTTAAGGAATCTAGTAGAAGACAATATGTTTATTCTGGGTCAAAGTTGTTTAATAAATTTGTATATGAATGTTCAATTGATCTGAATAATATTTATTATATATCATTCAAAAAATATTTGTGTCAATGGTTGTGTAGTATGTATTAATTTTGGCATTTATTTTATTTATTTAATTAATTTTATTTATTTCCTAAACCGTTTTTTTGAGTTTTTGATTGTATTTTTATTTTTATTTAATTTATTTTTACATGTAAATTCCACACACAAGATTTTTCTTGTTTGGAGTTTTTAAATATTTGTGATGTACTTTGTTTTATTTCATAGAATAAATTGAATTGAAATTGAAAATTATTATTATTATTATTATTAGATGAAATACACAGGCTTATATATACCTGTGTCTATATATGTAATAGACAGGGTACGAGTACAGACTTTCACGTGACCCACCACTCTCCAGACTATCTCATAACACTGATACACCTGAACACACATATGTCGAAAAAATAAATAATCACCAATATACGTATTTCATGCTAAACCAGCAATTATCAGTTGGTCCAGATTACCATCTCTGCACACATATGCTACAAGTGCTCAGATATATATTAAGATAGCAAATCATCCTATTTTAATGGACAGGCTTCAATGTACTCCACACTCCAACTCTTCAACCGTCCATCCAATTGAAAATCTGATGATGGAATGCTCAAAGGCCACCCTTAGGCCGAGATTGTTGTCACACCCATGTTGACCTAAAGGTCAATCTGACCCCTCATGTACAGGACATAATCCATTAAATACATATACAAGGGATAGGCAGACATCTCTAATATGTAATAGATGAAATACACAGGCTTATATATACCTGTGTCTATATATGTAATAGACAGGGTATGAGCACAGACTTTCACATGACCCACCACTCTCCACACTATCTCATAACACTGATACACCTGAACACACATATGTCGAAAAGATAAATAATCACCAATATACGTATTTCATGCTAAACCAGCAATCATCAGTTGGTCCAGATTACCATCTCTACACATATATGCTACAAATGCTCAGATATATATTAAGATAGCAAATCCTCCTACTTTAATGGACAGGCTTCAATGTACTCCACACTCCAACTCTTCCATCATCAGATTTTCAATTGGATGGACAGTTGAAGAGTTGGAGTGTGAAGTACATTGAAGCCTGTCCATTAAAGTAGGAGGATTTGCTATCTTAATATATATCTGAGCACTTGTAGCATATATGTGTAGAGATGGTAATCTGGACCAACTGATGATTGCTGGTTTAGCATGAAATACGTATATTGGTGATTATTTATCTTTTCAACATATGTGTGTTCAGGTGTATCAGTGTTATGAGATAGTGTGGAGAGAGGTGGGTCATGTGAAAGTCTGTGCTCATACCCTGTCTATTACATATATAGACACAGGTATATATAAGCCTGTGTATTTCATCTATTACATATTAGAGATGTCTGCCTATCCCTTGTATATGTATTTAATGGATTATGTCCTGTACATGAGGGGTCAGATTGACCTTTAGGTCAACATGGGTGTGACAACAATCTCGGCCTAAGGGTGGCCTTTGAGCATTCCATCATCAGATTTTCAATTGGATGGACGGTTGAAGAGTTGGAGTGTGGAGTACATTGAAGCCTGTCCATTAAAGTAGGAGGATTTGCTATCTTAATATATATCTGAGCACTTGTAGCATATATGTGTAGAGATGGTAATCTGGACCAACTGATGATTGCTGGTTTAGCATGAAATACGTATATTGGTGATTATTTATCTTTCCGACTATGTGTGTTCAGGTGTATCAGTGTTATGAGATAGTGTGGAGAGTGGTGGGTCATGTGAAAGTCTGTGCTCGTACCCTGTCTATTATTATTATTATTATTATTATTATTAATTTTGCTAATATTGTTTATATCAGATTCCCAAATTGTCAACAATCCATAGAATGTTTATTTTCTAGGCCTATTCTATTATTCATCTGCAATTTTTTTTTGTCACAATGATCACAAAATTAATTTGTTTTTCCTTTTCATTTTGTATTTTAAATTTTATATTTTTATTTATTCCATTATGTATTTAACAAACAAATCACTAATTCTGTTACTTCTTCCAAATATCAAAAAGTAGTTATTCATATATAATGTTCTAATATTTTGCGATAATATTTCCACACTTAATTCTAACACTTCGACAATTCAGTTTATTTCCTTACTGTAGCTAGCGCTTTCGAAGGGGGGCAGGACCTTCATTTTCAAAGCTGTAAACAGTTCTGATGTTGATTGTTTAATGTAAAAGATGCAAAATTATGTAAATCAGGTTTGCCGTTTCTTTGAGATGGCATAAAACGTATCTCTTTTGTTTATTGAGTTAGCGTCCGAATTAATAAAGTAGGCCTCTGATTTTTCTCTTCACTTCATGTCGTTCCCTGTACACCACGGGTTATCTGGGATGCAAGGGTGTCCAACATCAAAATTAAATTTATTTTTTCCAAAACATTTATTCTCAAATTCGTTAATATATATATGCCAAAATATTACCCATACTTAATTTCTTTACTTGTTTATAATAATCATTTATATACTTACAAATTACATTTTTACAATACATCTCTAATATATCTTGAAAATTATAATAATCTATTTTAATCCTTTTATTCTTGTCATTAATATATATTTCATAATCGTTTTCATTGCTTTTTTTCATTAATATTTATATATTGTTTATACCAAATTTAATGAATTTTATAATCTTATATTTTTTCTTATTAATGAATGTTTACTCTCATAAGATTTATTAATCTAATTTCTATTTCTATTATTCATATTTCTATTTTTTTTAAAAATGTATCCATTTTGATACTTAAGTTATTATATAATTAGTCTAAGTGGTATATTTAATTTGTATTTTTGATTACCCACACGCCACTATCTATATATTCATTCTTTTCAAATTAATCATAGTCATTTTATACTTTCCTATTGTACAATTCTTTTATTATTCTGTTTATTTTTTCTTCTTTCATCACTTTCATTTCTATAAATTGTCGAAAACACTCATCCGCTACTATATTTTATTTTTATATTTCTTCTAAATCAGTAATAATCATACTTGTCTTATCTCCTGTCAATATCAAATTATCATATTTATTATTTTCTAATTACTTTTATATCTTTATTAGTGCCTTTAGTTTGGATCCATATCATATTTAAACTATTAAAAGGTAATATAATTTTATAAAGTATTTTATTCATGCCACCATTTTAATCATATCGTAATTAGCATTTTATGGGTCTCAAATATGAGATTCTATAATTTTTTTGTTAAAAATGATGAAAAGCAAAACCAAACTTATTCCATTGATGGACATCTTTATATTACTTTATCTCATTATTTTTTAGTAAAAACTTCTTCATATTCATTAAACCAGCTTTTCAATTGATTATATATTTTAAAAAGTAAGTCAATTGATACACATAAGACTTGATTAAAGAATTTTTTTCTAGTTTGAAGCATCTATACTTTCATAATATGTAGAGTAATTAGAGGGATTTGAACCCAGACTTTCAAGCTCCCTTCAATCATCCATTTGATTTTATATAACCAATACACATGACCACATACATGTGAAAAATATGATCTCCAATGTATATATTTTGTGCTGAACCAGTACTCATCAGTTGACTCAGATCAAGATTGAAGCCTGTCCATTAAAGTTTAAAGATTTGCTATGTTAATATAAACTGAGCATTGATTATATATATTTATGTGGGAGATGATGATCTGGACCAACTGATGATTGCTGATTCAGCACAAAATAGAT
Organism: Epiperipatus broadwayi; assembly: GCA_028023455.1. NCBI lineage: Eukaryota > Metazoa > Onychophora > Udeonychophora > Euonychophora > Peripatidae > Epiperipatus > Epiperipatus broadwayi. Next base: position 2,038,409 of record JAQFVV010006200.1, on the reverse strand, counting down.
ATATTAGAGACTACTTATTTTTCACATATATGTGGTCATGTGTATAAGATAAAGTGGATGACTGAAGACAGCTTAAAAGTGTGGATTCAAATCCTCCCCAATTACATCTAGCTTATAGAACAGTTGATGATTAGTAAGTTAGAAAACTGTATGATGTCTTTTACATAAAACATCAGTAAAAAACTATCAATTATACATAAATAAAAATATGTTTTGACTTGTTTAAAAGACATTAAATTATTAGAACATTTTCAGTTTTAAATCTTTTTGTTAATCTTTAAGCAGTTTGCACGAATTATTGTTCTGTCTTAGAATCATCATCAGATATCATTTAAATGTCTAAGTAAATTATAATCTTTTAAAATGATGGATATGTAGTTAGTTCAGTTTCCTTCAATAATTGTATTTTGTTTGTACATCAGTATTAAATCAATGCTCTAATATTACTAGCTGGTAGAGCATAATAAAATAAATAATCCAGATGATTGCAAGATCATGTTTCCACAAATAAATCCACACATCAGCTATATGAAACCAAAAGTATCCACTTTACAGTGTACTATAATAGCTAAAACTATATATACTGTACATAATGTTAATGTAGCACAATCTTATTTTAAAATATAAATAATGTTAATCTCAAGGTTGCACACTTAAGATAGAATCCAGGTGCACAAGATTCAGCTTCAAAACCTCCTCATTATCAAAACCCATAAGCTAGAAAATAATTTGGGAATATAGATGACACTGGATCCACCTGTCATCTATTGATTGCTCAAATACTTGAAGTGGCATAACTACAGTAAGAGAAATAGAATCTGTTCCATTTAAACATATCTATAAAGAAAAACACAAGTACATATATCAGCTCTAGACTGTGATACTTTAAGATAAAAGAAATGATCCTGGTGTTGTGGGCCATATTTTTTTATTAGGATAAAGATATATAAAATGTTGGGATTGTGTTAAAGCTAGAAAAGAGTAAATATAAAAATAAAATACACGTATGAAAATATAGTGCAAAATGCATTAAATTATCTTAATGAAATACAAAATACAGTGAGCTACATTTGGAAAATAGTGATATATAAAATAATATAGAAAACGGTATTAGTAAAGAAGAAAAGTTAAGAGTTAATAAAAAATGGCACTGTGGATGTTTAAGATGAAACTCATGTTAATCATAGAACAGGAGCAGAGCCAATCTTAGAATTTATACAGCCAAGTGAAACCTTTTGTGGACCCTGCTCATAAATATTTTTTGCAAAAAAAAAAAAGGATTGTTTTTAAAAACTTATTTATAATATTATTTATTTCCTCCGAAATTATGAACTTCGATTTTGTAGTATTTTGGGGGCCTTTTAAATCAATATTATTATTAATATTGAAGTACTTTTGAATGGCATTTCTTATTATAAAATTACGTTGCTTAAAACACTAAAAAACGTGGTACGCAATACCCTTGAACTTTTTATAAGGTTTAGATAAGTGTGTGTTTTAGTTACAGTGCATTGTATGCATTTATTTGCAAATATTTACTTTATAAAAGAGATCTTAAAAAGACAGTATCAGATCGTTATCTTAAGGATTATCAACAACTTTAATTCAATGCATCATGGGATAAAAAAACTTGCAAAGATCAGACAGTCTTTATTTTTGATCATTCCTATTT